>LR738712.1:386189958-386208898 GCA_902687465.1 Secale cereale
GGGGGGGTGGGAGAATCATCGTCATCGTCATCACCAACAACTATCCCATCTTGGGTTGGGCAATATCCATCAACATCTTCAACATCACCATCTCCTATCAAACCCTAGTTCATCTCTTGTGTTCAATCTTTGTACCGGAACCTAAGATTGGTGCTTGTGGGTAACTAGTAGTGTTGATTACATCTTGTAGTTGATTATTATATGGTTTATTTGGTGGAAGATTATATGTTCAAATTTTTTATGTAATTTAATATCCCTCTGATCATGAACACGTTTGTCAGTTGTGAGTAGTTATGTTTATTCTTGAGGTCACAGGAGAAATCATGTTGCTCGTAATCATGTGAACTTGATATGTGTTCGGTTTTTTGATAATATGTATGTTGTGATTCCCTTAGTGGTGCCATGTGAACTTCGACTACATGACACTTCACCATATTTGGTCCTAAGGGAATGCATTGTGGAGTAGTTATTAAATGATGGGTTGCTAGAGTGACAGAATCTTAAACCCTAGTTTATGTGCTACTTCGTAAGGGACCGATTTGGATCCAAAAGTTCAATGCTATGGCTAGATTTTATCTTAATACGTTGCTCATAGTTGCGGATGCTCGTGAGGGGGTTAATCATAAGTTGGAGGTTTGTTCAAGTAAGAACAACACCTAAGCACTAATCCACCCACATATCAAATTATCAAAGTAGCGAACACGAATCAAGTCAACATGGTGAAAGTGACTAGATGAAATTCCCGTGTGCCCTCAAGAACGCTTTGCTCATTATAAGAAACCGTCTTGGCATGTCCTTTGCCACATAAGGACTAGGCTCTCTTGATGCATATTATTTTCTGTTACCGTTACTTGCTCGTTAAAAATTATCTTGCTACCAAACTATTTCTTGAACATCAGTACAGACGCAAACGCTCATACATATGCGCATACACTCACCCCTATCAATGCACACATGCACACCCTACCCCTATGAGCACCTCCGAGAGACTGTGCCGGCATGTCATCTTGAAGATATATCCTGTTATTATTAGTGCTACACTATCAGAACATGAAGAAAAAAATTTATTGAAAATTCTGAGGAAGCACCGAGCTGCTATTGGATATACTCTTCATGATCTTAAGGGAATTAGTCCCACTCTACGTAAATTAATATGGAACCTGATGCTAAACCTATTGGTGATCACAAAGGTCGGTTAAATCCGAAGATGAAAGAAGCGGTAAGTACATAAATACTAAAACTTCTGGAGGCAGGTATAATCTATCCTATAGTTGATAGTAGATGGGTAAGTTCAGTTCATTATGTCTCTAAGAAAGGAGGTATTGCTGTTATTCCTAATAATAAGAATGAACTTATCCCACAAAGAATTGTTACAGGCTATTGAATGGTAATTGATTTTAGAAAATTAAACAAAGCAACTAGAAAATATCATTACCCTCTACCTTTTATTGATCAAATGCTAGAAATATTATCCAAGCACACACACTTTTGTTTCCTTGATGGATATTATGGTTTCTCACAAATACCTGTTTTGCAACCTGATCAAGAAAAGACCACTTTCACTTGTACTTTTGGAACTTATGCTTATAGACGTATGCCTTTTGGCTGATGCAATGCACCTGCTACCTTTCAAAGATGTATGACTGATATATTCTCTGATTTTTGTGAAAAGATTGTTGAGGTTTTCATGGATGACTTTTCTGTTTATGGGAAGTCTTTTGATGATTTTTTAAGCAATCGTGATCGAGTTTTGCAGAGATGTGAGCAAACTAATCTTGTCTTGAATTGGAGAAGTGCCAATTTATGGTCAACAAAGGTAAATTTTTGGGCCATAAAATTTCTGAAAGAGGTATTGAGGTGGACAAAGCTAAGGTTGACGCAATTGAGAAAATGCCATGTCCTAAAGATATCAAAGGTATTCATAGTTTCCTTGGTCATGTTGGTTTCTATAGGAGATTTATCAAAGACTTCTCTAAAATTTCTAGGCATCTTAAAAATCTTTTGCAAAAGGATGTTCCTTTTGTATTTGATGATGATTGTGTAGAAGCCTTCGAAACACTCAAGAAAGCCTTAATTTATGCACCTACTGGTCAACTACCTGATCGGAACTTGCCTTTTGAAATTATGTGTGATGCTAGTGATTATGCTGCTGGTGCTGTTCTAGGTCAAAGAGTTGATAAGAAATTGAATGTTATTCACTATGCAAGAAAAACTCTAGACAATGCACAAAGAAATTATGCTACCACTAAAAAAGAAATTCTAGCAGTTGTGTTTGCTTGTGATAAATTTAGATCCTACGTTGTAGACTCAAAAGTAATTGTTCACACTCATCATGCTGCAAGAAATTATCTTATGGAAAAGAAATATGCCAAACCTAGGCTTATTAGATGGGTCCTTTTGCTGCAAGAATTTGATTTGCATTTCACTAATTGGAAGGGAGCTGAGAACCCTGTAGCTGATAACTTGTCTAGGTTGGAGAATGTTCTTCATGACGCACTACCTATTGATGATAGTTTTCCTGATGAGCAATTGGCTACAATAAATGTTTCTAACAACACACCTTGGTATGCTGACTATGCTAATTATATTGTTGCTAAATACATACCCCCCAACTTTACTTATCAACAAAAGAAAAAAAATCTTTTATGATTTAAGACATTACTTTTGGGATGACCCACATCTTTATAAAGAAGGGGTAGATGGTATTATTAGACGGTGTGTACCTGAGCATGAATAGGAGGAAATACTACAGAAATGTCACTCCGAGGCTTATGGAGGACATGTGGGAGACTGAACTGCTCACAAGATTTTTTGTAGGAAAACTTTTCTCTAAATAGGAAGGACCATATGTTATCGATGAAGTTTATCGTTCTGGAGCCATCAAAATAAACAATGCCGAAGGTACAAACCCAAAGTTGGTCAATGGTCAAAGAATCAAACATTATATGGCAGGTACACCTATTAATGTTGAAAGCAATATTATCCAAACCATGACACCGGAGGAACACATAAAAGAAACTTTCCAAAACACTCGGAACGTGATACGGTAAGTAAACAGACTCCGAAAAATCCACAAGAATATTTTTTATCAGTTTTCGAATATTACAAAAATTGGGAAAATAATAAGCACCCAGGAAGGCAACCCTGGTGGGCACGATACACTAGGGTGCGCCTGGCATGCCAGGCGTGCATGGTGAGTTGTTCCCACCACGGCTACCTTCAGGACTCCATTTTTCTCTCGTTTGCTTATTTCCCAAGATAAAAAATCTTTATATACCCCTATTGACCTCCGTATCATGGAGAAATCTTCTGTTCTTATTTCTTGCTATTTTCTAAAAGATCTAGATCACCATGACTGCTCCGAGCTCCTCCAAGGACAAGTTCTTCGAGAGGGTAATCAACCCCTATTTGACGGAGGTGATGAAGCACCCTCAATCTATAGAGATAAGAGAAGGGGTGCTCCACATCTGAGACACCCACGGTCCCAAGGTGAAGGGAACCATGGAGGCTAGGCTTGAAGCTATGGAGCAGGAGGTCTTCAAGTGCAAGGGGATGGTGGAGCGTGGGCATGATGCTCATCACTGCATGATTACGCGTTTCACCTGTCATCACAAGGTGGATGGCCAGCCCATGAAGGATGTCATCTTCTCCCTAACCGAGCGAATCAACTTCCAACAAAGCCAAATCTGTGATCTCCAAAACTAAGTCTTTGAATATAAGGCAAGGTTTAAAGGTATGAGTTTGGCTGCTAATGTCCACTACACAACTTGTTCTTGTAGACTCGTGTTGGGCTTCCAAGCGCAGAGTTTTGTAGGACAGTAGCAAATTTCCCTCAAGTTGATGACCTAAGCTTTATCAATCTATGGGAGGTGTAGGATGAAGATGGTCTCTCTCAAACTACCCCGCAACCAAATAACAAAGAGTCTCTTGTGTACGCAACACACCAAATACAATGGGAAATTGTACAGGTGCACTAGTTTGGCGAAGAGATGGTGATACAAGTGTAGTAATGATAGTAGATATTGGTTTTTGTAATAGTGGCAATAAAAAAGCAAGGTAGCAAGTAACAAACGTGAGCATAAACAATATTGCAATGCTCAAAAATGAGGCCTAGGGTCTGTACTTTTGCTAGTGCAATCTCTCAACAATCCTAATATAATTGGATCACATAACCGTGCCTCAACATGTGATGAAGAATCACTCCAAAGTTCCTATCTAGCGGAGAACATAAGAATAAATTGTTTATAGTTATTCTTTCCGATCGATCTATCCAAGAGTTCGTACTAAAATAACACAAGTTATTCTTTCTGGTCAATCTATCAAGATTTCGTTCTAAAATAACACCAAAAAAAATTCATATTCATAATACTCAATCCAACACAAAGAACTTCAAAGAGTGCCTCAACATTTCTACCAGAGAAACAAAGACAAGAACGTGCATCAACCCCTATGCATAGATTACCCCAATGTCACCTTGAGAATCCGCAAGTTGAGTGCCAAAACATATATCATGTGAATCAATACGATACCTGTAGGATCGAAGAAGGTGAGAGTGTCTAGAGGGGGGGGGGGTGATTAGACTACTCGACAAGATAAAAATTCTGCCTTTTAACAAGAACAGATTTTGGCAGTTTTTGCATAACACACAAGTCAAGTGGCCTACTACACATGCAATTCTAGAGTATGGGCAGCGGAAAGTAAATTGCACAAGTAGTAAAGAGAGGTGGAGAAGATCAAACGCAATTTGGAGACACGGAGATTTTTGTCGTGGTTCCGATAGGTGGTGCTATCGTACATCCACGTTGATGGAGACTTCAACCCACGGAGGGTAACGGCTGCACGAGTCCACGGAGGGCTCCACCCACGAAGGGTCCACGAAGAAGCAACCTTGTCTATTCCATCATGGCCTACGCCCACGGAGGACTAGCCTTACTCGGGGTAGATCTTCACGAAGTAGGCAATCTCCTTGCCCTTACAAACTTCTTGGTTCAACTCCACATCTCGAAGACGGAGGCTCCCAAGCGACACCTAACCAATCTAGGAGGCACCACCCTCCAAAAGGTAATAGATGTTGTTGATGATGATGAACTCCTTGCTCTTGTGCTTCAAATGATAATCTCCCCAACACTCAACTCTCCTCACTGATATGGCTGTGGTGGAAGAAAGGATTGAGTGGAAAGCAACTTGGGAAGGCTAGAAATCAAGTTTCATATGGTAGGAATGGAGCAACTTGATCTCAACACAAGGGTAGGTAGTTCTCTTCTCAGAAAGTGTAAGGTAGGAGTGGTAGTACTTTCTGATGGCTCTCTCCACGAACGAAGAGGGGGTGGAGGGGTATATATAGCCTCCACACAAAATCCAACCGTTACACACATATTTGAGTAATCTCGGTGAGACCGAAGTGAAAACTCGGTCAGACCGAAAGTTCAAATATAGTGAACGTTGGGGTTTTCGGTGGGACCGAAAATACCATCTCGGTGAGACCGAAAGTGCAAAAGATATGAACGTTGGGATTTTCGGTGGGACCGAGAAAGAAAACTTGGTTAGACCGATTTGAGAAAAGACAGGAACATGCCAGTTTCGGTGGGACCGAAAATGCAATATCGGTGAGACCGATTTGAGCCAAGACAGAAGCTTGCCAATCTCGGTGAGACCGAAAAAGCAATCTCGGTTATTCCGATATGATGTCAAATGGTTACAGAAGGTTGGCAGTCCAGTTTCGGTGAGACCGATCTCAAACTCGGAATGACCGAAATTTCTAGGGTTTGGCTTATGGCTGAGGTGGTTCATCTCGGTGGGACTGAGTTGGAAGAATCGGTTTGTCCGAGATTACTTATGAGTGTGTATAGTAGTGAAAGTTGCTGATAGTTGAAGGAGCTAAATCACTAAGCACTTGAGCAACCAGATCATCAACACAACCTCATCCCCTTTTAATAGTATTGGCTTTTCCTATGGACTCAATGTGATCTTTGATCACTAAACCAAAAATGGAGTCTTGAGCTTTTGCCAATGCTTGCCTTAGCATTTTGAGGGGTCCACTTCTTCAGTCATTTCCATAGCCAATGTGATTGGATTTCCTGAAACATACTTGATAAAAGCATTAGTCCAACCACAAAGTATGTTGTCATTAATTACCAAAACCACCCGGAGAGCAAATGTGCTTTCAATCTCCCCCTTTTTGGTAATTGATGGCAACACACTAAAATCACACTAAACAAGACATCAAAGCTTATTGAAAGAAAGACAGAATTATCACGAAAGCTTTGACAAGCATGTAGTACACAGGCTCCCCCTACAAGTGTGCAAGATTTTCATAGATTATGGTTTTGGACTACCTCAAGCACACAAGAGAGATAAGCAAGATGTGCTACATGCAGCTTGGCTATATGCATCAGAGCAGAAGAAAAAGAAGTGAGTGATAATACGTATGTGCATGGTGATTTCTTGCAAACAAGTATTTACAAGCAAGTCACCATCATGCACATTCTGCAAGATGCATATACTTACCTTGAGGTTCCTTGACATTATACCTGAAGGGATAAACTTGAGAAAACAAGGTTAGATAACACAAGAGTATTCCTTCAACCAACTGCAAGAACATCAAGAGTACCACGCCAGGGATGACATGTATAAGGAGTGTCTCATATTGAGCACAGGCTTGAATCAGCAAACATGTCTCCGAAACTAAAAGATTTTCAATGAACTCTGAGAGATTTTGCTTTCCATAAAGATATCAATCGTGAAGATTTCTCTCCCTGTGAGTTCTCTCAGAACAAGGGGTTTGATGGAAATAGCAAAATCAAAAGAATGATGCCAATTGTAATGTCCAATGTAAAACACGGCAATGCTTTGATGTGATTCTCTCCCCCTTAAGATAAGATTGCTTTTCTTCTCCCCTAAGTGTTCTCTTCTCCCCTACTCCCCCTAAGTCTTCTCCCCCTTTGACATCAAGTGCCGAAAAGGACAGCAAACTAGGAAGGACAGGAAAGATGGAAGGAAAGAAGTGGGATCCTTAAGAATCACAACAGGGCAAATAAGAACATTCCAAGAGAAACAATGAGTGGAGCTGCAGGAGATGATATCCTGGAGGAAATGAATCAGTGACACCGAATGGAGTTAGGGTAGACCCTTTTCGGTTAGACCGAAATAACTCGGTGACGCCGAGTTTAATTCCAAGGAAATACAGAAATAATTCAGCTCACTTTGCGAGGAATGTTTCAAAGGATTTGCAATGAATTTGTGAAAGATTTTTAGGGAATTGATCAGAGCCAAAAGGATATTCACAAAGATATAAGAAAAGAAATGAAAAAAGATTCCTAGATGAATTTTTTTTTTGTTGTTGTTGTTTTAAAGAAAACTCAATGAGAGAACATAAGAGAAAACAGAAAGACTTCAAAAGCATATGTACTTCATCTAGATAAAGGTCGGCGACAAGATCACCTATGTTTGAGTATATTGACTTAGGAGTCAAATGAGGACATTTGATCATAGGTCATACTCATCATTTAAGCTCAAAATGGGGTTGCCATTTTTCGATTAAGCATTTGATGTGATCACATCTTATGAAGTTGCTTGTACTCATGACTTTGAGTAAAGCTCCTTAAAGATGTGAAGAACATACCTTGGGCTTGTTGATGCTTTGCTCATGTAGGTAAGCTCGATGTAGGTGCTCATTGAATGTGAAGTTGGTGCGCCATTTCTACTTGTGTAGTTCATCTTCCTACATGGGTTAGGCAAGCAAGGAAATACTCGAGGATATCCAAGATGACAAGAGTGAAATACTAGATGTATAAGATGTCAAAAAGGATATGTGGAATTTTGTTCCTTGAACTCAACATCCCAAAGGGCTAGATACTTGGTCAATGACAAGATTACTCACGAATTGAGTGTGTGGTAATCTTGTGGAATGTAGATCATCCAAGTACCTGCAAAGAGTTAGATGCAATACAAGGAGGCAAATGTGTCCAAGACATATGATCATCATCATAAGAGAAATATCAAGGATTAGTCAAGTGAGCTCATGCCTTGCATGCATCAATGGAGTTATCACTCCAAGTTTGAAGCATCAATGATGTTCAACTCACTCCTTAAGCGACAAAACACTTTCTCTTCAAGAGGTTTTGTAAAGATATCAGCAAGTTGTTTGTCAGTACGAACATGCTTAAGATTAATATCACCCTTGGCAATATGATCACGAATAAAATGGTGACGAACTTCAATATGCTTTGTTCGAGAGTGTTGCACTGGATTGTGTCCAATTTTAATTGCACTCTCATTGTCACAAAGCAAGGGAACACGTCTCACATGTATCCCATAATCTTTAAGCGTTTGTGTCATCCATAGCAATTGAGCACAACACGAACCAGCAGCAATATATTCCGCTTCAGCTGTGGATAAAGATACCGAATTTTGTTTCTTGGAGGACCAAGATACAAGGGATCAACCAAGGAATTGACATGTACCCGAAGTTGACTTTCTATCAACCTTGTCACCGGCATAGTCCGAGTTGGAATAGCCAACAAGATCGAAAGAGGCTCTCTTAGGATACCAAATGCCAAAGTTTGGTGTGTGTATCAGGTATCTCACTATCCTTTTAACAGCTTTAAGATGACATTCTTTAGGGGCTGCTTGATATCGCGCACACATGCATACACTCAACATTATGTCAGGACGAGAAGCACAAAGATATAGTAGAGAACCAATCATAGAACGGTAAACCCTTTGATCAACGGGTTCTCCATCTTTTGTCAAGTCATTATGTCCACTAGTAGGCATGGGGGTACTCATACCTTTGCTTTCTTGCATGTTGAACTTCTTGAAGAGATCCTTGGTGTACTTTGTTTGTGAGACAAAGGTACCCTCCTTAGATTGCTTGATTTGCAACCCAAGGAAGAATTTGAGTTCACACATCATGGACATCTCATACTTCTCCGACATAAGCTGTCCAAACTTCTTGCTAAAATGGGGGTTAGTTGAACCAAAGATAATATCATCAACATATATTTGGCACACAAATAGTTCACCATTAACCCTTTTCGTGAACAGCGTTGAGTCTATCTTTCCAATCTCAAAGCCTTTTTCAAGAAGAAAGCTAGTTAAGCATTTGTACCAAGCTCTAGGAGCTTGTTTAAGACCATAAAGAGCTTTGTGCAACTTGTAAACATGATTAGGCTTTTTGGGATTCACAAAACCGGGAGGTTGTTTCACAAATACTTCCTCCTCAATTTCACCATTTAGGAAAGCACTTTTGATGTCCATTTGATAGAGAGTAATATCATGATGATTGGCATAAGCAAGAAGAATGCGAATGGATTCAAGTCTAGCAACGGGGGCATAGGTCTCACCATAGTCCATACCTTCGACTTGTGTGTAACCTTGAGCTACGAGACGAGCCTTGTTGCGGATGACTTGTCCATCTTCATCTTGCTTGTACCGAAACACCCATTTGGTTCCAATGATGTTTTGATCATCCTTGGGCTTCTCTACCAAAGTCCACACCTTGTTCCTCTCGAAGTTGTGTAGTTCTTCGTGCATAGCGTTCACCCAATCCGGGTCTTCAAGTGCTTCTTCTACCTTCATAGTTCAATACTAGAGATAAATGAGTAATGTTCACAAAAGTTAGCTAAGCGAGTTTTAGAGCGAGTAATTCTCCCGGAGTTGATGTCGTTCATCATTTGTTTCACGGGATGATTCTTCTTGACTCTTGCTCGGACTCGGGATAGCTTTTGTTGATGTTGTGGCTGAGCTTCCTCTTCATCTTCATCTTCCTCTTCTTCTTCTTCATTGTTGTTGGTGTTGTCTTGAGGCGGTGGAGAAGGAGGTTGTGGTGGATCTTCTTGTTGCACTTCCTCATCTTGGTGAGTTCCACTTGTGGAGGCCTCCATGTTGCCTTGAGGTTCATCTCGCCGTGAGGTAGGGGGCTCCACATATGTAGATGAGGTACTCTCCTTCACTTCCATGGGACGGATCTTTCCAATAGATAAGTCTTGGATAGCTTCCGATGGGTCCTTGTCTCCTACATCAATAGGCATTTGCTCTACTTGCGAGCCATTAGATTCATCAAACTTCACATCTACCGTCTCTTCAACCTTTCGGGTGAAACTATTGTAGACACGGTAGGTGTGGGAGTTTGATCCATAACCAAGGAGAAAGCCTTCATGAGATTTAGGAGAAAATTTAGACCGACGATGCTTATCAAGGATATAGCATTTTGAACCAAAGACACGAAAATATCCCACTTGGGGTTTGTTACCGGTGAGGAGCTCGTATGATGTCTTGCCGAGGAGCTTATGAAGATAAAGCGTGTTGATAGCATGACAAGCTGTCTCGACCGCTTCTCCCCAAAAATGCTTCGGTGTCTTGTATTCATCAAGCATCGTTCTCGCCATCTCTATGAGCGTTCGGTTCTTCCTCTCAACAACTCCATTTTGTTGAGGAGTGTACGTAGCCGAGAACTCATGTAGAATTCCTTCCTCATCGAGAAAAGAGTCTACATTGGCGTTCTTGAACTCCGTTCCATTGTCACTCCGAACTTTCTTGATCTTCACCTCAAATTGATTTTGGGCCTTTTTGGCAAAGGTCTTGAAGATTCTCTGAACCTGCGATTTATCATCAAGGAAAAATACCCACGTAAATCTGGAAAAATCATCAACTATAACTAGACCAAAGGAGTTACCACCAAGGCTTTTGTAAGCATTGGGACCGAAGAGATCCATATGAAGAAGCTCAAGCGGTCTCCTTGTGGTCATGATGTTCTTTACAGGATGACTTCCACCTACTTGTTTTCCTGCTTGACAAGCACTACAAAGTCTAACTTTGTCAAAGAGAACATCTTTAACACCAAGAATATGATCACCTTTGATTAGCTTGTCTAGATTACGCATACCAACATGTCCTAGCCTTTTATGCCATAACCAACCTTTAGAGGATTTAGCAATGAAACAAGCTCTAGGTTGGGCTTTCTTAGTGAAATCAACAATATATAAATCACCTCTACGGATACCGGTAAATGCCATGTTTTGATTGTCACGACGAAAGACTTGGCAATCTACTTTGGTGAATAGCACATTGAATCCAAAGTCAGCTAATCTAGACACGGAAAGTAAATTCTATCCAAGAGATTCTACAAGCATGACATTTTGAATAGAGCTATCATGAGATATGGCCACCTTACCAAGGCCAAGTACCTTACCCTTGGAGTTATCTCCAAAAGTCACATACTTGCGTGGACCATCGTTCTTTGCAAGCTCTCGAAACATGTCTTTGTCTCCGGTCATGTGGTCGGTGCATCCACTATCAAGAATCCACTCTTTTTCGCCGGACATGTAGTCTCTCAGATTTGCCATGAGATTGAGACTCTTCATGACCTTGTCTAGCTCGGTGTCCGAATCGGAGTAATCATCGTCTTGCTCATGCTCATCATCATATTGACCCATAGATTGTTCATCATCAACACCTAGGTCAATTTGATAAGTACTTGCATTAGTTTGGTCAATGTGACAATAATCTTCGGAATGCAATGCAAGAGCATTTCTAATTATAATATTGATAAGACCGGGATCACCCTTCTTTTTCATAAGATCACGAAGCTCAAAGAAGCATTTATCAAAGTTAGGATCATTGGGGTGCATCTTATCAAATTCAATAGTCTTGTATAAAATTTCATCAAGACTTCTCAAAGAGTAGTCCGGATAAAGTTCTTCCAAGAACTTCCATATAGCATAGGCACACTCAAAGTTTGTAACAAGCTTAAGCAAATCATCGGGTAACCCTCTAATGATGAGATTTACAGTTCTAAGGTTACGAAGCAAATCAAGCTCTTCATCCATGGTAGGGTGCAAGGGATCAAAAGGAGGCACATAGGGGGTCTCAACATATTTGCAAAAATTGTACATCTTAAAGATACTAAGCATTTCAGACCTCCATGAGTTATAGAACCTTCCGTTAAGAACAGGCACTCTATGGCTAATACTCCCAAACATAGACACGTCCATCTTCCTCCAATGGTGTGTAAACCAAAGCAATGGAGACCAAGGCTCTGATACCAATTGTAGGATCGAAGCAGGTGAGAGTGTCTGGAGGGGGGGTGATTAGACTACTCGACAAGATAAAAATTCTGCCTTTTAACAAGAACAGATTTTGGCAGTTTTTGCATAACACACAAGTCAAGTGGCCTACTACACATGCAATTATAGAGTATGGGCAGCGGAAAGTAAATTGCACAAGTAGTAAAGAGAGGTGGAGAAGATCAAACGCAATTTGGAGACACGGAGATTTTTGTCGTGGTTCCGATAGGTGGTGCTATCGTACATCCACGTTGATGGAGACTTCAACCCACGGAGGGTAACGGTTGCGTGAGTCCACGGAGGGCTCCACCCACGAAGGGTCCACGAAGAAGCAACCTTGTCTATTCCATCATGGCCTACGCCCATGGAGGACTAGCCTTACTCGGGGTAGATCTTCACGAAGTAGGCGATCTCCTTGCCCTTACAAACTTCTTGGTTCAACTCCACATCTCGAAGACGGAGCCTCCCAAGCGACACCTAACCAATCTAGGAGGCACCACCCTCCAAAAGGTAATAGATGTTGTTGATGATGATGAACTCCTTGCTCTTGTGCTTCAAATGATAATCTCCCCAACACTCAACTCTCCTCACTGATATGGCTGTGGTGGAAGAAAGGATTGAGTGGAAAGCAACTTGGGAAGGCTAGAAATCAAGTTTCATATGGTAGGAATGGAGCAACTTGATCTCAACACAAGGGTAGGTAGTTCTCTTCTCAGAAAGTGTAAGGTAGGAGTGGTAGTACTTTCTGATGGCTCTCTCCACGAATGAAGAGGGGGTGGAGGGGTATATATAGCCTCCACACAAAATCCAACCGTTACACACATATTTGAGTAATCTCGGTGAGACCGAAGTGAAAACTCGGTCAGACCGAAAGTTCAAATATAGTGAACGTTGGGGTTTTCGGTGGGACCGAAAATACCATCTCGGTGAGACCGAAAGTGCAAAAGATATGAACGTTGGGATTTTCGGTGGGACCGAGAAAGAAAACTTGGTTAGACCGATTTGAGAAAAGACAGGAACATGCCAGTTTCGATGGGACCGAAAATGCAATATCGGTGAGACGATTTGAGCCAAGACAGAAGCTTGCCAATCTCGGTGAGACCGAAAAAGCAATCTCGGTTATTCCGATATGATGTCAAATGGTTACAGAAGGTTGGCAGTCCAGTTTCGGTGAGACCGATCTCAAACTCGGAATGACCGAAATTTCTAGGGTTTGGCTTATGGCTGAGGTGGTTCATCTCGGTGGGACTGAGTTGGAAGAATCGGTTTGTCCGAGATTACTTATGAGTGTGTATAGTAGTGAAAGTTGCTGATAGTTGAAGGAGCTAAATCACTAAGCACTTGAGCAACCAGATCATCAACACAACCTCATCCCCTTTTAATAGTATTGGCTTTTCCTATGGACTCAATGTGATCTTTGATCACTAAACCAAAAATGGAGTCTTGAGCTT
This sequence comes from Secale cereale, assembly GCA_902687465.1. NCBI lineage: Eukaryota > Viridiplantae > Streptophyta > Magnoliopsida > Poales > Poaceae > Secale > Secale cereale. Next base: position 386,203,475 of record LR738712.1, read on the forward strand.
TTGCCAATGCTTGCCTTAGCATTTTGAGGGGTCCACTTCTTCAGTCATTTCCATAGCCAATGTGATTGGATTTCCTGAAACATACTTGATAAAAGCATTAGTCCAACCACAAAGTATGTTGTCATTAATTACCAAAACCACCCGGAGAGCAAATGTGCTTTCAATACCCCATTGTCACCACGAGTATTCAATTGCAAGACATATATCAAGTGTTCTCAAATCCATAAAAGTATTCAATCCGATAAAATGAAATCTCAAAGGGAAAACTCAATTCACCACAAGATAGAGAGGGGAAAACACCATATGATCCGACTATATTAACAAAGCCCGTGATACATCAAGATTGTGCATATCAAGAACACGACAGAGAGAGAGAGAGAGAGAGAGATTAAACACATATCTACTGGTACATACCCTCAGCCCCAAGGGTGGACTTCTCCCTCCTCATCATGGTGGCCGCCGGGATGATGAAGATGGCCACCGGTGATGATTTCCCCCTACGGCGGAGTGCCGGAATGGGTTTAGATTGTTTTCATGGACTACAGAGCCTTGCGGCGGCGAAACTTCTAATCTAGGTTCACCACAAGGGTTTTCTGAATATTTTGGAATTTCACTACTGGAATCTGGCACTTTGCCATCTGCCATGGCAGATGGCAAAGGCATGGTCGGCGGATGGCAAAGGCTTTGCCATCAGCCAGCAGATGGCAAACAGTTTGTTTGAATTTCAGTGGGCAAAGGCTTCTTTGCCATCTGCTGGCTGATGGCAAAGAGCCTGTGCCTTTGCCATCAGCTGGCAGATGGCAAAGCCTCTTAACGGGGTTAGCCCCGTTAGAAGGATAACGGCATACTTTGCCATCAGCCAGCAGATGGAAAAGGCTGCAGGCTCTTTGCCATCTGCCGGCAGATGGCAAAGGCTGCATACTTTGCCATCAGCCAGCTGATGGCAAAGAGCTTTGCCATCAGCTGGCAGATGGCAAAGAAAAAATTTGGACTGGCCTATTTGGGCTCTTTGCCATCTGCCAGCTGATGGCAAAGCTCTTTGCCATCTGCCAGCAGATGGCAAAGTGTATATATTGCCCCATTTAACTTTTTTTTCTTATATCAATTCATTTTCACAGAAAATCAAACACAAATATATTTATATGACCAATATAGCACATTCAACACATATTACCAATAGTCATGAACACATATATATATCCAACACATGTTACCAATAGTAGCATGTTTCATCCGTACATATACATAGTTTCATCAATATTACACAGTTTCATCCATAGGTAGCAAGTTTCACAAGGTCAAAACAAAAACTAAATACAAGCACTCCATCAACCCAAGCTTCCGTGATCTTAAGCAAATCTGTAAAATGGGAAAGAAGAAAGTTAGAAGAAGAAGACTAGAAGAAGAAGATTATTATGATGCAACTAAAATGTGAAGATTATAATGATGCAACTTATATCTGTAAAATAGGTCATTTTGGAGCTAAGTAAGGTCATTATGTCACTTTGGAGATAGCTAAGCATAAGAAGTCATTTAGGAGCTAAAATATGACATTTCTTAAGCATATTATGTCATTTTAGAGCCAGTTAAGCATATTAAGTGATTTTGGAGGAAAAGATGCTAAGTGTAGGTCATTTTAGAGCTATCCTAGGTTAAATAGGTCATTTTTAAGCTAGCTAAGCATATTAAGTCCTTTTGGAGGAAAAAATGCTAAGTATAGGTCATTTTAGAGCTATCCTTGGTTAAATAAGTCATTTTGGAGCTAATCAAGCTTATTATATCATTTTTGAGCTAGCTAAGCATATTGAGTTATTTAGGAGGAAAAAATGCTAAGTATAGGTCATTTTAGAGGTAGCCTAGGTTAAATAGGTCATTTTGGAGCTAAGTAAGGTTATTATATCATTTTGTAGCTAGCTAAGCATATGAAGTCATTCAGGACCTAAAGTATTTCATTTCTTAAGCATATTATGTCATTTTAGAGTTAGCTAAGCATATTAAGTCATTTTGGAGGAAAATATACCAAGTATAGGTCATTTTAGAGCTATCCTAGGTTAAATAGGTCATTTTTAAGCTAGCTGAGCATATTAAGTCATTTTGGAGGAAAAAATGCTAAGTATAGGTCATTTTAGAGCTATCCTAAGTTAAATAGGTCATTTTGGAGCTAATTAAGCTTATTATGTAATTATTATTGAGCTAGCTAAGCATATTGAGTCATTTAGGAGGAAAAAATGCTAAGTATAGGTCATTTTAGAGCTAGCCTAGGTTAAATATGTCATTTTAGAGCTAAGTAAGGTTATTATGTCATTTAGAAGCTAGATAAGCATGTGAAGTCATTTAGGAGCTAAACTATGTCATTTCTTAAGCATATTAAGTCATTTTGGAGGAAACGATCCTAAGTATATGTCATTTTAGAGCAATCCTAGGTTAAATAGGTCATTTTTAAGCTAGCTAAGCATATTAAGTCATTTGGGAGGGAAAAATGCTAAGTATAGGTCATTTTAGAGCTATCCTAGGTTAAATAGGTCATTTTGGAGCTAATTAACCTTATTATGTAATTTTTAAGCTAGCTAAGCATATTAAGTCATTTTGGAGGAAAGAATGCTAAGTATAGGTCATTTTAGAGCTATCCTAGGTTAAATATGTCATTTTGGAGCTAATTAAGCTTATTATGTCATTTTTGAGCTAGCTAAGCATATCGAGTCATTTTGGAGGAAAAAATGCTAACTATATGATTATGTCGCTAGTATCCTTATGGCAGAGAACCCGGGCCGACATGACTAGTCATAGAACCAAGGTGGCACAAACGTACAGGGATAGGCATACATGACCCAGCAATGCACGTGTCGGTCATCAGCGAGTGCAACCAAGTTGTAGCAAGCTACAAGGACTTCGGTGATACACCGCGTGACATTTCCCCGTAGGGACAGACACAGGAGCAAAGAAGGACACATGCCGGTCAATCCATGTGTTCCGGAGCAGTAGCGAACTACCATGGCTCAGTGGAAGCACTAGGAGGCATTTCCCTGTATGGAAGGCTACCAAAGGCACACGACTAGATGTCGAATCCCACAAATACAATGCATTCAAACATACACACATTATGCACGATATGTGTAGATACAACATGGCATCACAACAAAACTCTATTAAGCAAAACACTTGGGAAACTTACCGTCATCACGGAGGTGTAGGTGTAGGTGTAGGTGTAGGACCGGTCGCGCCAGTGGCAGACGGAGAAGGATCGGTCGATGCTTGTCGAGAGTTACGCTGCACCAAACATTATTTCCAATGTATCATTAGCATGATGCAACTCAAATGTGAAGACTAGTAAATAATGACCGTTCAAATGAAACTCACCGTGCCCGCCGGAGCAATGACTGGCATCGACGGAGGGGTCTGGCCGTTCTTCTCGCACATGGACTGCACATTTGGTTTTGACGAGTCAGTCATATTAGTTACTAATGAAAGGAACATTGTGTGCATGATTTAGCTAATATGCAGAAGAAACTTACCACGAAGAGATCGTACATGGCCCGGTTAGCCGAGTCGTTCCGGTTCCTCTCCTCCTCCAACAGCCTAGCCGTCCTCTCCTCATTCTCCCTCTCCCTCTCCGTCGCCTGCCAGTCCCTCTCCGCCAACTGCCGGCCCCTCTCCTCAAAAGCAGACTGGGTCTTCGCTCTCTCTGCCTCAATAGCAGCCTGCAACACCACTCGTTAGCATTGTAATCATCGACGGTCGCAAACACAATGTAATGGAGGAAAGGCTACTGAGTCCATATAACAAACTTGGAATTCGATTTCCATTGGTCGTAAACGAGACGGTATCTCAGGGTCAGAGCTGGTCTGGCGCTTCTTGATCTGCGGGAGAGTGCTACTACAACGTTGTGGTGGGAGGCCACGTTGCTGAAATTATTTGCATTTTCGAGGTCAGACTCAGAGAATGCCTTGGCCTTCTTGTACGGTGCAATATTGGACATGCCATAGAGGTCGAACAGCTCTGCACTGGAGCCTTGTTGAATTTTGACTAAAAGAGAGGAACAAAGTATTAGTTAAGGACTCAAGCTAGCACAAAGAATGAATTTGCATGAATCATGAAGCAAACCACACATACCCAGTTATTCCCGTACCCATATAGGTTGACGCTGCCTAGATGGTGTGGCACGCCTTTCATTTTGAGACGCTTCTCCTTTGCAATGTTGTGGGCGACGCGCCATTGGGGAGAGCACCACTCATCCACCAACGCCTCCCAGCAGTCCATCTTGTCCGCACACCATCTCGGGGGCACCTAAGTTAAGCAAGAGAAATTTGAGCGCTACGCCTACGAATCAAATTAAGGAAACTAAGTACAAGGCCTTAAGAATAGGTAATTACCTTCATGTACTTCTCCTTACTCAGATACTTGTTCCGGCACTTCTCTTTTCTCCTCCTAATACCAGTCTGTGCTAAGTAGTCTCGAACAGCCTGCGTCCGAGCCTCGTGCCGAAAGTTTCCAAGTAGGCGCCTGCACTCGGCGTCGATAACCCGAGCCGCGACCTCCTCCTGTCCCTCAGCACACCTGTAGAAGGTCTGCAATCAAACAAGAAAACACGGATTAGAAGGTCCGCAATCAAACAAGAAAACACATGTAGAAGGTATGCAATCAAAGAAGAAAACACAACGTAAATGGCAAAGGAGAAATTACCCAAAATGTGGCGATCACAATGTCGGCCACCGTGGCGCACTCGACATCGCCGACCCTATGCTCCGGCGGGGCCGGGGCAGCCAAGTAGTGCTCCCAGGTCATTCCTAGCTCTGGAACCCGGCCCTCACCGGGCAACGTGACCCACCCCGAAAAGCACTAGCGACAAATCACACCAAGGACAGTGTTGGGCTTGCGGACCCCGTCTGAGTGTGTCCAAGAACTGCAGTATGACAAGGCCAACGAATTAGATATTCGAAGAAACGTCAAGGCAAAAGGTTAAACAAGAGTAAATGCACTTTCTTCTCCCCGTTAGGCGCAATCAACCACCTCTGGTCGTGGGTCGTCGGGGTGGGCGGGAGCTTTGTACCACCACGCTGGTAGACTTTGCGCCCCTCAACCAACTCACCCTCGCTATAGCTATCAGAACTATAGTCTGCACCCTGAACACGACCATGTGCACTCGACTCCGTCCAGCCCTCCCATGGGCTCTGGTCCGACTCAGCGTGACCCCGTCTGAGCTCCGTAGTCTCGTGGGGCGAAGACTCGGCGGCCGAGGCTCGGCGGCCCGAGGCTCGTGGAGTGGAGTCCGAGACGGGTCCACCTCAGATGGCTCGATCTCAGACGGAGCAGTCCTGTGGTCGGGTGACTCAGCTGGGGGTGGCGGCGAGGAAGGCGTAGCAGCCTTCCTACCTCTCCCGCCGCCACGTCCACCTCTAGCAGCCTTCTCCTTCTTCTTACCCCCCC
>LR738712.1:386217019-386293121 GCA_902687465.1 Secale cereale
GGGAGAGCCGGCGACGGGGCGGCCGGCGACGCGGCGGGGAGGGCCGGCGATGGGGTGTGGGCGAGCTAGAGCGAGGGCGACGGGGTGGGCGCTGACGTTCGAGTGCGTTTGGGCGCTGGGCGCCGAAATACTTAGCCAAACCAAAAAACTGGCGTGCGTTTGGCGCCGAAATCGCTCCCCCTGTTGTTTTTTTGCCAACGACATGGGCGTGCGCTGGGCGCCGAAATCGCTCGCCAAAAGATTGGCGACGCCGCTGGGTCTACGCGGTTACTTTTTCTAGGAACTAGTACACGTCACCGTTCAGCTAAAAAAAGAGATTATTATCTTTAAAAAAAAGCTAATGAAAAGAGAGTTGTTTGGATATCAATATTTTGCCAAAATTTTGGCAGGTACAATGGCTATGATCCAAACAAATATAGCTTGCCAAAACTTTGGTCATGCCCTCACTTTGGTCATGCCAAAATTTTGGTTGGGCTAATAGAGACACAAACCAAACACACCCGATGTGTTTGGCGCCTGCGCCCGCCCTGCCAAATCGGGGCGCGCCAATAATTTCGTTTTTGCCGCCGCTGGCTCGCCCGGGAGTTGGCGTAAATCTGAACAGCTAGCCAAAAATCCAAACGTGACGATTTTTTTTGTAGGAAATATGATAGGAAGTGTTTCCCTTTTTTTACATATGTGGATGGGTGGGGAGAGAGGGAGGGGATAATTAACCCCATAGTTTTTTTTACCTGAAAAAAATAATCCATCTCTTTGCCATCTGCCAGCAGATGGCAAAGATTCTTTGCTATTTGCTGGCAGATGGCAAAGAGGTGGGGCTGGTACGCCATTATCCACTTAACGGCAACAGGAGTTGGCTATCTCTTTGCCATCTGCTGGCAGATGGCAAACAATTGGCTGATGGCAACCATGTTCTTTGCCATCTGTCAGTTCTTTGCCATCTGTTTTTTATAAGCAGATGGCAAAGAAGTTCTTTGCCATCAGCTGGCAGATGGCAAAGAGCTGGCTGATGGCAAAAACCCAGATTCCAGTAGTGTTTATTGGGTAAAGAGGGGGTGCGCGAGGCCACCGAGGTGGGCATAACCCACCAGGACGTGCCTGGAGGCCCAGGTGCGCCCTGGTGGGTTGTGCCCCCCTCGGGGCACCCCCCCCAGTTTCTGCTCTGGCCCATCCTGGGTGTTCCGGTCCATAAAAAATCCACAAAAAGTTTCGCGGTGTTTGGACTCTGTTTGATATTGATTAACAAGCAAAAAACAGCAGCTGGCACTGGGCACTAGGTCAGTAGGTTAGTCCCAAGAAATGATATAAAGTTCCTATAAAATCATTTTAAAACATCCAAGAATGATAATAAAACATCATGAATACTTCATAAATTATAGATACGTTGGAGACGTATCAGCATCCCGAAGCTTAATTCCTACTCGTCCTCGAGTAGGTAAATGATAAAGGAAATAATTTATGAAATGTGAATGCTAGCAAAGTGCACAAGTTTGACGAATGACAATTTCAATCACTTTCCCTAGATTCATAACAACAATTCTTTTCTATAAAACATCTCATGTTAGAGTAGCAACCAATTCACATGTTAAGGTTCAAACGATGAATTCTCTTGAAACTCAACAACCTATGTTCTCAGTCACCAAGCAATTGTAATTCAACTTATTCAAAAGAGTTTAAGTAAGAGCTCCACACACTCAACCATCATATAGTCTTCTATGATTGCTAACACTCACCATATACACATGAGAAAAACGTTTAGACCGGACACATAGAAAGATAGGGGCTTGTAATTTCGCCTCCCAACGTATTCACCTTTGGGTGATGACAACAATAATAACTCATGCTACTCATATTCAGCTGGACATATGTTCCTAGATCTTTCCTAACCACATGATGGTTGCCAAAGGAGAAAAATAAAAAGGAATAGAGAGAAAAACTTTGACTCTTTGCATAAAAGTAAATACTGGAAAGTAAAAGATAGGCCCTTCGCAGAGGGAAGCATAGGTTGCCATGCGCTTATTTGTTTGTATGCTCAATCCCTTAGTGCAAAAGAACGTCACGTTATATTGCCCCTTATGATAGCAACCTTTATTATGTAGTCTATCGCTTTTATTCTTTGCCATCAAAAGTTCGTACAACATTCACTTTTCCCTTACACAAATGATCTAACACTTTTAGAAGCAAATTTTTATTGCCTTTTTGCACCGATGACAACTTACTTGAAGGATCTTGCTCAATCCTTAGGTAGGTATGGTGGACTCTTGGAGATAAGATTTGGGTTTAAGCATTTTTGGATGCACAACTAGTATCTCTACTTGGTGCGGAATTTTTGGCTAGCTAAGATAGGGGGGCAAGCACCACATGTTGAAGGATCTACGACAATATAACTTCTATGTGAATATGAACAAACATAAACCATTACGTTTTCTTCCTTGTCCAACGTCAACAATTTTGGAATATAATATTTTGATGGGGCTCACAATCACAAAAGATTTCCAAGATAGTGTATTTGCACCAGCTGACTGCTCCACCATTCAAAATATACACGTATCCGGTTTGTGACTTGGAGTCATCCAGATCTGTGTCGAAGCTAGCATCTACTTAACCCTTTACGACGAGCTCTTCGTCACCTCCATAGACGAGAAACATATCCTTAGTCCTCTTCAGGTACTTTAGGATGTTCTTGACCGTTGTCCAGTGTTCCATACCGGGATCACTTTGGTACCTCCCTACCAAACTTATGGCAAGGTTCACATCAGGTCTGGTACACAGCATGACATACATGATAGAACCTATGGCTGAGGCATAGGGAATGACACTCATCTTTTCTCTATCTGCTGCTGTGGTCGGGGACTGAGCCGTGCTCAATCTCATACCTTGCAAAACAGGCAAGAACCCCTTCTTGGACTGATCCATATTGAACTTCTTCAATATCTTGTCAAGGTATGTACTTTGTGAAAGACCAATGAGGCGTCTTGATCTATCTCTATAGATTTTGATGGCTAATATGTAAGCAGCTTCTCCAAGGTCCTTCATTGAAAAACTCTTATTCAAGTAGGCCTTTACATTTTCCAAGAATTCTATATCATTTCCCATCAGCAATATGTCATCCACATATAATATGAGAAATGCTACAGAGCTCCCACTCACTTTCTTGTAGATACAGGCTTCTCCATAAGTCTGTATAAAGCCAAACGCTTTGATCACATCATTAAAGCGAATATTCCAACTCCGAGATGCTTGCACCAGTCCATAGATCGAGCGCTGGAGCTTGCATACCTTGTTAGCATTTTTTGGATCGACAAAACCTTCCGGCTACATCATATACAGCTCTTCCTTGAGGAAGCCATTAAGGAATGCCGTTTTGACGTCCATTTTCCATATCTCATAGTCATAGAATGCGGCAATTGCTAACATGATTCTGACTGACTTCAGCATCGCTACGGGAGAGAACGTCTCGTCCTAGTCAATCCCTTGAACTTGTCGATAGCCCTTAGCGACAAGCAGAGCCTTATAGATGGTCACATACCATCCGCGTATGTCTTCTTCTTAAATATCCATTTGTTTTCTATGGCATGCCTATCATCAGGCAAGTCCACCAAAGTCCATACTTTGTTTTCATACATGGATTCTATCTCGGATTTCATGGCTCCAAGCCATTTATTAGAATCTGGGCCCGCCATCGCTTATTCATAGTTCGAAGGTTCGCCGTTGTCTAACAACATGATTTCCATGACAGGGTTGCCGTACCACTCTGGTGCGGAACGTGCCCTTGTGGACCTTCGAAGTTCAGTAGTAACTTGATCTGTTTCTTCATGATCATCATCATTAACTTCCTCCCTTGTCGGTGCAGGCACCTCAGGAATAATTTCCTGCGCTGTGCTACTTTCCGGTTCGGGAGGGGTGACTGTCACCTCATCAAGTTCTACTTTCCTCCCACTCACTTCTTTCGAGAGAAACTCTTTCTCCAGAAAGGATCCATTCTTGGCAACAAAGACTTTGCCTTCGGATCTGTGGTAGAAGGTGTACCCAATCGTTTCCTTTGGGTGTCCTATGAAGACGCATTTTTCCGATTTGGGTTCAAGCTTCTCCGGTTGAAGTTTCTTGACATAAGCATCGCAACCCCAAACTTTCAGAAACGACACCTTCGGTTTCTTGCCAAACCAAATTTCATACGGTGTCATCTCAACGGATTTCGATGGAGCCCTATTTAAAGTGAATGCGGCGGTCTCTAGAGCATAACCCCAAAAAGATAGCGGTAAATCGGTGAGAGACATCATAGATCGCACCATGTCCAACAGAGTACGATTTCGACGTTCGGACACACCGTTACGCTGAGGTGTTCCGGGCGGTGTCAATTGTGAAACAATTCCACAGTTCCTAAGGTGCGTGCTAAATTCATGACTTAAATATTCACCCCCACGATCCGATCGCAAGAACTTTATTTTTCTGTCACGTTGATTCTCAACCTCATTCTAAAATTCCTTGAACTTTTCAAAGTTCTCAGACTTGTGTTTCATCAAGTAGATATACCCATATCTACTCAAGTCATCTGTGAGGGTGAGAACGTAATGATAGCCTCCGCGAGCCTCAACACTCATTGGACCGCACACATCGGTATGTATGATTTCCAATAAGTTGGTTGCTCGCTCCATTGTTCCGGAGAACGGAGTCTTGGTCATCTTGCCTAAGAGGCATGGTTCGCACGTGTCAAATGATTCATAATCAAGAGACTCCAGAAGTCCATCTGCATGAAGCTTCTTCATACGTTTGACACCAATATGACCAAGGCGGCAATGGCACAAGTATGTGGGACTATCATTGTCAACTTTACATCTTTTGGCATTCACACTATGAATATGTGTATCATCACGATCGAGATTCATCAAAAATAAACCATTGACCAGCGGGGCATGACCATAAAACATATCTCTCAAATAAATAGAACAACCATTATTCTCAGATTTAAATGAGTAGCCAGCTCGCATAAGACGAGATCCAGATACAATGTTCATGCTCAAAGCTGGTACTAAATAACAATTATTAAGGTTTAAAACTAATCCCGAGGGTAGATGTAGAGGTAGCGTGCCGACGGCGATCACATTGACCTTGGAACCATTCCCGACGCGCATTGTCACCTCGTCCTTCGCCAGTCTCCGCTTATTCCGCAACTCCTGCTTAGAGTTACAAATATGAGCAACTGCACCGGTATCAAATACCCAGGAGCTACTACGAGCGTTGGTAAGGTACACATCAATAACATGTATATCACATGTACCTTTGACGTTGCCGGCCTTCTTGTCCGCTAAGTACTTGGGGAAGTTCCGCTTCCAGTGACCCATTCCCTTGCAATAAAAGCACTCAGTCTCAGGCTTGGGTCCATACTTTGGCTTCTTCCCGGCAACTGGCTTACCGGGCGCGGCAACTCCCTTGCCGTCCTTCTTGAAGTTCTTCTTACCCTTGCCCTTCTTGAACTTAGTGGTTTTATTGACCATCAACACTTGATGCTCTTTCTTGATCTCCACCTCCACGTATTTCAGCATTGAATACACCTCGGGAATGGACTTCTCCATCCCCTGCATATTGAAGTTCAACACGAAGCTCTTGTAGCTTGGTGGGATCAACTGGAGGATTCTGTCAACGACCGCTTCGTCCGGGAGATTCATTCCCAACTGAGACAAGCGGTTGTGCAACCCAGAAATCTTGAGGATGTGCTCACTGACAGAACTGTTTTCCTCCATCTTACAACTATAGAATGCGTTGGAGACATCATATCTCTCAACTCGGGCATGAGCCTGGAAAACCATTTTTAGCTCTTGGAACATCTCATATGCCCCGTGGTGCTCAAAACGTTTTTGGAGCCCCGATTCTAAGCTGTAGAGCATGCCGCACCGAACCAGGGAGTAATCATCACAACGCGACTGCCAAGCGTTCGTAACATCTTGGTTTGCCGGGGCGGGAGCGTCACCTAGCGGTGCTTCTAGGACATAAGTTTTCTTGGCAGCTATGAGGATGATCCTCAGGTTACGGACCCAGTCTGTATAGTTGCTACCATCGTCTTTCAGTTGGGTTTCTCTAGGAACGCGTTGAAGTTGAGGGTGACATGAGCGTGGGCCATTTGATCAACAAGACATATTGTAAAGAATTTAGACTAAGTTCATGATAATTAAGTTCATCTTAATCAAATTTTAATGAACTCCCACTCAGATTGACATCTCTCTAGTCATCTAAGTGATACATGATCCGAATCGACTAGCCCGTGTCCGATCATCACGTGAGACGGACTAGTCATCAACGGTGAACATCTTCATGTTAATCGTATCTTCTATACGACTCATGTTCGACCTTTCGGTCTTCCATGTTCCGAGGCCATGTCTGTACATGCTAGGCTCGTCAAGTGAACCCTAAGTGTATTGCGTGTGTAAATCTGGCTTACACCCGTTGTATGCGAACGTTAGAACCTATCACACCCGATCATCACGTGGTGCTTCGGAACAACGATCCTTAGCAACGGTGCACAGTTAGGGGGAACACAATTCTTGAAATTTTTAGTGAGAGATCATCTTATTTACTACCGTCGTTCTAAGTAAACAAGATGCATAAACATGATAAACATCACATGCAATCAATTAAAGTGACAGGATATGGCCAATATCATCTTGCTCCTTCGATCTCCATCTTCGGGGCACCATGATCATCTTTGTCACCGGCTCGACACCATGATCTCCATCATCATGTCTTCATGAAGTCGTCACGCCAACTATTACTTCTACTACTATGGCTAACGTTTAGCAATAAAGTAAAGTAATTACATGGCGTTATTCAGTGACACACAGGTTATACAATAATTAAGACAACTCCTACGGCTCCTGCCGGTTGTCAAATTCATCGACATGCAAGTCGTGATTTCCTATTACAAGAACATGATCAATCTCATACATCACATATATCATTCATTACATCTTCTTGGCCATACCACATCACATAGCACATGCTGCAAGAACAAGTTAGACGACCTCTAATTGTTGTTGCAAGTTTTTACGTGGCTTCTATAGGTTTTCTAGCAAGAACATTTCTTACCTACGCCAAAACCACAACGTGATTTGTCAATTTCTATTTACCCTTCATAAGGACCCTGTTCATCGAATCCGATCTGACTAAAGTGGGAGAGACAGACACCCGCTAGCCACCTTATGCATCTAGTGCATGTCTGTCGGTGGAACCAGTCTCACGTAAGCATACGTGTAAGGTCGGTCCGGGCCGCTTCATCCCACAATGCTGCCGAATCAAGATTGGACTAGTAACGGCAAGAAAATTGAGCAAACTCAACGCCCACAACTTGTTTGTGTTCTACTCGTGCAAGAAGCTACGCAAAGACCTAGCTCAGATGCCACTGTTGGGGAACGTAGCAGAATTCAAAAACTTTCCTACGCTTCACCAAGATCAATCTAAGGAGTCATCTAGCAACGAGCATAATGGAGTGCATCTACATACCCTTTGTAGATCGCGTGCGGAAGCGTTCGAAGGAACGTGGATGAAGTAGTCATACTCTTCGCGTTCCTCGTCACCGATGATCTTAGCGCCGAACGGACGGCACCTCCGCGTTCAACACATGTATGGTACATCGACGTCTCCTCCTTATTGATCCAGCAAGGGGGGAGGAGAGGTTGACGGATATCCAGCAGCACGACAGCGTGGTGGTGGATGCAACAGGAAAACCTGCAGGGCTTCGTCGGCGCCGTGCGAGAGGAGCAGGAAGTGTGACGGGAGGAGGGAGAGGCGCCAGAGGCTTGGGGTGCAGCTGCCCTCTCCCCCCCCCACTATATATAGGGGCCAGGGGGCGCCGGCCTTGGGAGATCAGATCTCCAGGGCGGCGGCGGCCAAGGGGGGAAACTTGCCCCCAAAGGCATAGGGGGCACCCCCTCCCCCTAGGGTTTCAACCCTAGGCGCATGGAGGGGGGCCCATATGGGTGCGCCAGCCCACCAGGGGCTGGCCCCCTTCCCCTTGCAGCCTAGGGGACCCGCCGGGATGGGTGGCCCCACCCGGTGGACCCCCGGGACCCCTCCGGTGGTCCCGGGACACTCCCGGTGACCCCCAGAGTTCACCCGATGGCCGAAACTGGACTTCCTATTTATCATTCTTTACCTCTGGACCATTCCGGAACTCCTCGTGACGTCCGGGATCTCATTCGGGACTCCGAACAACATTCGGGTTTCCATGTGCATGTATCTCTACAACCCTAGCGTCACCGAACCTTAAGTGTGTAGACCCTACGGGTTCGGGAGACACGCAGACATGACCGAGACGACTCTCCGGTCAATAACCAACAGCGGGATCTCGATACCCATGTTGGTTCCCACGTGTTCCTCGATGATCTTCATCGGATGAACCACTGTGTCAAGGATTCACTCAATCCCGTATGTTATTCCCTTTGTCCATCGGTACGGTACTTCCCCGAGATTCGATCGTCGGTATAGCCGATACCTTGTTCAATCTCGTCATGACAAGTCTCTTTACTTGTTCCGTAATCCATCATCCCGTGACTAACTCCTTAGTCACTTTGAGCTCATTATGATGATGTATTACCGAGAGGGCCCGGACGTACATCTCCGTCATACGGAGTGACAATATCCCAGTCTCGGTTCGTACCAACTCAACAGACACTTTCGGAGATACCCATTGCGTACCTTTATAGCCACCCAGTTACGTTGTGACGTTTGGCACACCCAAAGTATTCCTACGGCATCCGGCAGTTGCACAACCTCATGGTCTAAGGAATAAATAATTGACACTGAAAAGCTTATGCATTACGAACTATACGATCTCGTGCTAGGCTCAGGATTGGGTCTTGTCCATCACATCATTCTCCTAATGATGTGATCCCGTTATCACTGACATCCTATGTCCATGGTCAGGAAACCGTGACCATCTGTTGGTCAACGAGCTGGTAACTAGAGGCCTACCAGGGACACATTGTGGTCTATACATTCACACATGTATCGCTGTTTCCGTACAATAGAATTCAAGCATGAATAACAGACAATTATCATGAACAAGAAAATATAATAATAATACTTTTATTATTGCCTCTAGGGCATATTTCCGACACGCGTGTCATGGAGGCATATAGTATGATTTTGTAAAATGGAGGCATATAGATGTCCCGCATGCCGGCAACAGGATAAACAAAGCTCGTGTCTTAAATGAAAGAGTGGAAGAACATAGATTCCCAACGATCGAGGAGGAGCTACAAACCTCGGGGTGGAGCGTCTCCACTCATATTATTTTATATTATTCAGCGATATAAAATCAACCAAATCTCTCCACGTTCCTATACCATTCTATTGTATGAGAATAACTTTGAACGTAAGCCATTGATTCACTCTATCCAATGGTCGTAGTTCAAAAATCCAAACAAAACCAAGGATTGGTTCAACTCTTTTTTGGAGATCAACTCTTTTAGCACTTAGATTGTTGCCGCCTGCCCACCTAGCACACCTATATATCCGGTCATTTGTGATGACCACAAGAGCTATCCACTCAGATTGTATGTTAAAAAGATAAAGGTCGATAACTAATGCGGCACCTCAGGCCAACGCGGCCAGATCGCATTTTGCACGAGAAATTACACACCATGTTTCGTTGACATGTGGTCCCGTTCCAACATGTCAGTCAGACGACGGTGAGTCCTTTTGTAAAATTTCCGAAAGGACGTGTAGGCTGGGGCACCTCTTCGTGTACCATGGAAACTGGCAACCGTCCACCGACTCTTCGCCTTTCCATCTCGATTTGGAACTGCTGACGCACGCTTCCAAAAATCTCTGAGTGCCCTGAGGTTGAGCACACAGATGATCTACGTACGTTCAAATATGATCATGGTGACTGTCGTCTACGGAAGATAGCAATTTCTCGAGTTCCCAACCGCTCTTAGAATTACAAGAACTATCAAGTTGTTGCTATCTTCGACAAGTTTGTTGCCGTCCTTCGTGGTTCTACTGGATGTATATTGCTCAAAAATCAGTTTCTATACATGGATGTGTACTGTGATGCAATTGAATACGAGGTCCTTGTGTTTGCTGCCACCATTCATGGCACTGTTTTTGCACGGGATCCTCGTAGTTTCGGTACATTTGTCTTCCACCATAATTATAATTGTTTCATCCACATGCATCGAGTTAGCAAGTTTCCCTTCTCTACTAATTAACCTTCTTCTTGTGTTTCCAAGGTCCTGTGAACATTCCACAACTTATACTTGAAAAAATTTATAACCATGGGAGAGATGATGATGGTGAAGATGACGAGCATGAGGACGAGCAGGGCCCATATGCTCACTGGCGGCTGGCAACTAATTCGAGTGGATCACCACTTCTTGTCTGTATACAGCCCACTGCTGATGTTACTACTGAGGGAGCAGGTGTTGTCTCCCATGGTCGCACTCTTCGAACCTATTCTAACACCGTTGCATGGCATTCGGGATGGATACTAGTGTGCTAGCGCCAACACCTTCTCCCTGGTACAGTATTGATAGTCTTGGAGCAAACTCGCTCTTCCTTGGACAAAACTATCCAATGATGGTGAAAGGCGATCCAACTGTTGTTGACACAACAGTACTACCATTTATGAGGAGCAACTGTATCTATACGTCAGACATTGCGGTGGTTCCCTACCCTGGTCCTGATATAGTAGGCCGCTTCAGCCTGGATGATTAGTCCGGCGTTGGTCTCGAGATTGACACTAGCTGCCCCTTCCCAGAGAATCACTTGTGGTTCAAAGCAAGCGTTTCCAACGCCGAGGATTGGTTGAGCTGAAGTTCATTTCATTGCTTGTTATTTGTTGTGTGATGAAAACTTTAGTTTTATTGTGTATCCTCGTTGTCGCTGTGGGTTGATGACCTGCTGTAGGCAAAAAAATGATATGCCTGTGATAAATTGAGTAAATTTATGACTGGCTTTCGAGTCGCTTCTCTGAATGGGTGCTGCGACGAGGAAAAAATATATTTTCCGAATACATAATTGTACGTGCATTGCAACAGGTAATCGGATGAGGCCAATCAACAATAGTACATTATTTGTACTAGCTTCACATGCTGCACTATATCTACGTCTACGTATGCAATACAACAAGTTTTAAACATGAGACCAGCCACCCATCCTAAAAAAGAACACTTTTTAACCTAGCACAGACTCCATGAAATTTGGCCACAGTGTGAGGTGGGCCATATGTTAATGTGTTCGCTGTACGTAACCAGCTCCTCGAATCCTCGATACTACTACTATAAGTAGTAGGAGTAGTAGGGTGGCTTGGGCCAGAACAAGCATTCACGTCTAGGAGTACGGCACACGCCACCAGCACGACTTCCATCTGACACCATATATGTTGGAGTCTGTGCTACAACAATCTTGTCAACCTCATCGTTTCTCTAACTCAGCCATCGCGCGGCAGGCGAGGCGGGGGTTTCCCGATAGTCGGTTTCCTCAACTGCGGTCCCACTTGTAAGGCCAACTCCGACGCATGACCCCAAACGGACCTTCGTTTTGCCCGGATTCTGTCCATTTGGGTGGGGCAATGGGGTCGTGTCCGGGCCATTTCTCGGATGCGGTGGTCGTGCGTCGAATGCGCGGACGCATCCCGGCCGCGTACATTTTTCTTTGCAAACACATATCTTTTTTTCATCATTAATTTTTTGGTACATGGAAATACATCACCAAAATTCGAGTAGAAAAACAAGAACCACAAGAATACATATTAGAAGATATCCAACTTCCATAACTGCTCCTGTAAGTTGGATTAGTGCCTTCTCGATACATTCATTGTTGATCTGCGGAGGCTCGATCCTGCGTGCTTCTTTCTTCTTCGAGTGTAAAGAAATAGACGTGTCCAGCCTCTATTCTATCAACAAGTGCACTAGTCTCATCTCTAGCCTCTATGCTAGCTAAAAGTGCTAGAACATCTACTAAATTGCGCTCTATCAATATATCGTGGTACTCTTCTTCCCAATACCAAAACTTGCATCCATTCTACACAATAAAATTTTAAGTTAGCACAACTAGTCTGACCCGAGAGCACAACCGAAGATTTGGTAAAGTTCTTCCTTCTTTTGCCGACACGTGGGACATCCAGCATGCAGGTCGTGTCATGCAAGAAAATAGAGTGTTAGTTGAAGCCACGTGATGTGCATCTTGGGATAAACTGTAAATAGAATCTTACTACTCTTGAGTAACTCCAAAAGCGGCCACCGAAGATCTTTATTGGATTTGTTTTTCATCACCAGCACGTCGAGGTGAAAGATGTGCAGGTTCAGTGGGTCCTCTTGCGTTTTCACTGACATGTGGGACCACATATGAGCAAACAGACGATGGGCTCCGCGCGTCTGCTGGCTTGCTGAGAAGAGAGATAGAGGAGGGCTAAGCGAGAACTCCAGGAAATTTGTTCTACGTAACTAGCACCTCGATATAGTGGGGTGGCATGGGCCATAACTAGCATTCATGTCTAGCAGTATGGCACACGCTACCCACACGGGTCCCATCCCGACACCAATTTTCTTGGAGTCCGTGCTACAACCATCTCTTCTCCCTCCTGTTTTCTCAGCCAACACGCGGTGGGCGGGGTGGGCTTTGCCGATAGTGGGTTTGCTCAACTGCGGTCCCACTTGTAAATGAAAATGCAACACAGCACGCATTCGCCCTTGAGCGGCGTGCTGGACCAACCGTGTGGGGGTGCGACGCGAACACGGCAGGCTTTTCCTTTTGAACTTGTAACTTGTAAATTTTGGTTCTGCTCCATGGCATGACCGATAGATAGAAAACGATTTCCCCTAGAGTAATGAGAAGTTTGGTTCTGGCGCGGTTCATTCATGGAGTACGTAGGAAAATTATGAAGTTGATGCGAAGGTAAGATAATTACTATTAGTACCATATACTACTACATGGATTTGACGGAAAGATAAAGATACATACAGATCCATCAACGACATCCTCACGCCCTAGTGCACTGGGTCACCAACCGATGTGTGAGGAGCAGCGACGTTGGCGGCAAGCTCAACGTGCTTCTGAATAATGCCGTCTGATGGGCCTCTAACCCCTCGTTGGTAACCCCAAGTGGAAGGTGTAAGATGCAGTGTTGTGGAAGTTTTTCCCTTAGCAAAGATGCCAAGGATCGAATCCCCAGAGACTCCTAGGTTCAACAAGTAGGTGTCAACTGCTAACGGCGCCGGATTAGCAATCAACGTGGACCTGCACACAGATACAAATAACTTTGCTCCCAACGAGTACAGATAGGTTGTCAATCCCTCCAGCCTTGTAGTTCACAAAGGATTAAACGCAAATGATATTAGTGATAGATAATGTTTTGCAATAGTAAATAAAAGCGAAAAGTAAATAGCGGATGTGATCAATGATGGTAATATGGACCGGAGTCTCATGATGTTCACTAGTGATGTCTCTCTCCCAAAAGACGATAAAACAGCTATGTGAGGTAAACGAATTACAGCTGGGTAATTGACAGGACCACGAACGCAAACCAATGCTGACTACATTGCAAGAAAGGTTGAGGTTCAAAGCATGGGCGGTACGCCAAAGTAAGTAGACCGAAATCCATCGATATCTACTACTAATCATCCACCTTGAGATATCTATCCAGAACATCTCGCTGGTATTAAGTTGCGAGCCCCACCCATAGTGTAAACTCAAAGCAACAGACAACTGCATTAAAAGAACTTTGCGTAAAGTAAACAATCCTTGCACCTGCGGGCACAAGCACCGTTGTTTTCCCCCTTGTGGCAACAGCACATCCTCTAGACTCATGTTTCTGTCACTCAAGCTACTCATCGAGGGGCATGAACCCACAATCGAGCATAACGTTCCCTCTTGGAGTCACTACGTATTACTTGGCCAAAGCAATAAATAACAACGGAGAACATGCAAGAATTACTTATGAACATAAATATAAAAGAGGTAGATCAAATATATTACTCAATCACAACCTGAACATAATCTCATAATCCATCGGATCCCAGCAAACTCATCATAGCAACAACATAAGGATTACATATGTGCCTCGATCATGTAGGGTAGCTCACGAGGACTAATTAGTGAAGCACAAGAACGGGAGGAGAACATCACATAGCTACTGGTCATGGACTCATGGTCCAAGGGAGACTACTCACAACTCATCCGGGAGGCGTCCATGGTGGTGGAGAGGCTCCCGATGGTGATCCTCCCCTCCGGCAGGGTGCCAGGAAGAGTTCTCCTGGTGCTCCCGATCTTGGAAGCGGCGGCGGCAGCGGAAAAGAGATGAGATCGCGAAAAAGAGTTCCCGTCCTGAGGGTTTCGAAGAACGCTCTAAATATATGCCGAAGGGGGGCACCAGACGGGGCTCGGGGGGCCCAGGCGCCCCCCCGGCGCGGCCCAGGGGGGGGCGCCGCCAGGGCGCCTGGAGACCTAGTGCCCCCCCCAACTGTCCTTCGGGCGCAAGGTAGGTTCTGGAACGTTGATTTTTTATATAATTTTTGTGGATTTTTCCTGGCAGTTCTCGTAACGTGAAAACCTGAAATACAAAAATAGCCGAAAACAGAAACTAGCACCGGGGTGCACTGGATTAGTAGGTTAGTCCAAATATGATCAAAAGTGTATGGAAGTGTATGAATATCATAGCAATATCACCCAAAAGTGGCATGGAGCAAGCAGAAATTATTGATACGTTTTGGACGTATCAACATCCCCAAGCTTAATTCCTGCTCGTCCTCGAGTAGGTAAATGATAACAAGAATAATTTCTGTGGTGACATGCTATTAACCATATAGGACTTTTTCACAGTCATATGACAAAAGCTTACTGAGACAATAATTCTATAGTAATTAAGTTGCCTCATGAGAAAATCACAAATGACTGAAAGTTTTACAACATGACATTGAAGCATCAAAAAGATTTGCAATGAACATGATGTGCAAATATGATAAAGTGATATCTAGCTTGGCCCCTTTAGTGAAGCAAAACATAAATGCAGGGGCACCTTCAAGGTTTAAGTGATGACTAGATACAATGATTTCAAAATAAACGATATCACAATCATGCAAAAGACAATGCTACTTTGGAACAATGCACATTACACTTAGAATGACAATCATGCTCTCGGTAGTTGGTGCTTTTAAAAGAAGGTGGAGACTCAACATAAAAGTAAAAGAATGGTTATATGCTAGAGCTTTTTATTTTGAAAACATAGAAGAAATTTTGTCAATGGTAGTAGTACTTCATATGTGTCATGCATAAGACATCCTATAAGTTGCAAGCCTCATGCATCGAATACCAATAGTGCTCGCACCTTGTCCTAATTAGCTCGGATTTCCATGGGTTATCATTGCATTACATATGTTTCAACCAAGTGTCACAAAGGGGTACCTCTATGCCACCTGTACAAAGGTCCAAGGAGATAAATCGCATTTGATTTCTCGTTTTTGATAGATCTCAACTTGAGGACATCCATACCGGGACAACATAGAAAATAGATGATGGACTCCTCTTTAATGCATAAGCATATTCTCATAAGAGATTGAGGATTAATGTCCAAGCTAAAACTTCCACCATGATACATGGCTTTGGTTGGCGGCCCAATGTTCTTCTCTAACAATATGCATACTCATTCAACCCATGGCAAATCGCCCTTACTTCAGACAAGATGAACATGCATAGCAACTCACATGATATTCAACAAAAGTGTGACAGTTGATGGCGTCCCCAGAAACATGGTTACCGCTCAGCAAGCAACTTATAAGAAATAAGATACATAAGCAACATATTCTTTACCACAATAGTTTTTAAGCTACTTTCCCATGAGCTATGTATTGCAAAGTTAGTCTGCTTAGTATAGGTAGAGGTTAGCAAAAGACTGGGAGCGACCAACTAAGAGAGCAATGACGGTCATAATCATGCAGAGCGACAAAGCAATATTGAATCAGGCATGGAAGTTATATCGCTACTCAGAAATAAAAGATCATCAAGGCTTGACAGACTTTCTTTACAGTCTTAAATATGCGTGAGCATACGCCAAGTCAATCAAAATAAATACTCGAAGGAAGATATTAATAAACCATACCACATCATTGGCAAACAAATCATGTTGGTACTCCAATAACACATTGGGAATCCCCCAGCTATTTGAGACTAACCACAAGAAAACCTGAACTACTAAGCGCCATTATGCACGTAGCATCTTTATCATAGACATATTAACCAATGCAACGGAAGCAAACTCTCTTAATAAGGTAAGCATGATAATTAAAGATAGTTCAAGCAACCAACTAAACAAAAGCTCTTTGAAAAGATAAGCATGAATACTAAGAGCAGAGCATGATAGTAGCTATTAAAAGACAAAGAACACACACAACAAAGATAGACATGAAAATTCTATGTTATGTTCTAGGTAGAAGTGGAGCATGTTTCTCTCCCACAAAAAGAAAGCTGGGTTCCGACTCGTTATGAAAAACTAAAAAGAAAACTAAAAGCAAGACGCTCCAAGCATAGCACATAACACATGAAGTGATAAAAATATAGCGAAACGAAAGACGAACTGATAGTGTTGATGGAGAAGGGGATGCACGGGGGAATCCCCAAGCTTAGACGCTTGAGTCTCCTTGAATATTTCTTGGGGGTGCACGGGGGCATCCCCAAGCTTGAGCGCTTGACACTCCTGAATCTTTTTATCATCTTCCCTCGCACACTTGAAAACTCCCTTCATACATAACTCATCATAATCTGATTAGCGAGGTTAGTAACCTTAATAAAATAATTATACCTTGCTGGAAATAAAGATATTCTTGAAGGTCTACTGTTTCTCAAGATTGCCAAAAGGTTTTTTTGCAAAGAAAAAGCAAGCTCTTGATTTGCAAAATGAAGGAAAGGCAAAACAGGACAGAATCTGTGAAAAACAGAACAGCAGGTAGTAATTGATTTGTTCGGGGCACTTCTGCAACTTAAATAAAAAAACTCAGAACAGAGGCATGAAAGACAATTATATAGAGAACGCTGTCGAAGAAATTCAGACCAAAAAGATGATCTGATGATTTTATACGAATTTTTCTATCCAAGGACAGAATCTGTTTCCTGGACAGCACCTCACAACTTTTGAACTTTCTAGCAATCAGAGGCTATACTTGCCACAAAATTGAAAAGTAAAGATACAATGATGATGCTACTATAGTAAACAACATCAAGACACAACAAAAGCAAAATATAAAAATTTATTCATGTGGGCTGCCTCCCAAAAGCGCTTTCTTTTATGCCTTTAAGCTAGGCATAACGCATAGAGATCAAGTTTTATCAAGAGTAAAAGAATAGCTAGCCCGTACAACGGACTCAAAAGGTAACTTGATCTTCTTACGAGGGAAGTGTTCCATCCATTTCTTGAGAGGAAACTGAAATTTTATATTACCCTCTTTCATGTCAATGATAGCACCAACGGTGCGCAAAAAAGGACGTCCCAAAATAATTGGACATGAAGGATCACATTCAATATCCATTATTGTAAAATCAACGGGAACATAATTATCATTAACAACGATAAGAATATCGTCGATCCTCCCCAAAGGTTTCTTTATGGAAGAATCAACGAGACGAACACCAAAAGAACAAGAATCATAAGGTTTCAATTTAAGCATGTCATATATTCTTTTGGGCATAACAGAGGTACTAGCTCCAACATCACATAATGCATAGCAAGAGAAGTCATTCAATTTAATTTTTATCATAGGACCCAACCATCTTCTAGCTTTCTAGGTATGGAGGCTTCTACTCTAAGTTTCTCCTCCCTAGCTTTGATGAGAGCATTAGTGATATGCTCTGTGAAGGCAAGGTTAAGCGTGCTAGTGCGGGGATCTCTAGACATCTTGTGAAGGAAATCAATAACTTCGGTAAGAGTGCAATTATCAGAATCAAGGTCATTAGAATCAAGTAAAGTGGTAGTAGTGTCCTTTAGGTTCACTTGTTTGGTAGTTTCTATAGTCATAGCATCACCATTAATAGGTCCATTGGGACCAGGAGTACATTGGGTGCTAAGAGTTTGGATATCCTCAACAACTTGGATAGTAGCAACAGTGTGGTGGGTAGGAAGGCTCTTAATTCTATCTTCTTCCTCCCTTAGGGATGCAAGCACTTCGGGTTTAGCTGCCATTTGGTTTATCAAAGTGGCTTGTGTGTGGGACATATTGGAAACTTGGGTCTCAGTGATAGTGAGTCTAGTCTGGAGGTTAGAAATCTCAATATTTATGTTCTCTAATCGTCTACTAATGTCTTGCAAGATAGCAGTATGCTCATTTAATTGCCTCGAGAAGGTTTTGTTTTGTTCATATTGGGTGTGCATGTAATTCTTAGTGGTCTTATCTATTTCTAGCATTTTCTCATAGCCAGGCAAATCTCTATCTTTTTGGATGGAGTTCTTGGTGCTAGGATAAGCATTGTTGTTCCCATAGGAATTAGAGGGGAACGGTCTAGGATTGCTACCAAAGTTACTCCTATAAGCATTGTTGTTAAAATTGTTTCTAGAGATAAAGTTCACATCTACTTGTTCTTGAGCAACCAAAGAATTTAAAGGAACATCACGAGGATCAACAAAAGATTGCTTCGAAAGTAGAGACATTATCAAGTCAACTTTTTCATTTAAGGAGGAAATCTCCTCGACAGAGTTTACCTTCCTACCTGTTGGAGCGCGTTCGGTGTGCCATTGGGAATAGTTGGTCATCATCTCATCGAGAAGCTTTGTGGCAGCACCAAATGTAGTTGACATAAAAGTTCCTCCCGCGGCCGAATCTAACAAGTTCCGCGAGGTATAGTTCAAGCCTGCATAAAAAGTTTGGATAACCATCCAAGTAGTCAAACCATGAGTAGGGCAGTTCTTGATAAGAGATTTCATACGTTCCCAAGCTTGGGCAACGTGTTCATTATCCAATTGTTTAAAATTCATTATGTTACTTCTAAGTTGGATAATTTTAGCAGGTGGATAGTATTTTCCGATAAAAGCATCTTTGCACTTGTCCCATGAATCTATGCTATTTCTAGGCAAGGAGTGAAACCAAATTTTAGCTCCTCCTCTCAAGGAGAAAGGAAAAAGCTTAAGCTTAACAATATTACCATCTATTTCTTGGTACTTTTGCATATCACAAAGTTCAACAAAGTTGTTTAAGTGTAAAGCAGCATCATCTCCAGCATCGGAGAATTGATCTATCATGACTAAGTTCAGTAAAGCAGGTTTAATTTCATAAGAAGGTGCTGAAGTGGCAGGTGTAGTGATAGGTGTGCTGATAAAGTCATCGTTGTTGTGACTAGTGAAGTCACACAACTTGGTGTTCTCGGTGGAACCCATAGTAGCAAGCAAGCAAGATAACTATTTTTGTGATTTTCGATAAAAGGTACTAAAGCAAAAACTGAAAGGTAAACTAACAAGACTAAAAAGCAAAGGTAAAAGATAGCGTGCAACTCCCCTATCCTGAAGAGTGGAGTCCCCGGCAACGGCGCCAGAAAAATCTCCTTGATGGGCCTCTAACCCCTCGTTGGTTACCCCAAGTGGAAGGTGTAAGATGCAGTGTTGTGGAAGTTTTTCCCTTAGCAAAGATGCCAACGATCGAATCCCCAGAGACTCCTAGGTTCAACAAGTAGGTGTCAACTGCTAACGGTGCCGGATTAGCAATCAACGTGGACCTGCACACAGATACAAATAACTTTGCTCCCAACGAGTACAGAGAGGTCGTCAATCCCTCCGGCCTTGTAGTTCACAAAGGATTAAACGCAAATGATAGTAGTGATAGATAATGTTTTGCAATAGTAAATAAAAGCGAAAAGTAAATAGCGGATGTGATCAATGATGGTAATATGGACCGGAGTCTCATGATGTTCACTAGTGATGTCTCTCTCCCAAAAGACGATAAAACAGCTATGTGAGGTAAACGAATTACAGCTGGGCAGTTGACAGGACCACGAACGCAAACCAATGCTGACTACATTGCAAGAAAGGTTGAGGTTCAAAGCATGGGCGGTACGCCAAAGTAAGTAGACCGAAATCCATCAATATCTACTACTAATCATCCACCTTGAGATATCTATCCAGAACATCTCGCTGGTATTAAGTTGCGAGCCCCACCCATAGTGTAAACTCAAAGCAACAAACAACTGCATTAAAAGAACTTTGCGTAAAGTAAACAATCCTTGCACCCGCGGGCACAAGCACCGTTGTTTTCCCCCTTGTGGCAACAGCACATCCCCTAGACTCATGTTTCCGTCACTCAAGCTAGTCATCGAGGGGCATGAACCCACAATCGAGCATAACGTTCCCTCTTGGAGTCACTATGTATTACTTGGCCAAAGCAATAAATAACAACGGAGAACATGCAAGAATTACTTATGAACATAAATATAAAAGAGGTAGATCAAATATATTACTCAATCACAATCTGAACATAATCTCATAATCCATTGGATCCCAGCAAACTCATCATAGCAACAGCATAAGGATTACATATGTGCCTCGATCATGTAGGGCAGCTCACGAGGACTAATTAGTGAAGCACAAGAACGGGAGGAGAACATCACATAGCTACTGGTCATGGACTCACGGCCCAAGGGAGACTACTCACAACTCATCCGGGAGGCGTCCATGGTGGTGGAGAGGCTCCCGATGGTGATCCTCCCCTCCGACAGGGTGCCGGAAAGAGTTCTCCTGGTGCTCCCGATCTTGGAAGCGGCGGCGGTGGCGGAACAGAGATGAGATCGCGAAAAAGAGTTCCCGTCCCGAGGGTTTCGAAGGATGCTCTAAATATATGCCGAAGGGGGGCACCAGACGGGGCTCGGGGGGCCCAGGGGGGTGGGCGCCGCCAGGGCGCCTGGAGCCCTGGTGGCCCCCCCGGCTGTCCTTCGGGCGCAAGGTAGGTTCTGGAACATTGATTTTTTATATAATTTTTCTGGATTTTTCCTGGCAGTTCTCGTAACGTGAAAACCTGAAATACAAAAACAGCCGAAAGTAGAAACTGGCATCGGGGTGCACTGGATTAGTAGGTTAGTCCAAATATGATCAAAAGTGTATGGAAGTGTTTGAATATCATAGCAATATCACCGAAAAGTGGCATGGAGCAAGCAGAAATTATAGATACGTTTTGGACGTATCACCGTCCAAGGTTGCCCTACGGTCCAAGAAGGCCAGCGTCCTATCGTCCTCCTCTTGAATGTAGTAGTCCTCATGGATGATTTTCGCGTAGACGTGGGTGATTATGTCGATGGTGTCTTGCTGTGCTAGGCGCTGTGCGGCGAGTGGACCTTGAGGTGGACATTCTCCGGCGCGACAGCGGGCAGTCGCAGGGCCACCAGGGCGTCAAAGAGGTTGTCACCATAGAGGCCGTTGAGGGTGGCAGGCATCGCAGAGCTTGGGCGCGTGGGCTGGAGGCGTACATCAAGGTCGTCCACGAGCTTCTTGACGATGGTGAACTTGTCGAAGAAGCCGACGAGGACCTCGTCAAACAAGCAGACGAAGCTGTTGTCCAAGTGGCCCATCGCCCTGGCGGCCTCAAGCACTAGCTGCAGACGTTCCTCAGTGCCGGGCCGCAGGCCGGCGTCGTGGACCATCTGGCACAGCCGGCTGATGCTCGCGCTCATCGCCTCCATTGGTCTAGCTTCTAGTCAACTGATCTTGCGATTGGAGTGATCACTCTTGCTCTTGGGTGCGTAGGTGCATATGATTTCATTGATTGGACTGGCCGGATGTCACACCCTGATTTTCATGCCACAAACACTTAAGCTAATAGTCATTCTAAAATATGGTTTAACAAAAACTTTTGAGTGTTTTGGACTTTTCTTGATTTAATTGTTGTCTGTTGTTTGCAAGTGCTCTAAAAATCAAATAAATCTTCCAACTCTTATACTTCAACCCCTTGCTCCAAACTTCTGCCCAATGACCATACCATGTGTATAGACCAGTATAGTATTTTCTTATAAAAATATTTTGGCCAAATAGTATTTTCTAAAATTAGTTTTCCAAAACCCCCTGAATTGAGGTTTGTACTGCAAGTACCTCATTTAGGGTGTGAAAAATCTTTCAAAAAGTATATTTGAATTCTATTACGTATAGGACTCCCATAAACCACAAAAGAATAATTTTAAAAGTTGTTTTCCTATTTTATTTAAAGGCTTTTTCTTTAGGCCAGAAATGTTCTTTAATAGGTAAAAATTATTTAACTATTTCAAAATATTTTCCAAAGTTCAGAGAGACTCCTAGGACATATATTGTACATATATAAGAATTTCTACACATGGTCATGTTCAAAATATTGGGCAAATCCTTCCAAAAACCCTTTCTGGATATTTCAAGCTTTTGAAATATTTTATAAGGAAATATTCTCCAAAAATTCCAGGGAAATTCTATCATGTCAAATATGACATATTTGATGATCTTACAAAGCCTCATGCCTTGAAGATCAATAAAACACCATCTAATCCCCTCAAAACCATTTCTATCCATTTTGAAGTTTGTGCAACATTACATTGCTAAACTTGTCCAAATGCTCTAAAACTTGGTACACATGCTCAAATGATGTAAATATGCATCTATGCCAAATGGCACAAGTTTTGGAGAAGGATAACTTGATCTAAGTGCCCCAAGACCCTTTCTGACCATATCCAAATTTGAACAACTCTACATTGCCAACTTTTTACTTGGGGCCTCAAATTTTGTGGACATGCTCAGAACCCCAAATGATAACACTACACCAAGTGGTGCATCAAGGAGGGATGATTTGATTAACTTAATCTTGGAAAATCCATTTCTGATGATTTCTAGGGTTTACAAAAGTCGCATTGGCAACTTTGCCCAAATGAGCTCAAATTTGGTGGAAGGGCCTAAATCTATATGCCATTTGATCATGTTAAATCTCATGTCAAGTGGAGTTAATTTGCTTGCCCAAAACCATATGAAACACCTTCTGCCATTTTTCCAAAACCACTGTTTTGACCCCTTTCACTATTCCCATTTACCTCTAATTCTTACCACAGGCGAACCTAATCACCTTCTACCTCCAGTAACTCACCCATGCCACAGCTCAATCATTGGAGGGGGTAAAACCCCCAATTACCTCTCTGTTTTCACCATGGCAGCACCTTTCCACCCTTCTACTTCTTACCCCTCCCTCCTACCTTACCTCCTAAGCTTCATAGAGCATCCCAGTGCCAACTTAAAGCCAATAGACAAGCTTGGCCACGCTGAACTGCCAATGGCACGCCCTGGCATGCCAAAATGGCGCTCTAGAGCGCGCTACAGTGCTCTGGCGCACTGTAGCCGCCCCCGTCCCGATGCCCCAACCACCTCGGCTGTCCCACGCACGCCAGGAGGACCACCTCGACGTCCGGGACACGCCTAGCTGGTCGGCCCCTCCTCCTTCTCCCTCCTGCTGCTGCGCTCGCACGAGCGCCGGCCGCCCGCAAGCTCGAGTGACTGGCTTCACACGCGCGGCCCCTCTAGCACCTCCCCACTCCTTCTCTCGCTTCCCCTAGGCGTAGACCACCCCTACAAACGCCCCAGACACACCGCGTCGAGCTCCCGTGACCCGTGGCGACGACAACGAGTTCGTCGGCGCATGATTCCTCGGTGGACCGTCGCCCGCCTATTTAAAGGCCACCCCGAGCCCCTCGCTGCTCCTTTGGCTCTCTCTCTCTCCTGTACGCCCCCCAGACCAACCCACACATCCTCCCGTCCCCTCCAACCTCTCCTTTGCCCGGAGCTTCCCCGCCGGCCGCCGCCAAAATTCATGCCATCAGGACCCCCTCCTCTCCACCTCTCCACTCCAGAGCAACGCCACCGCCATGTTGAAGCTTTCCCCCGTACTCCACTTCGTCCTCCCCCGCCTGTGTCGCCGTGCCCAACACCGTCGATGCCATCCTCCGCCATGGCCGATGGGGCGCTCGCGTCTGGCCGTCCTCGTGGTCGTGGCGCACCTCGACGGATGCGGCACGCTCTCCTGAGCACGCCGGTATGTCGAGTGTCGCCGCAGGTGGCCGGTGGCGCCGGGGGGGATGCCGGCACCCGCCCGGCCTCGCCTGCCCTGCCTCTGCTCTGTTCGAGCGGGAGGTAGGCGATGACCTGGGCGCTGGGCCCCGCGCGTCAGCGACCTAGTGGCTGGGCCCCGCCTTTTAAGTGGAAACGGCTTCGGCCAAAACCGCCTAGCTGCTGCAAAGGCGTACTCCCGGCAGGCGCCTTCGACGTGGCCCTTCCCGCTCGTAGCTGAGCTACTGGGCTGGCCCAGTAGCTATCCTTCGCCCGACGCGTGCTTTAGGTATAACCTGAGTATTTCTTTTCTTTTTCTTTTTCTGTAAACTTGTAAAATCTCCCAAATATTCAAATAGTGTCCAAACTTGATGATTCAAATTTCTGCTGGCTCCATAAATCATGATCTATCACATGGTGCTATTTGCACATTTTTCCAGAAACCTTTCCTTCACAACTATTTATGAAATCTGATTTTTCTATTTCTGTGATTAACATTAGAAAATCACAGATAGCTCAAAGTTGATCCAAATGCCATGATTCAAATTCCTAGATGCTTCTAAGTTCAGAACTTAGTTTATGAACATTTTTATTAATACTTTCTGTACCCCACAAAATAATGAGCCATTTCTCAACTTTGCAAAATCCTAGGAAATTCATTTGAACTCCAAATCAAGTGAAACCAACTCCTAGCTGCTTCTAAAATCATTCCTTGTCAGATAGGTGCCTCTGACCATTTTTCAAAATAATTCTTCTGTACACTTCTTGCAAATCCACAAATCCCCTGATTACCTCATATTGAAATGTTCCAAACCATCCATTGATCATACTCCAATGAAACCACCTTGGTCATTTTTCATATGACCAGAGGTATCCTAGAAAAGTCCAACTCCTATTTTTAGAGCACTTTTATTTTTGCCTTGTTGTGTTGCTCATTATGATTGTTTCCGTCGTTAGTTGACGAAATAAATGGAGTACTTGGAGAAGGACCAGAGGATTTGAAGACCCCAAGGACTTGGTTAAGACAAGCAAGCAGCCCTTTGACCCTGTTCGAAAAACCTTTTTATGCATGTCATATAGCACCATATTGTTGTTGCAACGGAATCATGATGAGGTGGTAACCACTTTGAGGTTTTGCCACTGTACTTCCTCGTTGATACTTGCATTGTGCATGACCCTACCTTCTTATGAGGGTTATGCCGGTGGGAGTAGATAGATATATGCTATGGTAGTTGGCTACGCAAAATTGGCCAGGGTTATGCATGGAAAGAAACAAGTGTGGTTTGACATACTTGCAAATAACCCAGTGGGTGCCACTAATGCCCCTGGGAGATGATGAGGAACTAGGGCAGTACTTGGTGGAGAAGTAGTGTACCGAGGCTTGACGAAAGTGTTGTTTACATAAATGGATTAGATTTATGTGTGATTACCGTCCCAAACAAACATGCGCAACCACTCTACCCTTATATGTGAAAGGGCATTATTGATTACCTAGGTCGATACTAGCATGGTGCCTGCATTACTAGTGACGAGGGTGACATGAGGTCACTCTCGGGATGGGGTCATGCTTGGATAAGCGGCCATGACTATCTTCACAGGGCACCGAACACACCGTTGGTACCTCGTGTCAGTGGTATGTTATGAATATGGGAGCGAGTCTCCATAATTTTTAAGATGTGAAATGTTGGGCATGGGGGTTACTACCAATCGAGTGGACTCTGTGTTAGTGTGGTCTAGGGAAAGATAGTGATCGGGTGCTTACCCCGGGTACTTGAGGTACCACGGGTCGTGGATGACACGGAAGTTCCCTGGATCTCGTGGGTAAAGTGTGCAACCTCTACAGAGTGTCAAACTATTCGAATAGCTGTGTCCACGGTCAAGGACAGTTGGGTGGTGCTGCTTAGACTATGTCCATAAGTTTCTGGAAAACAACACGATTTGGGTAAATCTGTTGATGTTATTGTGAGAAAGTCACGATGAGCATGAGCAAGAGTTGTTCATGACTCTTTCACGATGTTGATGTTTGTAACCTCCTGATACTTGTTGCAGACGCATGCATGCCCTTATTATATGTTGATCATACTTGCATATGAAAAACTAGCTTTCCGCAAAACTGCCAATTTAGCAGTACAGCCTTGCATAATTATTCTGTCATCACACTTGGGTTGCTTGCGAGTACATTCAAAGTACTCATTGGCTTGCCACTGGTTATTTTATTGGCCAGGCATGAAAGAACAGGATATGATGAAGATTTCTTGGTGACGAACATGCGAGCTAGGACGCTTCCCAGTCAAAATGCCTGTAGGGTTAAGGCAGATGGCATGGGTCCAAGTTGTTACTGAATATTTCCGATGTAATGATATACTCAAGACTTGACCATAATGGTCCTATTTGTGTAATACGGTATGTATGGATGGAAGACTCTTGTTATTCAGCTTCTATGTGTTCAGTGAGCATTGATCTCTGGGATCACTGTACACGTGCATTCGGTGATCACGACTTATGAGTCGGGGTCCCCACACGGGAGCCTTTATATGAGAAGTGCAAACTGCGTTGAATTCACGTGCGTGTTGGCCATCTACTCCTCACCCCTCTATTGCACCTGCCTTTGGTTGTATGACAGGTTGGCCAGCCACCAGTTGGCCCCCCATGTCATACACCCAAAGGCAGGTGCAGTAAGTCAATGAAGCTGCATCCCCCTCCGTGCTCGTGCATGCTTTCAATGACTTGAGACTACCAAACATCACATGCAGTGGTTAGTTAATTGCATGTAATCCTATTAAGTAGCAAAACGACATTAAGTTATATCGCCGATAGGAATAAAACAATACACCATGTATTTATTTACAGAGGGAGTAGTACATTTTTTGTGACATTCATTACTAGATATTGCTAGTCAAATACTAAATCCAAATGGATGTGGTAGTACTACTAAATCGAGACGGTGGTGCTATTACTAGTAGTAGTAGTACTACCAATGTAGTAGCACTGTACTACCCGTTGGTCAAATTATTACGTGGTGCTCTTCACAGTGAAGTGACAAGACCCGACGCCAAAGATGACAGCTGACTATAGGCGCCATGTTCGGAATACCATAGTCAGCCTCATCTTCTGCAGTCACTATCATCATGGCTGTACACCTAGCCTGCTTACAACTAGCCGGGTTCGACATAATTTACCGTGCGTAGATGCCCATGCATTGCACGGAACACCAAGATTGGGGGGTGGACGGCGCCGGCAGCGGCCATCATGCCAGATTTTTCCATGGCCTTCTAGATGTGGTGGGGAGGAGATAAGGCTGATTGTGAGAGACAAGGAGTTGTTTGTAAATAGGGAACAAGTGTGGGCATCTTTTTGCAAGACAGGAGAAGTTTGGTTAGTATGCGTCAGATCTAGATCCGACGGCTATTGGTGAAAGATGGCAGGCACAACATCATCACCAACTCAGGACCTGTTTGATTCGCAGGATTTTGAAAATGCAGGAATAGGGCACAGAAATATTACAAGTTTCAAACTGATATTACAAATGTTAGGAGTAATGCTGCACCTATGAAGAGGGAATTACTAGGAAGTTTACGTAGGAACTTTCGTTACTTTAGGTGGATGCAACATTATCATACAAACTAAAATCCACCGCCCTGACAAGTCACTAATGGGAAAATCAGTTTTCGAGTCTCTCGCCACTTGATGTTTCAAAAACAAATACAGCTTCTGTGGAGACTTTGTCATTTAGGCTTAGACGCTTGCGGTGATCAGCACGCCATTCATTGTTGCGCCAGAGATCGCCAAACCTCATTACCTTCAGCACAATTGCCTCCAGAACAAAGAACGTGGCCAATTTAATCTCAGATGTGCTGCATCGATACTCGATCAAATGAATTTCTGTAAGATGGAGATCAAGGCATTCGATGAGATTGTTATAGTGCAGCACATATTTTACTTTCAGGTCTTTTTTATCTGCAAAAGAAGAGAACATATTAGAGCAGCTCGATGTACAAGATTGCCGTGTCATCAAGAGGTACCACTATCATTCGCTCATACGATAGGGTTGGCTGGCTAGTGATATTCTCTCTCTCTCTCTCTCTCTCTCTCTCTCTCTCTCTCTCTCTCTCTCTCTCTCTCTTTCTCTTTCCTCTCATTTACCTAGGAGTATGTGAAGAGCTTGGGCATTTGTTGCCTTCCACTATGTGGCCGATGCCATATTTCACAAAAGTATGCCACATAATACACATCGATGTCAAATCAAAAGATTTTGGCACCACTCTCGCGATGTGAGAGTGTTGGCACCGCTGTGCACACAGACCCACATGTATAAACAAATCAATCAAACCAACAACACCAACCTCTCACTCTCCCAAACAAGTGTTTTTTTATTGCCTCAGTTCTCTCTCTCTCTCTCTCTTTGTCTCTCTCTCCCACGCAAGTGTTTTTTCATTGTGTGAGTTAATTTGGCACCAGAGCAAAGTAGGTGATCCAGATTGGGGCACCAGGTGAGCAATGGAGGGGCACGATGCCAAATGCATCACAAGTGAATTTGACACGTGTTTTGGCCTACATAGTGGAGGGCCGTTATAGCCCACTTTTGTACTACCTCATATTTAGTATAAAATTTTGACCAAATATTTATGTAAGAAAATTCCAATGCATGTCACTAAAAATTACACCATTTCAAAATATGAATCCAACGATATAGTTCTTAGTGAAATGCATTAACATTTTGTGAGTTAAATCTATGGTCAAATTTTGATACTACAAAATAGGAAGTGTAAACCAGGACGGAGGTAGTACTTTCTCTTAGGGTAACCATAGAGTTACTGGAGTAGTCTAAGTTACTTTCCACTATGACTAGCCTAGGCTACTATAGTAGTACAACAAAAAACGATGCAGGTGATCACGTGAGAATAAATACTAAAAACATTTCTTTCGGTGCAGTGCATAGATGCAGTTTTGAACACTACACTTGTCATCGTAATTTGGGAAAATTATGAAAACTTTAAGCTACGTTGTGATTACCGTTTACTAATAGGAAAGAAGTTTCACCTCGATCAGTAGCTTCTCCGTGCACGGAAAGCATGTAAGGAATCCAACAACTTGATCCAAATTGGGGCCGATAGATTTTATTGCCAAGTTCTTCACTGTCCGCATAGACTGGGTCAAGCTTGTGGGAATCATTTTCTGGAACATAGTCGTAAATACATTAAGAAGAAATTTAAAAATGTGAATTTCAAGAAGACGGAGAAGAAGAAGAGTGTTGTACCTGAATGATTACGGATCCAATAAAGAGTTCAGAGAATTTGGCAGACGAGTGCACCAGCGCTGTCAATTTCGGCACGTCAATAACCCTAGTTTTTGTTCGACCTTCTAGATCCGATACAAGAAATCTCTCAAGGAAAGGCGCATTCTCAATGACCATAACATGGAACAACTGGAGTGATCTCTTCCCAATTGATGTCTTGTTGCGGGGCCAGCAAGACACATAAATCCATCGGAGATTCGTCGAGGCGATGTGGAGGCTAATGAACCCGTGGATCTGCTCAAGACGAAGGTACTCGAGTGCTGTACAACTACGGAGTAGGTGCTCCATAGCCTTCTTCGACATGACAGTGTCGAAGAGGTCGAGCTGCTTGAGTTGAGGGAGAAGAAGGGCCTGGCATTAATCTGGGGAAGATAGCAGGAGCTGAAACTGGTGCGACGCAACGCTGGCGCGAGGCGGGGCGCGGAAGGCGGCAAAGAGCGACATCGTCCAGCTTCAAATCTGAGCTCCTCGAGCTGATGGCGGGGGGATATGAAAGTGCAACTAATCCCCGGGTGGTTTTGGTAATTAATAACAACATATATATCATTGAACTAATATTTACTTGAGAATCATTTCAGAGAAGTTCGATGATATGGGTATGGAAATGTCTGAAGAAGTGGACCCCTCAAAATGCTAAGACAAGCATTGGCAGAAGCTCAAGACTCTATTTTTGGTTTAGTGATCAAAGATCACATTGAGTCCATAGGAAAAGCCAATACTATTAAAAGGGGATGAGGTTGTGTTAATGATCTGGTTGCTCAAGTGCTTGGTGATCTAGCTCCCTCAACTATCAGCACCTTTCACTACTTAACACACTCATAAGTAATCTCGGACAAACAGATTCTGCAAACTCAGTCCCACCGAGATGAACCACCTCAGTTATTCTTCCAAACCCTAATTTCTCGGTCCATCCGATTTTGAGTTTCGGTCTCACCGAAAATGGACTGCCAACCTTCTGTAACCAATTGACATCACTTCGGAATATCCGAGTTGTTAATTTCGGTCCCACCGAGATGGCAAGCTCCAACCTTTGACTCACTTCGGACACACCGAGATGGTATTTTTGGCCCCACCGAAAATCCCAACGTTCACTATATTTGAACTTTCGGTCTGACCGAGTTTTCACTTCGGTCTCACCGAGATTGGTCAAATATGTGTGTAACGGTTGGATTTTGTGTGGAGGCTATATATACCCCTCCACCCCCTCTTCATTCGTGAGTAGAGCCATCAGAAAGTCTACCACTCCTACCATACACTTTCTGAGAAGAGAACCACCTACCCTTGTGTTGAGATCAAGCCATTCCATTCCTACCATATGAAACTTGATTTCTAGCCTTCCCAAGTTGCTTTCCACTCAATCCTTTCTTCCACCACAGCCAAATCAGTGAGGAGAGTTGAGTGTTGGGGAGATTATCATTTGAAGCACAAGAGCAAGGAGTTCATCATCATCAACACCATCTATTACCTTTTGGAGGGTGGTGCCTCCTAGATTGGTTAGGTGTCGCTTGGGAGCCTCCGTCTTTGAGATGTGGAGTTGAACCAAGAAGTTTGTAAGGGCAAGGAGATCGCCTACTTCGTGAAGATCTACCCCGAGTAAGGCTAGTCCTCCATGGGCGTAGGCCATGATGGAATAGACAAGGTTGCTTCTTCGTGGACCCTTCGTGGGTGGAGCCCTCCGTGGACTCGCGCAGCCGTTACCCTCCGTGGGTTGAAGTCTCCATCAACGTGGATGTACGATAGCACCACCTATCGGGACCACGACAAAAATCTCCGTGTCACCAAACTGTGTTTGATCTTCTCCACCTCTCTTTACTACATGTGCAATTTACTTTCCGCTGCTTATACTCTAGAATTGCATGTGTAGGGTGATACTTGAATTGATCTTAATTGTGAAACTGCCAAAAACATTGCATGATCAAAAGGCAGATTTTTTATATTGTCAAGTAGTCTAATCACCCCCCCTCTAGACATACTTTCGATCCTACAGGATAAGAACCACTCATCGAACTTGGGTTGGACCTTGCTGTTGGTACTGAACATGCCGATGTCAAGGTGTCTGGCTGGCCCAGGGTGCGATGAAAGGATCTTGGAGACTGCGGCCATGCGTTTGCAATCCCCGTCGCAGAGGTAGCTATCGATGGTGAGGTTGAGGGGGACGCGGTGCCAGAGGGGGTGCCATCGCCGGGAGAGCAGGGCGGTCCGCACGGCAGATTTTGTGGGGAGGAGGCCGATGATGACGAGCAGCATGTCGTCAGGGATGCTGCTGATGAAGTCCAGGCTCGCTGGATGCGGTTTTGGCTCGAGCCGCCTCCGGTTGTTGGCTGCCTCGCCGTCCATCTCAACAGGTGGCGACGGCGGTGTACACATGTGCTGGTGTGTGTTTTTTGTTGGATGTGCGCGAGTGCGTCCTTCTGTGCATGCCGCCGCGCA
The DNA here is from genome assembly GCA_902687465.1 of Secale cereale. NCBI lineage: Eukaryota > Viridiplantae > Streptophyta > Magnoliopsida > Poales > Poaceae > Secale > Secale cereale. The sequence goes on from LR738712.1 coordinate 386,248,756, forward strand.
GTGGTGAATTGTGTGCGAGTGCGTCCTCCAAGCAGAAGAAGTGTGTCCTCAATGCACCCTCATTTACTAGCGTGCGGGGTGCTACCCCGAGTGGTTTCAACTTTGCTTACTTCACTGCGTGTCAGATGGGCCTCTAGTTTACTTATTTTCACCCACTACCACATGGGCGAGCACATGAAGATACAGAACACGAGCTGACAAGGCAGCATGTGGACTGGTTGACCGGTCAACTAAACAATATACGGAGCTATATGCTGACACAGTGAGCGTATAATCCGTCGGTATAGAGTGTTCGTGTGAGAGGGGAGGCCCGTGAGAGATAGCAGAGAGAGAGAGAAAGAGCTAATCCCTTCGTTAGATAATGTATTTCCAACATATTTTTTTAAAGTTAAACTTTTGAAACTTTGACCAAGTTTATAAAGAAATTACTTATATGTACAATACCAAAGATAAATGATAGTATGAAGTAAGTACATGTTGTGATGAATCTAATGATATTTCCAGATGTAAAAGTTTTTCTCCACATATACTTGGTCAAACTTTTCTGAGTTTTGACTTTTCAAAACATCCATATGCTTATGGACGTGAGAGAGTCCCTAACTAGAGAGAGAGAGAGAGAGAGAGAGAGAGAGAGAAATAGAAAGTGTGAGTGAAAAAAGTGTGTGTGCGTGTGTGAAAGAGACATGGACAACACTCGATAAAAGTCAAGAATAAACGTGTGTGTCTTATGCAAACATATCACACATGCATCTTCGACAACGGAAGCAAGGTGAGGAGATAGTGTGTGGTTGTTTGCAACCGATAGAGCAAGACCCCTAGCACGTGGCCAAGAGGGGTCTGACAAACAAGGGAGAGAGGTCGAGAGAGACGTATGGAGAAAATGCAGACCTGGGGAGGAAAGAGTGTATGTTTGTCATAGAGAGATCCCCTGGAGATCGTGATGGGACTACATGGGTGGGAGATCGAGTGACAAGGTGTGTGCGTGATAGAAGATACACCGAGAGATATCGAGATAGACGTATGGATGGAAGGAGACAATACGTGTGTTCCTGATGGCTAGTGAGAGATAATCGTACTTAGTGGGGGTGCTTGAGCCTATGATGGAGTGAGGGATTATGGTACTTATTAGGGGGGTGCGTGTCACATAGAGAGAGAGAACAAGGGCGGAGAGTGTTGGATGGGTCTATTTGTATACTGCGAGCCAGACATGTGTATGTGTGAACCAGGGAGATATAAAGTTTGAGAGAGATTGAGGAGCCCCGATAAGGCTGAGTGGTGCGTCAGATAGCTGAGAGGGGGAAAGAGATATTCCATCCGCTCGATAATGCAGTGCATGTAATTTTTTTAGGAGTCAAACTTTGGAAACTTTGATCAGGTTTAGACAAATGTTATATCTTCAATAGCAAAGATACATCATACGAAACTACATCTCATGGTGAATCTAATGGTATATGTTTGTCGTTCCAGATGTAATTGTTTTTCTCCATGTACATGGTCAAACTTTGAGATGTTTGACTTTTCAATAAATCAATATCCTATGGACCGAGGAGAGTGGCTAAGTCGAGATAGATCAAGTGCGTGTGAAGGAGAATGAGTAAGTGTGCAAAAAGAGTATGTGTGTGAAAGAGAAAGTGACAACAAACAATAAATTAGAGAGAGTGTGTGTTTTTTTGTTTCTTAGGCGAACATATCACGCATGCATCTCCGAGATAGAAAAGCGAGGCGAGGAGATACACGAAGATAGCTAGTGTGTGATTGTTTGCAACGGAGAGAGACACCCCTATAGCACATGTCCAATAGAGGTCTGTCCAACAAGGAACAAAGGTCGAGAGGGACACATGGAGAACATGGACGCATGGGGAGGGCGAGAGGGTGTGTTTGTGATAGAGATACCCCCTCGAGATCGTGAGGGGGCTATATGGGCGGGAGATCGAGGGAGGTGCGTGCGCGATAGAAAGATGCCCAGAGAGAAATCGAGATAGACCATGCACATGTTTGTGATGGAGACTAAGATTAGCTAGTCATATACATATAGGGGGGACTGCGTGTGACTACAATTGAGTGAGAAACCATCATACTTGGCTAGAAAGGCATGAGATTGTGCGTGTGTGTGCGTGTGAGATGGGGAGAGAACGAGGGAGAGAGATAGAGTTTTGGATGGGCTATCGAGTGTGAGTGAGATACGCATGTCTATGTGTGACCCAGGTAGATGGAGAGTTTGAGAGAGAGGGGGAAGAGCTCCGAGACGACAGAGTGGTGCGTGAGAGAGTTACAGGCAACGAACCAATGATTTTTGTGCGTACGATGAGTGCACCCAAGATATCTAGCTTGGACTAGAGAATCATACATAGTGTGCGAGAGACCTATAGATGGATTATATATGCATGCGAACTAGAAAGGCCCCCCATGCACACACACAAAGAGAGAGAGAGAGAGATGGAGAGAAAGAGAGAAGACCAACAAGGTTTGTGTGTAGGATGCGTGCGACATAATTGAAGGTTTTCAGCGAGAGAGAGAGAGAGAGAGAGAGAGAGAGAGCAGGAGTCCGGGAGAGGGGGAGGTCCCGTTGTATGCATATTTAAATTGGAGAACACGTTGTCTGCAATCCACACATGAATGGATATATGCGTATATCAAACAAGTTCATTAATTTGACTTTCAACATGTTCATGGAGTACTATAATACTATACAACATGCTATTCGATTGAGGTGTTCAATTTTGGATTTAGTTCATTATTTTGACCTGGTGAACGAGCTATTTCATTGAATCGAGATATTTCATTTTGGGTCTGATTCCCGTTTTTGAGTGGGTCAAAGGTTTGTCATATAGTAAATCGCTAGCAACGAGCATGTAAAAACACATTACTCCCGAGCGTCATCCCTTCATCTAAAAAAGAAGTGGCAAGCTAATCTTTCTAAACTTGATTCGAATCGACTTGGTAAGGTAGATGTGGATGCTCGTTCTCCAAAATTTTGAACGAATCATGAAACATCCTCTGCTCGGTGGAATTCGCCAGAGCAAATAAATGGGAGACGTGAAATTACCGTCCTATGTGGGAGACGCATTAATTGGCCCGTTTTGCATCGAGGTTAGGTTCATAACTTCATCCAAGCGCGCCTTCTCCTCGGCCAAAATGACATGTGCCGAATAATTCATAAACCATGGTCGGCAAAACACGCTCTCCTCGCCCGAAATAACTCGCGCCCACTATTTCAAAACACGCTCTCCTCGCCCGAAATCGCTCGCGCCCACTATATTTCAAAACACGCCCTCCTCGCCTGAAATCGCTCCCGCCCACTATTTGGGAGAAGCAAAGTTACTCTACTATCCCCGACCCTCAGTACACAAACCCAAGCAGAGAATCCTAAAGGCAGGGGTAGAACTGTAACTCCCCCTCACATTTCAGACAAATGCGTCCGTAAAACATGGTTCCACTCCCCTCCCAATTCCCCCTGCCCCCCATTCATACCTCGTGGGCGCCAAATCACCTTCTCCCCGGAAGCTCCCTTCTCCCGAGCCGCGAAACCTCAGCCCCTCCTCCATGGCGCCCCCACCACACCAATTTCACAGCCGCCCTCCTCCCTAATGCCGGAGACGTTGTCCATTTGTCGTCGTCCACTGGGCCGTGTGCCTCTTACTCTGTGCTGCTGGAGCTGCCTCGACGATGATCGCGTGAACCATACCGGAGCTGATTCACCCCTGCCGTTGTTCACGGCGCCGGAGCGTCTCCAACTTCGGATCCGTCCAGAGTCCCGGCGCTGCTTCCCCGTAGCCGTCAACCGTTGCGACATTGCTGTTTCCTTGCCGCCGGTGGCCACTGCAACAGCGCCGGCCTCACAGACTCGGCAGCTGGACATGCCTAATTCACCATGTCGTCGGATAGGTTGCACCCTCATCTCAAATCACTTTATTTAGGCGTCAGTTTTCCGAATTTTTATTCTGGGCCAATTGATTCCCAATGGGAAGCAGCGGTTGGTTGGTGTCTAATGTAAGGGTGCAGGGCCGCAAGTTCGCCACGGAAGAAGTGCTTAGATGGCTATCTTAGTGTTGCGTGGGTTCAAGGTACTGCCGCCGCAGGATCTGGATGATGGCGAGTCTTTGGGGATTGGCCCGGGGGCGGCGCAACCACAATAGTGCGGTAGGGCGGGGAGCGGGGTTTTGGACGGGGCCACGGACGGCGGAGGCAAGCTGCTCTGCCGTTGGTCGCTAGCTCTTCGGGGAAGATTCCTTACAGTGTCAGCCGGGAGGCACAAGATGGCCATCAAGCCATCTGGCGTCGATCGGACAATACCAAAATAAAATAAAATCATGTGACCCCAATTTAGTCTCAGTCAACAGACGTGTGACCACTCTCGTACCTTGCTGTTGATCTCTTAGTGTATTGCTTCAGATCAAACATATGTGTCGTTTTAACATTATGCGTTATCTGCATCTTCAGCCACACCGTCTTCCGACTCACCGCAGCTTCTCCAACAAGGGAAGCATACACCAGAAGGGAGCTATAGACCCCACTCAATAGTTCCCTGCATCGAATGCGCGTGCCCAACATGGACAGCCACAACAACTGCAGGGCCATCGACAAGTCAGCACATGATGCTCACTCATATGGATGGCGGCCAGATAGTTTGTACCCTCATCTTACTTGTGTGCAACATTTATGGCTTTGTTATTCATCTAAGCATGGAAAATAGATTATCGCATTTCACTGTATATTCATGCTGATCTCTTACGGGTCTTGTTCAGGTGTTAATGTTGTTCCATAGTTCAGCTAAGATACTTGTTCTTTAGGTAACGTTGTTCCATAGTTATCATCCATCAGCCAATGCTATCCCACAGGCTGGTGATTATAGTATTATACCACTTCTAGTATTACCTATGTTGTTCTTTAATACTTTTGTGTGCCATCTAGTTAATATCGAGTACAAACGATACATATTCTATAGCTTTCATATGTGTTCTCCCTTTAGTTTTTGAGACCTGTTGCTGCTAGTTAACCCCAGTCCTACTATTTGTGTCGTCTCCTATAGGCACTCATTACATAAATCTAACTACTAGTTGTCTTCCATGCATGTCGGATATAATTGCACACACTGATATATCCACAAGAACCTCACGGAGCAATGTAAAGGCCAATAAACTTGATGTCAATGATACCCAATATGATGGGACATGTAAGTGCCGTTCTTCAGAAGACTTGCAGAAAGATGTTGAATCCTCTTCACCCCACAAGATCCTTGCCCTAACTTGGCCCGTGATATGTGTACAACATGCATATAATGTCCTGGAGTGTATCTACTCTGTTGCAATGCCATGTGCTTAGATTGCTGATCATGCATTTAAATATGTCATGCCTTCTTGTTTTTCAGTACCTATTCCATTCATGATAACATGTTTTCAAATTCAAGTACTGTCATTCTATTCTATCGCAATGCCATCTGCTTAATTTGGACATCATGCTTCTGAATATCTTATGCATTGTTATTCATCAGTATGTACTTCATCTGTCTACCATACCATGTTTTTTTACATTGAAGTGATGTTCTAGTGCTCTGTTGCAATGCCATCTTAGTTTCCCAATCATACACGTGTATGTTGCCTTAGTTTTTTCTGTACGTATTCCGCTAGCATACAATTTTACATTCAACTAGTGTTTTTTACTGTGTTGTCCACTCGTATCCCTAGCTCTTACACCATACTCCCTCCATCTGGATTACATGTTGCTAAAATGGGTAAAAAAAGGATGTATCTAGAACTGAAATACGCCTAGACCCATCCATTTTTTTTCGGGTGGAGGGATTTGATGATGACGATGGCGACGATCTCCACTCTCCGGAGCCCCGAACGGACTCTAGATCAGCCCTCTCAAGAGAGATTAGAGCTTGGCGGCGGCTTCGTCTCGTAAACTGCGATAATTCTTTCTCCTTAATTTTTTCCTCCGGGAAACGGAATATATAGGAACTGGGGATACATCGGTGGGGCATCGGGGGCCCCTCGAGGCAAGGGGCACGCCCTGGGAAGGGGGGCGCGCCCTGGGAAGGGGGGCGCGCCCCCCACCCTCGAGGACAGGGTGTGGGCCCCTCGGTGCAGATCTTCTTGCAGATATTTTTTATATTTTCTGAAATAATTCTCCGTTGATTTTTAGGCGATTCTGAGAACTTTTTATTTCTGCACAAAAACAACACCATGGTAGTTCTGCTGAAAACAGCGTCAGTCCGGGTTAGTTCCATTGAAATCATGCAAGTTAGAATCCAAAACAAGGGCAAAAGTGTTTGGCAAAGTAGATATGTTGGAGACGTATCAACTCCCCCAAGCTTAAACCTTTGCTTGTCCTCAAGCAATTCAGTTGATAAACTGAAAGTAATAGAGAATTTTTTTGGCAAACTCTGTTTGCTCTTGTTGTCGTAAATATGTAAGCTAGCATTCAGGTTTTCAACAAGATCGTGAACTAACCACATTCACAATAACTTTCAGGTCTCAAGGCTACTCACATCAATGGCATAATCAACTAGCGAACAATAATAATAAACCTCGGATGACAACACTTCTCAAAACAATCATGATATGGTATAACGGGATGGTATCTCGCTAGCCCTTTCTTAGACCGCAAAACATAAATGCAGAGCACCTCTAAAGATCCAGGACTGACTAGATATTGTAATTCATGGTAAAAGAGATCCAGTCATGATCATACTCAATGCAAATTAATAGTAATACATGCAACGACAGAGGTGCTTTCCTACTAGTGCTTTTTGATAAGAGGGTGATGACTCTGCATAAAAGTAAATAGATAGGCCCTTCGCAGAGGGAAGCAGAGATTTGTAGAGGTGCCAGAGCTCGATTTTTAAATAGAGATTGAATAACATTTTGAGCGGTATACTTTCATTCTCAACATAACAACCAACAATCTCGATATCTTCCATGCTATGCACATTATAGGCGGTTCCCAAACAGAATGGTAAAGTATATACTCCCCCAACCACCAACAAGCACACTCCACGGCCAGCCGAATCCACGGGTTACCGTCCAAACAAGCAACAGCCCTGGGGGAATTTTGTTTAATTATTATGATTTTGAGCATGGGACTGGGCATGTCGGTTACCAGCCATTTTCTCGTGGATGATGTGCGGAGTCCAGTCATCGTGAGAATAACCCACCTAGAATGGAAGATATAGACAACCCTAGGTTATACATGAGCTGTTTGAGCATAACAGAATTTCATTTGAAGGTTTAGAGTTTGGCACATACAAATTTACTTGGAACTGCATGTAAATACCGCATATACGAAGGTATGGTGGACTCATATGGAATAACTTGGAGGTTTATGGAAGTGGATGCACAAGCAGTATTCCCGCTTAGTACAAGTGAAGGCTAGAAAGATACTGGAAAGCGACCAGTTAGAGAGCAACAACGATCATGAACATGCATTAAAATTAATCAACAATGAATGCAAGCATGAGTAGGATATAAATCACCATGAACATAAATATCGTGAAGGCTATGTTGATTTTTTTCAACTACATGCGTGAACATGTGCCAATTCAAGTCACTTGAATCATTCAGAGGAGGATACCACCCATCATACCACATCACAACCATTTTAATATCATGTTGGCACGCAAGATAGACCATTATAAACTCTCAGCTAATTAAGCATGGCATAAGCAGCTATGATCTCTAATTGTCATTGCAAACATGTTTCATTCATAACAAGCTGAATCAAGAACGACGAGCAATCATATTTACAAAAATAAGAGAGGTCGAGTTCATACCAGCTTTTCTCATTTCAATTAGTTCATCATATATCATCCTTATTGACTTTCACTCGCACGGCAGAACGGTGTGTAAAATAATAATAGTGCACGTGCATTGGACTAAGCTGGAATCTGCACACATTTGGTACAAGAGAGAAGACAAAGTAATATGGCTCAAGGTTAAATCTACAACAAAGAATATGAGAGCCACTAAGTATTTTCAATCATGGTCTTCTACTCTTAACCCCCTAAGAAAAGAAAAGAAACTATTTACACAGGAAAGCTCCCAACAAGCAAAAGAAGAACGGGAAATCTGTTTGGGTTTTCATTTTTAGATACTACTAATATTTTTTTGTTTTCTCGGGTTTTTCTAGCATACAAGAAAAAGACTAAGAAAAACAAATTTAAACTAAGCATGGATGGTACAATGAAAGAGTGTGAGCACCGACAACTAGAATAAGTGTGTGAACATGAATGTAAAGTCGATGAGAAACATGTACTCCCCCAAGCTTAGGATTTTGGCCTAAGTTGGTCTACGGCCAGTACTGGCAAGGCGGATATCCAAAGTTGTAGTTGGGGTCATACTGAGATGCAGCAGATGCTGCATGCTGAGCTGTAGCTCGAAGAAGGGCTGCCTCCGTCATGTTATAATGGGCATTTGCCTCCTCCATAGTTATAGTGTGTCTTCCTTTTTCCTGAAAGTTAAACAAAGTAGGGGCAGGAAGAACAATAGGAATGGCATGCTGCCGGTTAAAGATTAGTCGATATTTGAGAGTCTGATTATCCCACTCTATAAACCGGTGACTAGCCATAGCATTACAGTCTAAATAAGCAGTGGGTAAAGGGTCATCATACGGGTGCACAGACATGCCAAGATAACGGGCTATGTGAGTAGCATAGATCCCACCAAATAAATGTCCATACAAACCATTATGGTGTAGTCTACGTGCAACAATAGCTCCCAGATTATATTGCCTATCACCTAGTACAACACTCCTGAGAATGCTAAGATCAGGGACACACATGTGACAAGACTCATCTTTACCATTTATGCATCTACCGATAAAGAGAGCAAAGTAATGAATAGCAGGAAAATGTATGCTCCCCGTGGTGGCTTGTGTGATGTCCTTGGATTCCCCCGCTGTAATACTAGCTAGGAATTCTTTCAATTCAGATTTACGAGGATCACTCATACTACCCCATTGTGGGAGCTTGCGGGCTTCATTAAAATCCTCTAAGTCCATGGTATAAGATTTATCATAAAGATCAAATAGGACAGTGTGAGAATTACGTCAAGATGAAAATTTAAACCTTCTCACAAAGCTATCAGTTAAGCCACGGTACTGGAGGCACTTATCTTGCATGAAGTCCTCGAGGTCGGCATTTACGCACATATGCGTAAAATTCATCTTTAATGCCCGCTTGACTCATAAATTCATCTGACGGCCATTCACAGGGCCGTACATCAGCATCCCACGGTGGTTCATCGTCCCACTCACGGAACGCGAGCCTCGGTTCTTGCTTCCTTGAAGGACCGCCTTGGAAGTTTTTCCTAGACATTTTTCTGAAATTTTATGAAATTTTTATTAACTCACAATAAAAGTTAACCAAACTCAACAAGAACGATAGCAACAACTCCTATAAGTGCCTAGAAGCTATATCATGCATTAGAACTACGTGGGACCAAGAAAATTTGACATGCAAGCTCAAGAACAAGGTCACCACAACAGCACAAATTTGCAACAAATAAAGCACTAGAACAAAATCTAATTGGACCAATGGAGGAGTCACATACCAAGGAACAATCTCCCCAAACTGTTTGGTGAATGGTGCTTTGAGCAAGGAGATAAAAAATGGCAGAAAAATGAGCTAGAACTTGGGTTTGAGCTGGTTGGGGAATTTTTTGCGAGGAAGAAGAAGAGTATGGGTGAAAGGATAAGTGGAGGGGGGCACGTGGGGCCCTCGAGGCAGGGGGCGCACCCTGTGAAGGGGGGCGCGCCCTGTGCCCTCGAGGCCACGTGCTGGCTCCCGTCGCCGTGTGTTCAGTGCCATATTTTCTTAAATATTCTAGAAAAAATCATATTTCATTTTCATGGCATTTGGAGAACTTTTATTTTCGGGATATTTTTTTATTGCACGGGTAAGTCTGGAAACAGACAGATAATGCTATTTTTCTTTTATTTAACCAAATTAACAGAAAATAAAAGGAGGATACAGAAGGTTGTGCTATCTAGATTCACCTATCCCATGTTCATCAAAAGGAATCCATTAACAAGCTTGATTAGGTATTGTTAATAAACTCTTTCCGAGTAACATGAAACCGGAGAATTTTCGAATAACACTATGTTACCTCAATGGGGATATGTATGTCCCCAACAATAAGTATGTCATATGCCTTCTTAATAGTAGGAATAGGAAACTCAAAACCTCCAATAGTAATTGTTGAAGTTTTTCCAATATAGTTGATACTATGGACCTGAGGTCGTTTCCTCGGAAAGTGTACCGTATGCTCATTACCATTGACATGAAAAGTGACATTGCCTTTGTTGCAATCAATAAAAGCCCCTGCAGTATTCAAAAAAGGTCTTCCAAGAATAATAGACATACTATCATCCTCGGGAATATCAAGCATAACAAAGTCCGTTAGAATAGTAACATTTGCAACTACAAGACGCACATCCTCACAAATACCGACAGGTATAGCAGTTGTTTTATCAGCCATTTGCAAAGATATTTCAGTAGGTGTCAGCTTAATCAAGTCAAGTCTACGATATGAAGAGAGAGGCATAACACTAACACCGGCTCCAAGATAACACAAAGCAGTTTTAACATAATTAATCTTAATGGAGCAAGGTATAGTAGGTACTCCTGGATCCCCTAATTTCTTAGGCATTCCACCCTCAAAAGTGTAATTGGCAAGCATGGTGGAGATTTCTACTTCAGGTATCTTTCTTTTGTTGGTAATAATATCTTTCATATACTTGGCATAAGGATTTGTTTAAGCACATCAGTCAAACGCATACACAAAAATATAGGTCTAATCATTTCAGGGAAGCGCTCAAAATCTTCATCGTCCTTTTTCTTGGATGGTTTCGGAGGAAAAGGCATGGGTTTCTGAACCCATGGTTCTCTTTCCCTACTGTGCTTCCTAGCAACAAAGTCTCGCTTATCATAACATTGATTCTTTGATTATGGGTTATCAAGATCAACATCAGGTTCAATCTCTACATCATTATCATTGCTAGCTTGAGCATCATCTTGAACATCATTATTAATATTATCACTAGGTTCATGTTCATTACCAGATTGTGTCTCAGCATCAGAAACAAATATGTCATTGGGATTCTCAGGTGGGTGAGCTATAGGTTCACTTGTAACATCCCAAATTTTCAATTTGGAATGTTATACATAGATCATACTGCATTGCATGCTCTTTGCATTTTTGTTTGTGGCGTTCCTCGAAATTCTAAGCAACTCAAGGACCTATGGAAAGAGTTGGGAATTTTACCGTTTTCGTATTTGAGTTCGCTCGAATACCGGTACGAGGACAGTGTGATTTTAATTATTTTTCTCTCCTAAAAATATTTCTAAATACAAAATATGAGCGGAGATAATATGACTTCTCCAAAATAACAGAAATATTGGAGGAAAAATGTTAAAATCACTTTTGATATTTTTTCTAGATTTATTTGCGATTTTATTTGCTTAGAAAAAATGCGCGTTTTTCAAAATTGCATTTTGGTTAGGGAAAAATGTTCACTTTGTCCTAAATGTTATTAGAGGACGGTGAAAATTTATTTCGGGATTTTTAGAGTCCGTTTAGTATTTCTTTCGTTAGTTTTTCTGCGCCAGGACTCTATTTAAAAAAAAGTACAAACCGACTTGGAGCCGTAGAGGCCCGGGACTCTGGGCTTTATAAGCCGCCGCCCGGGGCCCAAGCTAGCCCAAGCCGCGCCGCCGTCGCCCTAGCCTCGCGCCGCAGCCGCTGCTCGCCTGCGCCGCCGCCGCCGCCGTTCGCCGCCCCGCCGCCCGCAGTTTGCCGCCGTGTGCCGGACCGCCGCCGCCGCCGGACCGCCGTCTCGCCGGAGTTCGTCGTTGAGGTAGTCATCGTTTTTTTCTAAGAACCGATCAGTTTTCGTAAACCGTAGATCTGTTTTTTTAGGTTTAGATCGGTTCGGTTTTTCGTCGGTTTAGTTATTTAGCGGACATTCGTCCGTACGTTCATTTTAACGAACGCTTTTCGTCCATTAGCTGCAGACAGCGAACGTTCGTTCGTTAGCCTGTTCGTCAGTTTTCTTTTTCGGGGTATTTATCCGCGGTTATTCCGATCGTGATTTCTGCCCAGATCTTGTTTTTCGTTTTTCTTTTCGCTCGAGAGTCGGAATCAGGTGATTCAAAATCCCAGATCTTCGTCTCGATGCCCTCTTTACGTTTAACTAACTTGAACAGAGTTTTGGCTACTGTAAAATATGACTTTAGGCCAATTAGTAAACCAGGGCTCGTTTCTTTCGCAGTTTGAGTTTCGTTGCTTCTTCCGAGTTGATTCTTTTTGCAAACCGGAGTTCTTAAGTCGAACTTTCTGGTTAGATCTGATCTTTTGGAGTTTTGTTTGTGCATCATTGCTTGTTTGCTTATGTATGCTATTGTTTGCTTGCGATAGAATACCCGGACTGTGAAGCGTGCTACTCCGAGTCTCTAGGTTTTGCGAATCGTCAGCAAGGCAAGTAACACTTTGATCATACTCTTATTTACCCAGTTTTATGCATTAGATCAACCCTCACACATTGCATGAGTAGGATCTCTTAACTTGTGGGACTGGGAAGTAGGTGGAGGTAGAACCTATTACCTGCATTATTTTCAAACCCTTGGTAGTTACTTCTACATTGCTTAGGTTGCTATGCTATGCTCGTAGACGTGGTTTTGGGTTTGAGTGAAATCCATGACAGATGTGAGATGATAAATAAGGTTTCAACTTAAGGTGGCTACTTGAATACACATCTGGGTGGATTGGTTGCAGGGCACCTGGGGAATCCAGTGTTGTCCTAGGAAATCCCGGGGTTCCGTGTGATGTTTCCTATGGAATGCCACCCAGGCTCAAAGAGATCATAAAACTATTCATGCTAGAAACTTCCGTGTGCAGCCACATGCCAATATGGGCTCTGGCATAGTTGAGTAAGCTGTGGGAAACCTTTCCATGGTGGGCTAGCAGATGTAGAGGGATTGTAGGTGTACCGGCCTATCTATCCGGTTAAGGGGACCTCTTCGGAAAGACTGTGTCTCGGTCATCCGTTTCTCAAACACCATGCAGTGCGAGAAACCAAACGGAGGGGATCGAGTCTTGTGGGAAAAGTGCACAAACCTCTGCAGAGTGTACAAACTGATCATGATTAGCCGTGTCCCCGGTTATGGACATCTTGAGTATCTGGTACTTGAATTATTGGTTGATCTCATCACTCTATATAATTTAATTTGTTGGGTTAATGAAACTTTTAATTTGGGATTGAGTTGGGGGTACCTTCTCAATGATTTTCAACCAACATGATAGTTAAAATAAAATTTATTCCTTTGTTGTAGGGAAAAATTGGCTTTACGCAAAAACTTTAGCCTTAGAGCCTCCACCAGCCAAATATGCATATAGTGTTAGCTTTTATTTTGTTACTTGCATCCTTTGTGTTATCTTGCCAGCATATTCAATGTGCTGACCCGTTTTCGGGCTGCAACATATCACGTTGCAGACTTTTCAGACGAGGAATAAGACGTGCTAGGTCGTTCGTCATGCACTCAGCTATGTCGTTGGAGTTGATGGACTCACTTATCTTCCAAGCCTTCCGCTGTTATTTTGTTAGATGGCCTTAAGCCATAGATTTTGTAATAAGTTCTTATTGGAGACATTTGATGTAATAAGTGTGTGATTGCCACTCTGTTATAAATCCTTCAAGTACTGTGTGTGTCAGCATTACCGATCCAGGGATGACACTGAAACACAGAGACTTCGGTCCATTCGGATCCTGGTCACTACAAAGATGGTATCATAGCACACGCTGAATGTAGGACACGAGCACTAAGACAGACCCTAGATCACTTTTCTCTACTCATTTCTGACTTCTCTCCATTTTCTACTTCTTTAGGATGGTGGACCCAAGGAACAAGTTCACTCAACTGGATGAAGACACACCATTTGGACGACACTTGAAGGAAGTCACTAGGTACCTGAACTTAGGAATACCAAGCTTTACCGGGACCTACACCGCCACTTTACAGGAGGAGGAGCGATGGAGCATTCAAGTTCAAATTCCCGGATGAACCTTCGCACCATCCACTGAGCCAATAGAGTTTTCTTTTGATGCGCCAACTTGGAGCCTAGGCAAGAGCATGGCCGCCCACATCACAATGGGAAGGATCGGAGAAGTCTACAAGCAGGAGCTGAAGGACACCATCTACCAGATTTGTGGAAGCCGAGATGAGAGTTGGGATATGATCAGCACCCGAAAGGATAGGTCCATTGCAGCATTCATCCAGGAGTTGAACCAGCACATTCGACGACAGGAGCACCAGATGTGCGCTGGGATGATAGGATTGAAGAAGGCACTAAACAGGAATTTGGAGCTAGAAGAAGAACTTAAGTCTACTCATGACGGATACGAGAAGGAGATGTTGATACTAGTGGAAAAGAATGATGATTTGACAAGGAAGCTAGGAGTATTCATGGGAGATCTAGCACCAGGAGGTGAAGAAGAAGAAGAAGAGCCTAAGGAAATTCCTCCCGAAGAATACTTTATCATTGACGACACGGATTCAGAACCCGATGATAGTAAAGACGAAGACTATGAAGATGAAGCTGGAGCAGACATCATGGAATCGTCCGCCGATCAATATTTTTAGATGACGACCCTATGATTAGTAGTTTACCCCCCCCCCATATATTAGTTTTAGAGCACTTTTGTAACGGTAGTTAGATTTGTACGATCTTGCTTGAAATTGATTGGTGTGATATGACTGTGTTTGTCTCATGTGCATATGGGTAGTGATTTTCCCTTAGACCTCAATTATGTTCTAATCTCTTCCCTCTACACCCATCAGATGCCTCCAAGACGTGAGCCCGGATTTGAGTTTCCCCCTGAGCTCACCTAGTTGATCCAGTAGCAGAACACCCTGATGCAACTTCTTGTCCAGAACACTCAGAACAACCAGAACAACAACAACAACCCTCCACCACCACCACCCGTGGACAACCTGACACGTTTCTTAAGGTTGCAAGTGTTTGCTAGCAGCATCGAACCAATAGTGGCTGATGACTGGCTACGCAAGATTGGAAGGGATTTGACCACCGCCAATTGCTCGGATGCTGAGAAGGTGCAATTTGCCGCACACCAGTTGTCTAGACCAGCCGCAGCATGGTGGGAGACCTACACAACCACTTTCCCCATAGCCAATGTTACTTGGGAGCAGTTTCAGCAAGCTTTCCGTACTGCCCATGTCTCAACTGGAGCTATGAGCATGAAGAAGCGGGAGTTTCGCAACTTGCGCCAAGGAAACTGTACTGTAGCTCAGTACGTGGATGAGTTTAGTACACTATCTCGTTATGCCCCAGATGATGTGGCCACAGACGCCGCTAAGCAGGAGAGATTTATGGAAGGGCTGAATGATGAGATGAGCGTACAGTTGATGGTGGCAACTTTCAACAACTACCAGGAGTTGGTAGATAAAGCTCTTATGATTGAAGGGAAGCACCAGCAGATTGAAAGCCGCAAGAGGAAGTATGGACAAGGAAGGAATAATTCTGGAGCCTAATAGAAGCCCCGATTCACTCCGAATTCGGGAGGATACACCCACAACCATGGAATTCCCCATAACCACAATGGACCTAAGAATGGAAATGGGAATGGAGCTAGTAATAACCAGAGCCGCCCTACCCCGTCCACACCCACCCAGAAGGATTTCAGCCATGTCACTTGTTTCAAGTGCGGGAAGAATGGACATTAAACCAATGACGGCATTGTTGAAGAAGGAGACAAAGTTAGATTGGACTGAAGAGTGTGAAGAGAGTTTCCAGGAGTTGAAGAAACGGTTGACGACAGCCCCAGTGCTGATATTGCCAGATATACGCAAGCATTTCCAAGTGTACTACGAAGCTTCACGCTTAGGACTTGGAGGAGTACTTATGCAGGATGGAAGAGTTGTTTCCTATGCATCCCGTCAGCTGCGACCACACGAGTTGAATTACGCGACGCGCGATCTGGAGTTAGCAGCAGTAGTGCATGCACTGAAAACCTGGAGACATTACCTTATTGGAAATCGTTGTGATGTGTACACGGATCACAAGAGCTTGAAGTACATTTTCACACAGAAGAAGTTGAACCTCAGACAGTGGAGATGGTTGGAGCTTATAAAGGATTATGATATGAAGCTGCACTATCACCCAGGAAAGGCTAATGTCGTGGCAGACGCGTTGAGCCGGAAGAGTTATGCAAATACCCTAGTAAAAGGGGGATTGCCTTCAGGAGTTAGCAGAACATCTCAGGGAGCTTCGTTTGGAGATAGTTCCTAGAGGTTTCGTTGCAACGTTGGAGGTTCAGTCGACATTACTGGCAAAGATACGCGAAGCCCAGAAAGATGATAAGGAGATTGCCGAGATAAGGAAACTGATGAGTGAAGGAAAAGCCAAGGGATTTCGTGAGGACGAACACGACACCTTGTGGTTTGAGGATCGAATCTATGTGCCCAACGACCCGGAGATCAGGAAGTTGATACTACAGGAAGCACATGATTCACCATACTCGATACACCCCGGAAACACCAAGATGTATTTGGATTTGAAGGAACGTTTCTGGTGGACGGGAATGAAGAAGGATATTGTCGAGTATGTAGCCGTATTTGATGTATGCCAGAGAGTAAAGGCAGAACATCAGAAGCCAGCAGGATTGCTACAGCCTATGCCGATACCCGAATGGAAGTGGGAGAAGCTTGGCATGGAATTTATCACCGGATTGCCCAGGACCAAAGCAGGATATGATTCAATCTGGGTAGTTGTGGATCGATTGACGATGGTAGCCCATTTTATCCTTGTGAAAACCACATACACCAGTGCGAAGTTGGCCAAGATATACATGACCAGGATCGTATGTCTGCATGGAGTCCCGAGGACCATTGTATCAGATAGAGGGACATAGTTCACCTCAAAGTTTTGGCACCAGCTACACCAAACTTTGGGAACGAGACTGGAATTTAGCACCGCTTTTCATCTGCAGACCGATGGATAGACCGAGAGAGTCAACCAGATCCTGGAGGACATGTTGAGAGCCTGTGCGTTAGATTATGGATCTAGTTGGGACGACAATTTGCCCTACGCGGATGTCTCGTACAACAACAGTTACCAGGCCAGTTTGAAGATGGCACCGTTCCAGGCATTGTATGGAAGGAGATGCCGAACACCGTTAATGTGGGATGAGGTTGGAGACCGACAGTTGTTTGTACCAGACTTGATCAAAGTGTCTGAGGAGAAGGTGAAGTTGATTCGAGATAGATTGAAGGTAGCCCAGTCTAGGCAGAAGAGTTATGCAGACTCGAAGCGCAAGGAGATAGCCTATGAGATCAGAGACAGAGCGTACCTGAGAGTATCGCCTCTACGAGGAGTTAAACGTTTCAGAGTTAAAGGAAAGCTAGCCCCGAGATTTGTGGGACCTTACCGTGTTTTGGAACGCATGGGAGAGGTTGCCTATAAATTGGAATTGCCCGAAGGATTGTCAGGAGTGCATGACGTGTTTCACGTTTCGCAGCTTAAGAAGTGCCATGCGGAGATGGCCGAAATCCCGCTTAGAGACACAATACCCCTGGAAGCAATTCAGTTGGACAGTGATCTGACCTACGAGGAGAAGCCTGTTAAGATTCTCGAATTTTCGAGCAGAGTCACCCGTAGTAAGGTTATCAAGTTTTGCAAAGTTCAGTGGAGTCACCACACCGAGGAAGAAGCCACATGGGAACGAGAAGATGATCTACGCAAGGACCACCCACACCGTTCTCTAGCCAAGTCGAATCTCGAGGGCGTGATTCATTCTAAGGGGGGTAGGTTTGTAACATCCCAAATTTTCAATTTGGAATGTTATACATAGATCATACTGCATTGCATGCTCTTTGCATTTTTGTTTGTGGCGTTCCCCGAAATTCTAAGCAACTCAAGGACCTACGGAGAGAGTTGGGAATTTTACCGTTTTCGTATTTGAGTTCGCTCGAATACCAGTACGAGGACAGTGTGATTTTAATTATTTTTCTCTCCTAAAAATATTTCTAAATACAAAATATGAGCGGAGATAATATGACTTCTCCAAAATAACAGAAATATTGGAGGAAAAATGTTAAAATCACTTTTGGTATTTTTTCTGGATTTATTTGCAATTTTATTTGCATAGGAAAAATGCGCATTTTTCAAAATTGCATTTAGGTCCGGGAAAAATGTTCACTTTGTCCTAAATATTATTAGAGGACGGTGAAATGTTTTTCCAGATTTTTGGAGTCCGTTTATTATTTCTTTCGTTAGTTTTTCTGCGCCAGGACTCTATTTAAAAAAAAGTGCAAACCGACTTGGAGCCGTAGAGGCCCGGGACTCTGGGCTTTATAAGCCGCCGCCCGGGGCCCAAGACAGCCCAAGCAGCGGTGCCGCCGCCCTAGCCTCGCGCCGCCGCCGCTGCTCGCCTGCGCCGTCGTCGCCCCGCAGCGCCGCCGCCGCCGTTCGCCACCCCGCTGCCCGTAGCACCGTCGCCCTGCCGCCCGTAGTGCACCGCCGTGCGCCGGACCGCCGCCGCCATCGGACCGCCGTCTCGCCGGAGTTCGTCGTTGAGGAAGTCATCGGTTTTTTCTAAGAACCAATCGGTTTTCGTAAACCATAGATCTGTTTTTTTAGGTTTAGATCGGTTCGGTTTTTCGTCGGTTTAGTTATTTAGCGGACGTTCGTCCGTACATTCGTTTTAACGAACGCTTTTCATCTGTTAGCCGCAGACAACGAACGTTCGTTCATTAGCCTGTTCGTCAGTTTTCTTTTTCGGGGTATTTACCCGCGGTTATTCCAATCGCGATTTCTGCCCTGATCTTGTTTTTCGTTTTTCTTTTCGCTCGATAGTCGAAATCAGGTGATTCAAAATCCGAGATCTTTGTCTCGATGCCCTCTTTACGTTTAACTAACTTGTACAGACTTTTGGCTACGGTAAAATTTGACTTTAGGCCAATTAGTAAACCGGAGCTCGTTTCTTTCGCAGTTTGAGTTTCGTTGCTTCTTTCGAGCTGATTCTTTTTGCAAACCGGAGTTCTTAAGTTGAAATTTCTGGTTAGATCTGATCTTTTGGAGTTTTTTTTGTGCATCATTGCTTGTTTGCTTATGTATGCTATTGTTTGCTTGCGATAGAATACCCGGACTATGAAGTGTGCTACTACGAGTCTCTAGGTTTTGCGAATCGTCAGCAAGGCAAATAACACTTTGATCATACTCTTATTTACCCAGTTTTATGCATTAGATCAACCCTCACACATTGCATGAGTAGGATCTCTTAACTTGTGGGACTGGGAAGTAGGTTGAGGTAGAACCTATTACCTGCATTATTTTCAAACCCATGGGAGTTACTTCTACGTTGCTTAGGTTGCTATGCTATGCTCGTAGACGTGGTTTTGGGTTTGAGTGAAATCCATGACAGATGTGAGATGATAAATAAGGTTTCAACTTAAGGTGGCTACTTGAATACACATCTGGGTGGATTGGTTGCAGGGCACCTGGGGAATCCAGTGTTGTCCTAGGAAATCCCGGGGTTTTGTGTGATTTTTCCAATGGAATGCCACCCAGGCTCAAAGGGATCATAAAACTATTCATGCTAGAAACTTCCGTGTGCAGCCTCATGCCAATATGGGCTCTGGCATAGTTGAGTAAGCTGTGGGAAACCTTTCCGTTATGGGCTAGCAGATGTAGAGGGATTGTAGGTGTACCGGCGTATCTATCTGGTTAAGGGGACCTCTTCGGAAAAACTGTGTCTCGGTCATCCGTTTCTCAAACACCATACAGTGCGAGAAACCAAACGGAGGTGATCGATCTTGTGGGAAAAGTGCACAAACCTCTGCAGAGTGTACAAACTGATCATGATTAGCCGTGTCCCCGGTTATGGACATCTTGAGTATCTGGTACTTGAATTATTGGTTGATCTCATCACTCTATATAATTTAATTTTTTGGGTTAATGATACTTTTAATTTGGTATTGAGTTGGGGGTACCTTCTCAATGATTTTCAACCAACATGATAGTTAAAATAAAATGTATTCCTTTGTTGTAGGGAAAAATTGGCTTTACGCAAAAACTTTAACCTTAGAGCCTCCACCAGCCAAATATGCATATAGTGTTAGCCTTTATTCTGTTACTTGCATCCTTTGTGTTATCTTGCCAGCATATTCCATGTGTTGACCCGTTTTCGGGCTGCAACATATCATGTTGTAGACTTTTCAGACGAGGAATAAGACATGCTAGGTCGTTCGTCATGCACTCAGCAATGCCGTTGGAGTTGATGGACTCACTTATCTTCCAAGCCTTCCGCTGTTATTTTGTTAGATGGCCTTAAGCCATAAATTTTGTAATAAGTTGTCATTGATGACATTCGATGTAATAAGTGTGTGATTGCCACTCTGTTATAAATCCTTCAAGTACTGTGTGTGTCAGCATTACCGATCCAGGGATGACACTGAAACACAGAGACTTCGGTCCATTCGGATCATGGTCGCTACATCACTAGAAGCATGCAAAGTCCTATCATTTTTCTTTTTCTTCTTCTTAGAAGAACTAGGTGCATCTAAATTAGCTCTCTGAGAATCTTGCTCAATTCTCTTGGGGTGGCCGTCAGGATACAGAGGTTCCTGAGTCATTTTACCACCTCTAGTAGCAACTCTAACAGCATAGTCATTATTCTTACTATTTAACTCATTGAGCAAATCATTCTGAGCTTTAAGTACTTGTTCTACTTGAGTGGTGACCATAGAAGCATGTATACTAATAAGTTTTAGTTCATCTTTAGCACTAGACAGATAATCACTCAAGCGTTCAATCATATAAGCATTGTGTTGCAATTGTCTACCAACATAAGCATTGAAGTTTTCTTGTTTCACAATAAAATTGTCAAACTCATCTAAGCATTGGCTAGCAGACTTATAATGAGGAATATCACTTTCTTCAAATCTATAAAGAGAATTTACCTTTACTACCTGTGTTAGTTTATCAAGACCATGTATTTTTTCAATAGGTGGTAAATTCTTAACATCTTCAGCTTTAATACCTTTTTCTTTCATAGATTTCTTTGCCTCTTGCATGTCTTCAGGAATGAGAAATAGAACACCTCTTTTCTTCGGAGTTGGCTTAGGGGCTGGTTCAGGAAGTGTCCAATTATTTTCATTAGCTAGCATATTATTCAATAATAATTCAGCTTGTTCCACTGTTCTTTCCCTGAAAACACAACCAGCACAACTATCCAGGTGGTCTCTGGAAGCATCAGTTAGTCCATTATAAAAGATACCAAGTATATCATGCATCTCAAGAGGATGATCAGGCAAAGCATTAAGTAACTGGAGAAGCCTCCCCCAAGCTTGTGGGAGACTCTCTTCTTCAGTTTGAGCAAAGTTATATATTTTCCGTAAGGCAACTTGTTTCTTATGAGCGGGAAAATAGTTAGCAGAAAAGTAATACATCATATCCTGGGGACTACGCACACAACCAGGATTAAGAGAATTAAACCAAGTCTTAGCATCACCCTTTAACAAGAACGGAAACAAGTTAAGGATATAGTAATAGCGAATCTTTTCATCATTGGTAAACAGGGTAGCTATATCATTCACCTTGGTAAGATGTGCCACAACAATTTTAGACTCATAGCCATGGAAAGGATCAGATTCAACCAATGTAATTAACTCAGGATCAACAGAGAATTCATAATCCTTATCAGTGACACAAATAGGTGAAGTAGCAAAAGCAGGGTCATGTTTCATTCTAGCATTTAAGGACTTTTCTTTCAGCTTAGCTAATAACTTCTTAAGATCATATCTATCATTGCAAGCAAGAAAGTCTCTAGCAGTTTCTTCATCCATAACATAACCATGAGGCACAACAGGCAATTCATATCTATTGGGAGTAGTTTGCACTCTCCCTAACCTTAGCAATTTGTTCATCTAGAAATTCACCTAGTGGCACAGTATCAGCCATAGAGGTTGTTTCATCATACATAGCAGAAGTAGCATCATCAAGAACATACGACATATCTGATTAAATAGCAGGAGTAGGTGTTGCAAGTTTACTCATAACAGAAGGAGAATCTAGTGCAGAGCTAGATGGCAGTTCCTTACCTCCCCTCGTAGTTGAGGGTAAGATCTTGGTTTTTGAGCCCTTTAGATTCTTCATAGTGATAAGCAGATATAAATCCCAAGTGACTTAAAGAATAGAGCTATGCTCCCCGGCAACGGTGCCAGAAAATAGTATTGATAACCCACAAGTGTAGGGGATCGCAACAGTATTCGAGGGTAAAGTATTAAACCCAAATTTGTTGATTCAACACAAGGGGAGCCAAAGAATACTCTTAAGTATTAGCAGCTGGGTTGTCAATTCAACCACACCTGGAAACTTAGTATCTGCAGCAAGATAGTTTAGTAGCAAAGTAATATGATAGTGGCGGTAGCAGCAATAAAAGTAACGATAGTGTTTTTGTAGTTTTTGTGATAATAGCAATGGAAAAGTAAATAAGCGACTAGAAATATAGGTAAAGCTCGTAGGCATTGGATCGGTGATGGGAAATTACGTCGGATGCAATTCATCATGTAGAAGTTATAACCTAGGGTGACACAGAACTAGCTCAAGTTCATCAATGCAATGTAGGCATGTATTTCGAATATAGTCATACGTGCTTATGGAAAAGAACTTGCATGACATCTTTTGTCCTACCCTCCCGTGGCAGCGGGGTCCTATTGGAAACTAAGGGATATTAAGGCCTCATTTTAATAAAGTACCGTACCAAAGCATTAACACATAGTGAATACATGAACTCCTCAAACTATGGTCATCACCGGGAGTGGTCCCGATTATTGTCACTTCGGGGTTGCCGGATCATAACACATAGTAGGTGACTATAGACTTGCAAGATAGGATCAAGAACACACATATATTCATGGAAACATAATAGGTTCAGATCTGACATCATGGCACTCGGGCCCTAGTGACAAGCATTAAGCATAGCAAAGTCATAGCAACATCAATCTTAGAACATAGTGGATACTAGGGATCAAACCCTAACAAAACTAACTCGATTACATTATAGATCCCATCCAACCCATCATCGTCCAGCAAGCCTACGATGGAATTACTCACACACGGCAGTGAGCATCATGGAATTGGTGATGGAGGAAGGTTGATGATGACGATGGCGACGATCTCCACTCTCCGGAGCTCCGAATGGACTCCAGATCAGCCCTCCCGAGAGAGATTAGGGGTTGGCGGCGGCTCCGTCTCGTAAAACACGATAATTCTTTCTCCTTGATTTTTTCCTCCACGAAACATAATATATAGGACCTGGGGATACGTCGGTGGGGCATCAGGGGCCATCGAGGCAGGGGGCGCGTCTTGGGAAGGGGGGCGCGCCCCCACCCTCGAGGACAGGGTGTGGGCCCCCCGGTGCAGACCTTCTTCCAGATATTTTTAATATTTTACGAAATAATTCTCCGTTGATTTTCAGGCGATTCCGGGAACTTTTTATTTCTGCATAAAAACAACACAATGGCAGTTCTGCTGAAAACAGTGTCAGTCCGGGTTAGTTCCATTCAAATCATGCAAGTTAGAGTGCAAAACAAGGGCAAAAGTATTTGTCAAAGTAGATATGTTGGAGACGTATCAGGAATACATGTCAATATGTCATGCCTTTGTATTCTTCAGTACCTATTCCATCTCTCTGTTGTAGGATGTTTCATAATTGAAGCACCATATTTCTATACAAGGCATGCAAGGGGAAGATGGCTATGTTAGAATCTGAAGGGTTACAAACCAGGTCTTTGCAAAAGATCCAAACGCCAGGAGATAATAAACCAACTCTAGTTTTTATAGATACTGCTCCAGCACAGAGAAACCCGACTCCTAGTGCTAGTAAGCAGATTCCAGTGGCCAAAGAACTAGTCCGCTCCAGTCCAGCAAAAATATATCCACTCCATTCTCAGAAGTGTGTGCGTATCCTTGCATCATGAAATTTTGTAGAATGATGGTCATATTTTCTACATGTTTCTTACCCATCTCTCTTTTAGAAAATAAGCTTATAGATAGAAGAATTTCTGCACTGGTATCATCTGTGAGGAAAGATTCTTGCACGAATTCTCTATACTCAAATGTAGATATAAGTACCCGTTGTATATCATTATATTTTTTACATCAGCATGTATTTTGTTAATCGACGTTTATCCAACCTTTATCTGATCTAAATTTAGTTGTAGCAAAATGTATGATTAAAGGCCACAATGTTGATCTTTGTAAGGAAAACTGCCTAGTAGTTTTGCATCCTGAGCTGCATGAGTGTACTATCTCATATCAGTAGGTTTGATTACTTTGGTTCTGCAGTGGGTTTTCAGTGTTTTTTTTACTGTGTTGTCCTGTCGTATCCCTAGCTCTTACATTATACTCCCTCCGACCGGATTACATGTCGCAGAAATGGATAAAACTGGATATTTCTAGAACTGAAATACGCCTAGACCCATCCATTTATTTCCGGATGGAGGGAATACATGTCAATATGTCATGCCTTTCTATTCTTCAGTACCTATTCCATCTCTGATGTAGCATGTTTTATAATTGAAGCACCATTCTTCTATATAAGGCATGCAAGGGGAAGATGGCTATGTTAGAATCTGAAGGGTTACAAACCAGGTCTTTGCAAAAGATCCAAACGCCAGTAGATAATAAACCAACTCCATTTTTCATAGATACTGCTCCAGCACAGAGAAACCAAACTCCCACTGATAATAAGCAGATTCCAGTGGCCAAAGAACTAGTCCGCTCCAGTCCACCAGAATAATGTCAACTCCATTCTAAGAAGCGTGTGCGTATCCTCGCATCATGAAATTTTATAGCATTATGATCATATTTTCTAGATGTTTCTTACCCATCTCTCTTTTAGAAAATAAGGTTAAATGATAGAAGATTTCCTTCATTGGCATTGTATTCGAGGAAAATATCTTGCGGGAATTCTCTGTGCTCCAATGCTGATGTAAGTACCTGTTGTATATCACTATGTTTTTACATCAGCATGTAATTTGTTAATCGGCGTGAATCCAACCTTTGTCTGATCTAAAATTAGTTGTCGCAAAATGTTAAAGGCGCCAATGTTGATTTTTGTAAAGAAAACTGCCTGGTAGTTTTGCATACTGAGCTGCATGAGTGTACTATCTCATATCATGCACATTACTGAATTGTAGTGCTGCTCTGGTTGCCCATTCATTCATTGTGTCAATGTTTCTTTCATATTACCTTACCTGGTTGATGATAGCTGTGCCATATTGTGTTGATTTTGTGTTGGCTAGTTCCCAAACGTTCGTTGTGCCAATGTTGCTTTCCTATTATCTGACTTGGCCAATGATAGCAATGCTAGTGTCTTAATTTGGTGCAGGCTGCTAAAGATAAGAAGACAAACTCTGGAAACAGCAAGGCAACCCCATTGTTTCTTTCCAATAAATCTAGGCCAGGTAATATGCCAATAACTCATGATTAATCTGTTTGGTTCCCCTCCTAACTTATGTTATGATGAAGTGGTCGAGACACTCTCCACTATCACTAATACCAGCCTGCCGAAATCGCCATCTGAATCTATTCAGTATCCTCTATCTCGAATGCAACGGAATTTTTTTATCTCTGTGAACCAATTAATGGTTGAAGGAATGATGGAAATGGTGGAGGAATCAGAGGTGCAGAGTCGTGCGACAGAACAACTGATCAATGTTTTGAGAGATAGTGTACAAAGCAGCAAGAACATGCCCACATGCTTATGGGCGTCATCCATGCTGAGGTTGAAGATTGTGACATTGTAGATCGTTAGGTTCTATTTATTTATTTGCACTGGCATCAATCTTTGATTGCCAAGTGGATGTAATTTCCTGTAATATATGCTGAATGTGCAACGTTTTTCCCTGTATGCCGTACCTTTGCTTGATCGGTTTTGGTCCTCTGCATAATTGCTCATCGTAATGGGCTCAAAATATCTAATTTGGCCTAAAGACATGTACGAACTTTAGTGGGCCCATTAAGTTAATGGGCCGTTACCAGGCCGAAAGTTAATGGTCGGCCCTCTTAACTCCCGGGTCGTTAACAAGCTGACATTGAAGCGGGTAACAGGTGGGCCCAATTGATTTCACGGGCCGTTAACAAGCCGCTACTAAGTTCGGGCTACATATGGCCCAAGTATATTGTGGGCCTTTAGCAGGCCAAAAGAGACAGCGGGCTTGTACTGGACCATGAAGAGCATGGGCCGCTAAGAGGCCGAAAGTCAGGTCATATTGTAAATGGCCCAACTATGTTGTGGGCCTTTAGAAGGCCGAAAGAGAAACCGAGCTGGTATTGTACCATGAAGAGCTTGGGTCGTTAAAAGGCCAAAACTCAGGTCGGACTACAAATGGCCCAACTCATGGTCCATTAACAGGACGAAAGGCACACAGGGCGGGGAATTGGCCCAAAACTTAAATGGGTCGCTAAAAGGCCAAAACTAAGGTCCGACTACAAATGGCCCAACAGATATATGGGCCATCACCAGGCTGAAAGACACACCGGGCCGGAAGTTGGCCCAACACTTAAATGGGTCGCTAAAAGGCCGAAACTCAGGAACGACTACAAATGGTTCAACTAATTTATGGGCCGTCAACAGGCTGAAAGACACACCGGGCCGGAAATTAGCCCAATATTTAAATGGGTTGCTAAAAGGCCGAAAGATGTACATCGTGAAAATTGGCCCATCCATTGAATGGGCCGTTAACAGGCCGAAATATCATCGGACCTATATTGAGCCCAAATATATAGCGGGCTATTAACGAGCTCGAACTGACGATGGGCTGCAATGGTGTCAAATCTTTAACGGGCCATTGACGGGCCGAATTGGCACATCTCGTATGGGTCGTGGGATTAAATGGACGTGACACAAGTAGGCCTTATATGGACCGGCCTGTAATTTTTTACTGGGCCGGCCTTTTCACCAGAATGGGCCATTGTTGGGCCGTGCCACGTGTGGACCTATCATAGGCGCCTCCTGTCCAATGAGTGGATGACATCTGTCCCAACGGTGAGGCAACACGTGTTTCCTCCGGCCAATGATGATTTTACACGTGGAAAATCCCCATTGGTCGGGGCTGTTAACTGGTTATCGGATCCAAAACCGGACCCGATAGCTTAATGGTGTTCCGTTACGGTGGAGGCCACATGTCGGTCACCCTTGATGAAAGCACTTCTGTGACGCACGATTTATCGTCATGGAAGTGGACACTTCCATGATGATAATTTTGGTAATGTCATGGAACACTTCTACGATAGCACAGGTATGACTATCTTGATTCTGTCCTAAATTTGTCATGGATGTACATGCATGACAGAAAACATGACCTACTGTGACAAACACGTATGATCACGGAAGTGTATTTTTTTGTAGTGCGTTCTTCTGAGTAGAGTGTGATAGACACTACGGAACGCAGCTATGTCGAAGAGTAGTTCTTCGCTTCGGAAGTTGTCGGGAGTGCAAGTGCATCTAGTGCCACCCCTAGTTGGTTTTGGAGTATTGACGACAAACCTGGTGGAGGGACTAATGTGTTTGTGAGAATTGCAAGATAACATAGGTAGTAGTCCCTCATTGATTCGGTTTACCTACCGGAGATGACCCCTAAAAATGTATGAAGACATTGACATCAGTGGTGGTATATGAAGATAATCATATTGAAGACTATGACATGAGAAGACATTGTGTGAAGACTATGGAGAGCGAAGACGTAGATGTTTCGTTGTTTCCTTTTCTTCTTTGTTGTGTCATAGGAACCACCGTACTGTTAAGTGGGGTCCAAGTGATCTAAGTCAGAGTGACTGAAGTGATGCTCAACCAAATCCTATGTCTTCGAGCAAAGACTATGAGAGCAAATCTTATCCAGAGTTGGATGAGTCAGCCTTACTTGTAGCCCAAGGAAAGTTGCCGTGTGAGTGTTTGAAATCTGACCGTTGGAACACGTGTCAGTTCCTTAGTGACCTAGGGTCACTTCGGACAAATCAGGTCGGGGTGCCCAGTGGCTAGAAATAGCCCACCCCCTACACCATAAATTGGTGGCTGCTCAGAGTTATTACACGGCTTTTGTCGTTTGAGAGCAACCCACCTCCGAAGCGTTTGAGAGAGAAATCCTTGAGAGGACAAAGCCAAAACACCCAGAGCCAAAGAGTGTTAGGCATCACTGAAGTCTTTCTGTCTGTGTGACCTGAAGACTTATTACACTTGAGGACTGTGTTTCCTCCAGCCGGTTAGGCGTCGCGTTCTGAGCATCCAAGAGTCATTATGGATCGCCGGTGAACAAAGTCTGTGAAGGTTTGGAAGTCTACCTTGAAGACTTACCAGAGTGACTGGGCGAGGACTAAGTGTCCTTAGCTCAAGGGGAATAAGGTGAAGACGCGGTCTTCTGAGTTAAATCTCAGCCTCCCTAACCAAATGTACAGTTGTCACATCAACTGGAACTGGTCTAACAAATCACTGTCCTCCCCGAGCTACTGGTTCTATCATTTCCTTCCCTTTACTTACTGTTCTATGTTGTGAAGTCATTGCATGCTTGCCTTATCTGATTGACTTCACTGAGTATCTAGTTGTTATGATTGGCTTCATTCCTTCTTCCATCACGATCCCTATTGCCTAGCTGCTATTAGTCTTCGTGCTTTCACTTCATTGAATACATGACTATGGATTGTCTAGTGTAGTCTACTTTCCGCTGCATACTAATAGGATTGAGTTTCTCTTTTGTCTTCAAAACTACCATGTATTGAAGCATTTCATAAAAATCGCCTATTCACCCCCCCTCTAGTCGATATACTGCACTTTCAATTGGTATCAGAGCAAAGTACTCCCTTGTTCTGTGTGATTCGGTTTAACCACCTGGAGTTTTAGCTATGTCGACTCCAGGGATAATTAAAGTCTCCGCTGCGTGCCCCGTCTCCGATGACACCGAATATCCCTACTGGAAGAACAAGATGCGCATGCACCTTGAATCCATTGACGTGGACCTCTGGTTTGTCATCAAGAACGGTGTTTCCAAGACTGGTAAAGGTATCACCCATGCTGATGTCAAGAGGCTCGTTCAACTAGATTCAACGGCCAAGAACATCATCTCTGGTCATCTGACCAAAGGACAGTATGGTCGTGTAAGTGCTCTGGACACGTCAAAGGAAGTCTGGGACTGGCTCTCAAAGGTCAATGAAGGAGTCTCTACCTAGAGAGATCAAAGGATCAGCGTCCTTCGCAATCTATTCAATCGCTTTAAGAGACATGGCAATGAGAATGTCCAGCACACATTCGATCGTCTCACTGACATCACAAATGAGCTTCAAGCACTTGGCACCACTGAGATCACCAAGCATGAAATCGTCAAGACTCTCCTGAGATCACTCGACAGCTCATTTGATATCCTTGCCCTGATGATTCAAGAATGCCCTGACTTCAAGACTCTCGATCCGTCTGACATACCTGAGAGGCTCAACACACATGAGTTCCAGCTATCTGAGAAACGTGACATCTATGGTCCCAACTATGGCCGATCTCGCGCCTTAAAGGCAAAGGTTATTTATTCATCTGAAGAAGAAACCGACTGCAGTTCTGATGATCCTGAAGACATTGGAAAGGAGCTTGCCATGCTTGTGAAGAAGTTCCAGAAATTCACTAGGAAGAAAGGCTTCAGAAAGTCTTCACGATCCAGCTCAAGAAATGATGAAGCTTCTACCCATGACTACAAGAAGAGAACATGTCATAAGTGCAAGAAACCCGGTCACTACATCTCTGAGTGTCCTCAGTGGGACAATGAGAAGAAGAAGAAGAAGAAGACCAAGGAATATGATTCTGATGACAAGAAAAAGAAGAAATACTCAAAGTATTCTTCCAAGTCTTCATCAAAGTATTCATCACACAAGAAGAATTCATCTGGCAAGGCTCGCGCGTTTGTTGGCAAGGAGATGGATTCTGAGGAAGAGTCTGCTTCTCAAGAGACGGAGGTGGAGTCGGAGGAGGAGTCTGATTCTGGTGCTGCGAGTCTGGCTCTAGCCACTGCCTATGTTGCCAAGTCCATCTTCAACACTAAAGACAATGGCCCCGTCCCCAACATTGATGATGAGGACGACGACTCTACTCCCACCTACTTCTTCATGGCACGCGGTGCCAAGGTAAAATCACGCGATGCTTACTTTCAAACATCTAGTGAAGATGACTCTGATTGTGAATCAAACCCTAGCTACAAAACACTTGCTAAAATTGCCACCGAACAGCAGAAAGCCATGGAACATATTCAAAAACTGTTAGACAAAAGCGATGACCTGTTGGACGCGGAAATGACCCGTTCTCGGTCCTTAATTGAAGACATAAAAAATCTTCATGTTAAGTACAAGGAACTTGAAGGTCTTTATGAATTGCTCTCAAAAACTCAAGAAAGCTTTCCCACGATTACATTCAAAGGAAACGAGAACTTGAGAAATTGGAAGCGGCTCATGAAGATCTTCAAAAAGAAAATGAGTCACTCCGCGCACAACTGATCAGCTCCACTCATGAAGAGTTTGAACCACCATGTCTAAAATGCATTGAGCGTGATAATGCTACATCTGTTGCTGAATGTTCTACTTCTGCCACTATTGCAATATCTTCAACTACTGATGTGGTAACTAACCCCTCTGCTGAGAATATCACTACTATTGCTGATGAAAATGCTAGGTTGAAGACTTTGCTTGAAATAGGGATGTACAAAAGCCTCAAAGGGCATTAGACTCTATGTGATGTCCTCAAAAAGCAAATACTGAACCGAAACCCGAGGAAAGAGGGTGTTGGGTTTGACAGGAAAATGAATGTTGATGGTTCATACTAGAAACCTGAGCAGTATCCCAAAACCACATGGGTTGCTGCAAAGGAACCTTCAGTGGATCCATCTACCCTATCTGGCTTCACTTGTGCAAATCCTGTTATCATTGATGAATCCTTTGATGAAAACTATAAACTGTTTAAGAATCAAAATGGTGAAGTGCTTGCCAGGTATATTGGTACTAACTGCAGGAATGGACCACCTATGAAGAAGATCTGGGTACCCAAAGGTTGTCTTGAGAAACTTCCAGCAAATGTTATCATGACACCTCCTGGGAAGAAGACAAACACCAGACCAAAGGCTTCATATGGTCCTAAGGCTTCATACAGACAAATGACTCACCTGAGTTACCCTAACGCGGATGTTTTGCAGGAAAACCATACTCAGACCCATGAATATGAGCGTGTTTCTTCAAACCGCTATATTCATAAAACAAAGAATTTTTCTGCCTATTCTTATGAGTATTATTCTCCTCCTGCAAGATTATTTGCTAGGGCTCCAAAGCCAAAATTCTCAGATGTTGCTCTTAGACTCATTGCTTCTAAGCCACCCCCGAAGATGTGTGTGGTTAAGAAGAACTAACTTTCTCTTGCAGGGAAAGGTCTCCAGCCGAAAATCAAAGGCTTCTGATGCTATTGTTGGGGACCTAAAACACTTGTAGGGCACACGATCAAATGCCCAAATAACTTAATGCTCATATTGCTCATGAATCACTTGCTAAATATCTTATCAGTCCTAACTTTCGTCTAAGCTTTCATAATCCACCTATACGTCAAATGTTTATGCTTCATAATGGCTTTTGGTGAAGCCTATCCTCCTAACAGCATTGTAGGGAGTGACACCAGAGTCTTCAGAATGGATTATGGATAGCGGATGCACAAATCATATGACTGGTGATCGAAATCTTCTCATGGACTCAACCTTACATCCATCTAACAAGAGTCACATCACATTTGCTGATACTGGTAAAAGCAAAGTGTTGGGTCTAGGTAGAGTTGCAATCTCAAGAGATCAGCACATGGATATAGTCATGCTTGTTGAATCTCTTGTCTTCAACTTAATGTCTGTCTCAATGCTTTGTGACTTAAACATGATTGTGGTCTTTCGTAAATTTCGTTGCCTTGTACTAATGGAATCTGACAAGTCTTTAGTATTTGAAGGATACAAAAAAGGTGATCTGTATATGGTAGATTTCTCAGCTGGACCGCAGATGGCCGTATGTCTTCTAGCAAGAGCTTCAGAGTGCTGGCTCTGGCATCGGAGGCTAGGACATGATGGCATGAGCAACTAGCACACTCTCGCAATGAATAAGCATGTCGTAGGCATCGAGGAAGTCAAGTTCAAGAAAGATCATCTATGTGGTGCCTGTGAAGCTGCGAAAATGACTAGAGCCAAGCATCCCTCGAAGACAATCATGACGACATCCAAACCCTTCGAGTTGCTTCACATGGACTTATTTGGCCCTACTCACTACTCCACATTCTCTACCATAGCCTGTCTCTATGGCTTCGTCATTGTTGATGATTATTCAAGATACACATGGGTGCACATAATACTCTACAAGACTGAAGTGAAAAATGTCTTCAGACGCTTCACCAACCGTGCCATGAACAACTATGGCGTCAAGATCAAGCATATCAGAAGTGACAATGGCACTGAGTTCAAGAACACTGGCCTTGATCTTTATCTGGATACAATGGGAATCACTCATGAATTCTCAGCCCCGTATACACCTCAGCAAAATGGGATCGTTGAGCGCAAGAACAGAACTCTAATTGAGATGGCTCGAACGATGCTCGATGAATACAAGACACCAAGAAGGTTCTGGCCCGAAGCTATTGATACCGCATGCCATATCATCAACCGTGTTTATCATCACAAGCTTCTGAAGAAAACATCCTATGAACTCCTCACTGGAAAGAAGCCTAACGTAAGTTACTTCAGAGTATTTGGAGCTAAGTGCTGGATCAAGGATCCTCATCACAAGTCAAAATTTGCACCGAAAACACATGAAGGCTTCATGCTCGGATATGGAAAGGACTCACACTCCTAAAGAGTCTTCAACATCTTTCTCTATAAAACTGTTGAAACTGTGGATGTGCGCTTTGATGAGACAAATGGTTCAAAAAGAGAGTCCCTACCAACTGTGCTAGATGAGGCATCACCAAATGAATCTATCAAGCTAATGGGAACCGGTGAGATCATGCCTTCTGAAGCACAACCTGACGAGGAACTCATCATTTCTGCTCCAAATCAACCTGACGACAATGCTCAGCCTGAAAACAACACTCCTGACGATGACAATGTACATCAAGAGCAAAATCTTCATCCAGCTCATCCTCGTGTTGCAAATGAAGTACAAGTTGAGAAAATAATTGACAAACATAAATGCTCCTGGTCCACTTACTCGCTCAAGAGCAATACAGCTTGCAAATTTCTGTGGGCACTTTGCCTTTGTCTCAATATCTGAACCCAAGAAAGTTGCTGAAGCTTTTATGGAACCCGAATGGATTCAAGCAATGCAAAAGGAGATTCAATAGTTTGAGCTGAATAATGTCTGGGAACTTGTCAAGCGTCCTGACCCTCGCAAGCACAACCTAATAGGCACAAAATGGATCTATCGCAACAAGCAAGATGAGCATGGTCAAGTGGTCAGAAACAAAGCTCGTCTCGTTGCTCAAGGATACACTCAAGTCGAAGGGATTGACTTCGATGAAACATTTGCTCCTGTGGCTAGACTTGAAGCTATTCGTATACTGCTAGCCTATGCAAATCATCACAACATACTTCTATATCAAATGGATGTAAAGAGTGCCTTTCTCAATGGAAGGATTGAAGAAGAGGTGTATGTTGCACAACCACCTGGCTTTGAAGATCCAAAACGTCCTGATATGGTATACAAACTCAACAAGGCACTGTATGGCCTCAAACAAGCGCCTCGTGCTTGGTATGACAAACTCCAAGACTTCCTGAAGAGCAAAGGCTTCAAACCTGGATTCCTAGATCCCACACTCTTCATGAAGACATATGATGATGAACTATCTGTCTGCCAAATCTATGTGGACGACATTATCTTCGGCTGCACTGACAAAAAATACAGTGATGAGTTTGGTCACATGATGCAAGAGCAATATCAAATTTCCATGATGGGTGAGATCAAGTTCTTCCTTGGTCTTCAAATTCGTCAGCAAAGCAACGACATCTTCATATCTCAAGAGAAGTACCTTAAAGACTGCCTGAAAAAGTTTGGAATGCAAGACTTCAAAGGGTACTCGACGCCAATGCCTGCTAAACACCATCTGGGTCCCGACGCCAATGGTAAAGAGTTTGATCAACAGGTATACCGCTCCATGATTGGTTCTTTGCTTTATTTATGTGCATCTAGGCCAGATATTATGCTTAGTGTTTGCATGTGTGCTCGATATCAAGCGGCACCAAAGGAGTCGCATCACTTAGCTGTGAAGCGAATACTTCGATATTTGGCTTACACCCCAACACTAGGATTATGGTATCCAAAGGGCTCAGAGTTTGATCTAGTTGGATTCTCAGATGCTGATTATGCTGGTGAAAAAGTTGATCGCAAGTCTACATCAAGCACATGTCACTTTCTAGGACGATCCCTTGTCTGTTAGTCTTCAAAGAAGTAGAACAGTGTATCACTCTCCACTTCTGAACCTGAATACATTGCTGCTGGATCTTGCTGCACTCAGCTTCTTTGGATGAAGAAAACGCTCAAGGACTATGGCGTCCATCTGAAGCATGTGCCACTCTACTGTGATAATGGGAGCGCTCTCAAGATTGCCAACAACCCAGTTCAGCACTCGAAGACAAAGCACATTGAAATTCCTCATCACTTTCTCAGAGATCAAGTCATGAAGGAAGATATTGATATCATACACGTCAACACCGAAGAGCAACTAGCAGATAATTTCACAAAGCCCTTGGATTAGAAAAGGTTTTGCAAGTTGTGGTGTGAGCTAAATATCTTAGAATCCTCAAATGTCCTGTAATCAGACACACATCCTAACACTTATGCATATTGATGACTTAGATGTGCAACTCACGAAGTAAAGTATATCTTCAATCAATGAAGACTTACATTCTAAGTGTGAATACATTAACATGGAAATTGACTTCGGAGCGCCACAATAAT
Organism: Secale cereale; assembly: GCA_902687465.1. Lineage (NCBI taxonomy): Eukaryota > Viridiplantae > Streptophyta > Magnoliopsida > Poales > Poaceae > Secale > Secale cereale. The sequence continues at coordinate 386,283,771 of LR738712.1, forward strand.
TGTGCGCCGTGTCTGGGTCTAATACTTCATATACGGTGGGTAACGCCACCACCAAATTCTTGTTTGAAGTGTTTCTCGTGGCGTTACATTTGCAAAGTCTTCGCATTTGGTTTATCTTCATATAGGACAAATATAGACTTGTGTTCTGTCCTCTACAGCATTCACTTATAGCTATGTCTTCTTATTTGAATCTTTTGAACTAAGTGCATGTGATCGGACCCTAACCTCTCTATGCTTCATCACCTCAAACTCTATCTATCCAAATCATATGCATTCTGTTGGAACAGCCGAATATCTTCTCTGCGTCCTTGTCAGCAGGAGAAACAGAGACAAACTTTAAATCTGTTTTTAATTCTCAATCCTTTATGCCTGAAACCCGGAGAAGCCGGAACGACCACCCCGACAGTCCAGGCGTGCGTGGGATCGTGGGACAACTCCCAATGTGTTACATGTCCGCCACGTGTCCCTCAGATGTGAACTGCCAGGGGCACCTGCGTAATTACGCTGTGCCGTCTCTCCCATCCTTATAAATGCACGTCCCATCACGGTAAAAAGTTCTTCTACCACCTCTCCACCTTGACCAACCCTAGCACCTCCGCTAGCTCTCGACGACACCGGCGACGAAGCGCTTCGCTGCCGCAACCTTGTCGATGCTGTCTTCACACCGGCCGCGGACATCATCTACTCCGCCGTCGCCGTAGCTGTCATCCGTCGCCAAGTTAGGGCACGGAAGATCGAACTGTTGGGGATCCAACTCCTCTCCATCTAAGCAGTTCATCGTGTGGTAAATAAAACTTTCCTTTTACCATCTTCTTGATCCATTAAGATTCATCACTTTTACCACAAGAGGTTTCTGCCTACACAAACATATAGATCTATACTGTCTGCATCTCATATCTTGCCTAGTACATTCACATATGCTAAGAACATAGTTAGATTCCTAACTTGTACCTATTCGTGGATTCGTACAAATCTGTAACCAACTCTCATCAAATGAGTGAATGTCTTCGCGCTATGAGGTCAAAGTCTTCAAAACTGTTTTATCTTCAAAAACTTCTGAGAATGCATATGACCTCTTCCCCTTCCCTCGCATCTCTAATGATGTCACAGGTACATGTCCATGGGAGAATCCCTTGGTTCTCATAGTCTGCATTCATTTGCAGAATTCTTGCAGCGTCACATCCACTCCCCTAAAGACAGTTCCTGTCTGACCAGCAGACCGAAGTATTTGATAGTTTTGAAGCCATTCAGTTTGAAGCCCTTCAGATTGAAGCCAATGCGAGCTGACAAGACAATTAGAAAGGGTGGCAGACAGCGCCGTGGCAACACCTCCATAGATTTGCCTCCTAATCTCATTGAGATGTACAAGACTGATCCAGAGGAGGATTATAATCAGAGGAAGACACGAATCCAACGGATTCGAAGATATTGGGCTGAACAGTGGTTCAAGTACAGGTTCATGACCCAAGAGTATGCTTAAAAGAACGCCATCAAGCATCCATGGGGATATATCACCTATAAAAATCTTCCCCCCAAGACTCGTGCTGAAGCCATTGCTCAAGGCTTCTACCCTTGCATGGTTAGAGGGCCTCAACTTACTGATGCTGGTCCTAGTTCTCTGCTCTGGTGTCGCGACGACAGTTTGTTCAAGCGAAATCTTCAATATGCCAAGAAGTCAGCCAAAGAGAACAAGAAGAATTGGGGATTAGACTTCAATCCTGGCCCCTCTGCGCCCGCGCTGATGGCACGCGCGAAACTGAACCAAACCTGGTTGGGCCTTTCTACAACTTAGAAGGCCTCATCAGTCACATTAGGGTTCGAGGGGCGGATGTGGATCAACCTGCAGATGATGCTGATTCTGAAGAAGCGCCTGCAACCCCGAAGCCCAAGAAGAAGAAATCCAAGGCTTCGAAGACCACTCCACCAATTGCTTCTAGAATGAAGCCTTTGGCCACTGCTCCACCAGCACCAAGTGTGCAGTCTGAGGAGCACTCTCGCATCTCCAAGAGCAGACAGCTGAGGAAGAAGCCTTCGCGCAACCCCAGTCCAGCTCTCACTCCTAACGTTGTTCTAAAGACTGCCAATGAAGCCCTTGATCTCTCGAGCGATGAGGATCTTGGTGAGGATGCTCTGGAGCAACTGATCAAGAGAAAGCAAGATGCTGAAATCTTCAATGATTTGCCGCTCTTTGACGTGGAAGTGCTCAACAATTTCATTGATGAATGGTTTGACACGCCCAACCTCACCTTCGACGATCTTCAACTTCCAGTTGGCCTCAGCGTCTCCTTCCATGGCGCCATTGCTTCTGAGCTAGCTCTGGCTCAGTGAATTGTTGAGCTGAAGCAAAAGATCGATTATGAAAAGGCTCAGTTCAAGAAGCGTACAAGAGATTCAAAACTTCAAAGTTATGATGCATGAGCTCAAGGAAGCTTTTCGCCAGAGGCGTGATGAAGCTAAAGGTTCTCGTGAGCGAATTAAGGACTTGGCTGCCAAATGCGTTCAAGCTTTCAATGAAGCTGAAAAGCGCAAGGTCCTTGGGCGTCCTGGCATTGACCCAAGGATGGCTGCCAAGAAAAAGAAGAAGCAACCTGTGCCCGAAGCTGAAGAATCAAGGCAGGAAATGCCTCGCATAGTCTTCCCTGCCAGCATGACTGGCACGAAGCCTAAGGTCACCCCAACTGCTTCCAAGCTCAAGAAGACAAAGGTGGCTGAAGCATAAGCTCGCAAGCGCAAGCAGACTACTGATGAAGCTCCACCCACCAAGAAGCGCAAGACAAAGAAGGATAAGGCTGCTTCCAAAGAGCCTATCTTTGTCGAGCCCTTATCAGTTGCTCGCCCTGCATCTGCCCACAGAGAACGTCGCATGATAGTTCATGAGCCTGCTCCCATAGAGGCTGAAGACATTCCAGCTGTTGACCCCACCGCAGCTGAAGACATTGGTCCTCATGACAATGTTGAAGATGATGAAGTCCTTCCTCAGATCGAGTACAACGTTGAATCTTCGCCTGTTCTTACGAACATCAAACGCATCAGCATTGGTCGCCCATTGACGCCAATTGCACAGGATGACTCGTGGGCTGATCACCCACAGGATACACCAGCCACACCTCAGCCAACCCAAGACACCAGTTCGGTGCTTGAAGATGAAGACTTTGAGGCCCAACAACCTCCATCCCCTCAGGCGTCGCCATCTTTTCGCAGGCTTCACAAAGGACCAAGACCTCAAGTCGTCACCCCATCTGTTCTAGAAGGAGTAGAGCAACCATCTGTACCTGATGCTGCTCCTACTGTGAACCCCTCGGAATCTGAAGCCAAAGCGGCTGAAGATATTCCGGCTGCATCAGTCGAAGAAGAACCACCCCAAGGAGAAGAACAACCCCAAGTGGAAGTAGAACGTACTGCCACACCCCCTGTTCTCGACGAGAACATGTCCGACCCTCCAGCTCCTGAAGTGGAGGTTACAAACTCAGAGGATGCCAACATCAACACTATAGCCAATGACGTGGTCATGGCTGAAGCTAATGTGGCACCTGAAGAGATAGTGGTGCCTGATGTGATGGCGCTTGAAGCAAGTGATGCGCCTGAAGCAAATCAGCAGCCTGAAGCCAATGCCTCTGCTCCTGTTCCGCCTACAAGGCCCCATACAATTGAGAAAGCATACAACCAAGATGATCAGCTCATTACTGTCTGGTGGCCCATTCTGACTCCACCACCTACTACTGGACCGCATGCTGCTGGTCCTCAGTTTGATCATCATGTTGAGCACAGGCCTCAAGTTCAGAAGCCTAAGCCAAGACTGCCAAGGTTTCCACGTATTGCAACATCTCAAGGGTCATTCAATGCCAATAGCTTCACTGCACACAACACCTTCTTTGACAGCGCCAAGAACCCATATTTGTCGGTGTACAAAAAGAGGGGTACACTTTTTGTACCCCTATGACTGTGCACGGGCAGTCTGAGCCACGGGCACCACCACACCAAGCATGGCAAGGGAGGTGAGCCGGGGTAAGACCGAAGCTTGATGGAGACTAGAACAACGCCAAGAACAAGACCACAAAGAGCAAAGGGGCGAAGCGGCTTTCTCCGGCAAGGTCCTTGACCGGAGCCAGTTTTAGCAGCCCTGGCAAGACCCTTGCCGGGGCCGGCTCTGGCAGCCCCGGAAGGACCCTTGCCGTGGCAGCTCGCCCCAAGCCTACGGAGTAGATCGCCCTTGAGTCCACCGCCCCCATGGGGCGAGGATTCGGGAGATATCCCCGTGGTGGCATGCAGATCTTTGTGAAGACATCCAAGATCAGATACAAGCTAAGAAGACGACGACCCTTGGTGGGATTCCAGCCAAGGAGGACCACAAGGCCTCCGGCAAGCACCTTGCCGGGGATGACAGCAGGCGCCGCGACAAGACCCTTACCGGGGTCCCGGCAAGGCCCTTGCCGAGGACACCCACAGGGCCATCATCAGGCCCGCACCAACTATATTTCCACCGCCCCACGCAGCTGCCGACCCAACCAGCTGGACAGGCTCCTGCGTGGCAACTTGCAGATCTTCGTGGAGACCCGCCGTTGCGCCACCTCAGCTGCATGCCTGCCTACATGGCACCTCAGGCACCGCTGGCCAGGGCGCGTGTCAATATGAGGAGGAGCGGCGACTGACAAGACGGACGTCTCCCCTCGTTCCCGATAAAGGAAGGACACCTAAGCTAAGCGCATTAAATGCGCCTTGTCCTATAATGCGAGGGATAACCTCGCATCACTGTACCCTTTCCATCTCCTGTGTGCCACTGTGGCAACCCCTTTTTCCTATAAAAGGAGGCCCGAGGCGACCAGGAGGAGGATTCGGCTTTTTAGAACTCCTCACGACTCTTTTGGAGCTCCTCACTAGCTGAAGAACACAAACATATAATCCACCAAAGCAGGAGTAGGGTTTTACGCATCTTTGCGGCCCGAACCTGGGTAAAGGAACCGTGTCCTGACCATTAGATCCGCTCTTCTCTCCACCCCGCGCCACGCAACCGTAGTAGGGATTCTTGTGATCCCATAACTGTCGATCCAAATACACCGACATCTTTGGCGCACCAGGTAGGGGGCGTAGTTGTGAGAATCGGCTCTAGTGGTTGGCCCAACGCTCTCTCGTCTTCGTGGCCCTTTGAGGAGGCCGGAAGATCTGCGCTCGAGCGACTACAAATAGAAGCTAAGTTACATCGAACCTTGGATATTTCTACCCTATTATTTAAAGTTATTATCCTCAGAGCTGTCACTCTTTGTGCAAAAAGAAACCTGCACGCAAATGGGGCCCTTCCCGATCGACAACGCCTTTGTTTTGTTTCGAGTCCGCTCAACAGTTCAAACGGCTGCCTTGGAAACGGTAGGGTAGCCTTCCGCAATTGACAAAACTCTCAACTCTGACTCGAGTCAAGCTCGACAGCTCGAGCGGCTGCGTTAAGAGCGGCAAGGTGGCGGACCCGGCTGCACGCTCGCCCGGCAGGCCAATGGGGACCCGTCCCCAAGACGTCGCCTTGGGTATTTCACGCCGGCAAGCCTACCCAGTTAACGTAGGGTAGGCACACAAAGAGGCAGCAAACAGGAAAATAACATGCATGATTCTGAAGATATTTCAAAGTTATATTACATTGTGACATCGCTGCGGTTCTAACTAAAGATAAAATTCGTCTTGGTCATGAACCCGCAGCGGCAAGGAAGAGTGGGATGCCTAATCCCTGCGCTGGCCCACCACCCTCTTGATTTCGTCGATGCGGCTGATGACGGGCTTGATGCGCTCCTTGAGCTCCGTGAGGTCGGCATCCTCCGGCAAGCTGTCCATCGCGGCTTCGAAGTCGAGGGCGGGGTTCCAGAACGCCACCTTGGTGAGAACCTTGGTCATGACCCCCCGGCAGAGCCCCCGGGCCTCCCCGGCGAGCGTGGCGGTTCTGTTGGAGTGAAGATCAGTCAAGGCACTAAGGACGCGCTCGAAGAACAGGGTCAGCTTGGCGTTGACGGACCCGCTCCATTCAGGGGCGTACCTCACGTTTGGCATCCCCATGAGGGCCAACTATGAGATAACCCTGTCGGCGATGTCCTCCAGCCGGCTGATCCACCTGTTCTCGCCCGCCACGAATTCTTGGTGGGAGGCGCCCTCATCCGCCTGCAGCTGCTTCTCCTCCTCCAGGCTCTTGGTCAAGGCCTCCTCCCGAGCTGAGCTCTCCGCCAACATCTTTTCGAGATTCTCCAGCCTCAGCCTGAGATCTCTGATGGATTTTTGCGCCTCGGAGAGCTCCCCGGTCCTGCTAATGACCTCTCCATGCGCCTCTGTCAAGGCGCAGTTGAGCCTATTCTTTTCGTCGGACAACCTGAGGGCCTGCTCCTTCAGCCCGTCCCGCTCCACCTCCAGCTCTTTGTACCCTGCCGGCATGGGCCAGAGCTTGGGCATCGAGCGCCTCTTTGTGCCTCTACCCCAGCTCACGAGTCCGCCGCTCGAGAAGAGCCTCGAGCTCCTCATCCTTGCCGCGGAGTGTTGCGGCAAGCTTCGCCTCACGCGCGGAGAGGTCTTCTTCCTGGGAATCGAGGGCGGCTTGATGCTGGTTCCGGGCGGCCTCCGCCATGGCAGCCAAGTTCACTGCCTCTTCCTGGGCCTTCTCGATGTCGGCCATCTTCATGATGAACTCCGCATTACGCTTGGCCAGTTCTTCATGGAAGGCCCTATGCTCTTCGCGGGACTGGTGGAACCAGGTTTGCGCCTCAGCGATGCGCGCCTGGAAGTCCACCTCCGCGTTGTCCACCGGTGCCGTTCTGGACTTAACTTTCTCCAGACGGGCACGGTAGAGCGCCTGGAGCTTCCGGAAGTTGGCCCCCATAGCCCGGAAGGGCGGCCCTTCTGGAGAGCCGTTGCCTCCGGTGCCAGGTTCATCACCAACCTCGAGCCCGATGGCGGCGAGCACCTCGCCATCAAAGACTTCCCCTCTGGCGGGCGCCTGGGAGCTTGACGCCCCGGCAAGATGGACGAAGAGGTTGTCGCCCACCTTCAGATATGTGCCGGGGCCCGAGGTCGCGGAGGAAGAAGGCTGATCATCAATCGCCTCTTCCTCGGCTGTGGCCTTGCCGGCCTCCCCGGCAGGCCCACCACCGGCACCCTCGGCGGCGCCTCTGGCAGCGTCCTCGGTGGCTTTATCCGCGGCGGCTCCGGCGGCGTCCCCGGCGGCCACCTCGTCGGCGATCTTGTCGGCCTCCGTCGCGGCCTCCTCAGCAACCTCCTTGATGACGGCGTCCACGTCATCCACATCTGTTGAAGGAGGGCATGCGCCGTGGTGGGGATGACGTAGTCAAGAAAAAGAGATAAGGGAAAAGCAAAGGCAGAAGACAGGCGACTCACCAGTGCCAGGCTATGAAGCGAAAGTCCCCTCCCCGCCGGCGTCCAGCGCCGGGGCCGAGCCACCAGCGCCCGAGTTCCCATCTTCCTCCATGAGTGTGGGCTCCGTGCTTGGTGCCCTTGCCAGGGACGCCCCTCGTGGCGGCGTGGTCGATGGGGGTGGCGCGTTGGGAGTAGCCCCCTGCGGCTCCTCCTGCTGCTGCTTCCGTCCTACAGAACCGACAAGGTCAGCACCTTAGCATCAAACGCCTACTGCATGTCGAGCGAGAAGATGATGGTGGACTCACGCTGGGGGCTGTGCGGGGGCTGTCGTCTGGGCTGCTCAACACCACCAGTGGTGTCCCTGAAGCCCCGGCTGGGGGCTGGCTGCTCGCCGAAGCCTTGGCCCTCTTTACCCTCTAGGCCAGTGTCTCTGTGTCCCTGAAGAAGCAAGAACAAATCAAGATGAGTGGCATGGTCTAGGAAGATGGAAATGACGGTAAGGAATGGAATACTTACTCGTCGTCCACCTCCTCCTCCTCTGCCGTCTTCCTCTTCCTCTTCGGGCTGAGAGGCCCGAGGTTGAAGGGGAACTCCGCGTCGCCCTCCGAATCGACGTCTGCTGGGGGAGGCGAAGGAGGGGGCGGAGTTTGTGCGCGCCTCGACGAAGAGAGAACTGCTGCTTTCTTCTTCTCGGCGGTCTTCGTCGACCTCTTCGCCGCCGTGGCCCTCGTGAGGCGCCCGGACCCCTCCAGGGCCAATTGAGGCTGCGCAGTCTTGCCAGGCTGGACCGGCTCGCCGGAACAGGCCCGCCGCAAGACTCGCCCTCTTCCCCTGGCTGGCGCCGGACCAGCCGCCGCGTCCTCCTCCGACGACGACTCGTCGGCCGCGTCTTCAACCAGCGGAGCTCCGGTGTTGGCGCTGCTAGCTACTCCGGCAGCCGCCGCCCACTGGGCGAGCTCCTCCTCTACAGCCGCGGCATCCTGGTCCTCCATACCTCCGGCACTGCCGGCCTCCCTGACGTGCTGCGCCTCCCTCGCCCTGGCGGCGATGTAGTCCAGCTCCTCCGGGGTGGTGTCCCTGACAAACCACCGCTCGGCGTCAGGATTGACGCACACCTCGACCAGAGTGTCGAAGAACTGTTGCACGACCTCATCCTCCGGCTCCTGCCAGCTCGGGATGGGGCCGTGCGCGTTGCATTCTGGCATCATGGCAACGATCTCGGACTGGCGCGAATTGTTGCACAACGGGACCACTCCCGCTAGCAGCTTGAAGAGCTGCCCCTTGACTGCCTTGCCGGCCTTTACGGCAGCCTTCGCAACCTTGCCGGTCCTTTCGACCTCGCCATCGCGACCAACATCCAGCTGGAAGAGCCGCTGACAGAAATGGGTGTGTCCCATCACTATGAGGTTGTGGTCGAGGCCGGGGCGGAGCCGCATGACGTCAGCCGGGTTCCTGAAGAGCCAGGCTGGGCTCCCCTTGTTGTGTAGCGGGGCGATCCGACGGCGAATGAAATCCGCCCCGATCATCTCAAGGGTGAGCCCGACCTGGACGAGCCGGTTGATCTTGGTGAAGGCGATAGTGAGCCTCCCGTCGGCGGCGTCGACGTCGCTCCAGTCGCTGCCACGGACCGGCGGCACCCGGCGGACCCTGTAGAATGTTGGCGGCACTACCTTGGGTCTCGGAATCCAGGTGATGCATCCAGAGACGGCGCCTCCTGGCTGGATCCGAGGGGTGAAATAGTGGCGGAAGAGCGCCGTGTTGGGATGCACTCCGACGAAGCCCTCACAGAGGTGCACGAATAAAGCCATGCATGCCACCGCATTTGGGGTAAAATCCAAAAGGCGGAAGCCAAAGGTGTGCATGACGTCACAGAAGAAATCGGAGAAGGGGGGACACAACCCACAAGAGAAGTAATCAACAAAGAAAGGGTACCGATTTGAGCCAGGTTGGGCGCAAGCGGCCGGAATGACGCGCGTCGCCGGATGGCCCAAGTTCTTCCCCTCCCCCCCC
>LR738712.1:386293222-386358310 GCA_902687465.1 Secale cereale
CCCCCCCCCCCCCCCCCCCCGGTCTCCGCCCCCCAAAGGGGTTTGAAGGCGGCCCGGAGCTCGTGGACGTCGACCGACGACGGGATGAAGAAAGCGGCCTTCGTCTGGTCCCCCGTAAACGCGCCCTCCGGCGGCGCCACAGGCCCGGCGCCCTTGGCCGCCCCTTTTCCCTTGCCGGGTTTGGACGCCATAGCGGCTGAGTGGGAGGGCTAAGGGAAGGAGATGGCGAAGCGGCGGCGGCAGACGGCAGCGGAGGCTTCAGACGGAAGGAAGAGAGGGAACAGCGGCTCTGAGATTGGAAGAGGTGCGAGAAAAATGGGGGAAGTGAGCAGCGCGCTCGCGGTTATTCCTTTTTATGGGGGAAGACGCGAGCCGCCTCCTTTCGCATTTACTGCGACGTGACGCATGCCTGAGGAAACCGCCCCACGCATGCCGCCCACGTCACGCACGCCCCTCCACCCGGCGCCGCGCGCGCTGGTCGTGGGAGGCGCAGCGCGCAGAAAACTTTACCACGGAGAAAACCGCCCCGCCTGCCCGTGCACCATTCTGGGCCTGGCCCAACAACGTGTCGCGCTTATGTGTGGCCCTGGCCCGGGGCCTCCTGTCGGTGTACAAAAAGAGGGGTACACTTTTTGTACCCCTATGACTGTGCACGGGCAGTCTGAGCCACGGGCACCACCACACCAAGCATGGCAAGGGAGGTGAGCCGAAGACCGAAGCTTGATGGAGACTGGAACAACGCCAAGAACAAGACCACAAAGAGCAAAGGGGCGAAGCGGCTTTCTCCGGCAAGGTCCTTGACCGGAGCCAGTTTTAGCAGCCCTGGCAACACCCTTGCCGGGCCCGGCTCTGGCAGCCCCGGCAAGACCCTTGCCACGGCAGCTCGCCCCACGCCTACGGAGCAGATCGCCCTTGAGTCCACCGCCCCCATAGGGCGAGGATTCGGGAGATATCCCCATGGTGGCATGCAGATCTTTGTGATGACATCCAAGATCAGATACAAGCTAAGAAGACGACGACCCTTGGCGGGATTCCAGCCAAGGAGGACCACAAGGCCTCCGGCAAGCACCTTGCCGGGGATGACAGCAGGCGCCGCGACAAGACCCTTGCCGGGGCCCCGGCAAGGCCCTCGCCGAGGACACCCGCAAAGCCACCATCAGGCCCGCACCAACTGTATTTCCACCGCCCCATGCAGCTGCCGACCCAACCAGCTAGACAGGCTCCTGTGTGGCAACTTGCAGATCTTCGTGGAGACCCGCTGTTGCACCACCTCAGCTGCTTGCCTGCCTACATGGCACCTCAGGCACCGCTGGCCAGGGAGCGTGTCAACACGAGGAGGAGAGGCGACGGACAAGACGGACGCCTCCCCTCGTTCCCGATAAAGCAAGGACACCTAAGCTAAGCGCATTAAATGTGCCTTGTCCTGTAATGCGAGGGATAACCTCGCATCACTGTACCCTTTCCACCTCCTGTGTGCCACTGTGGCAACCCCTTTTTCCTATAAAAGGAGGCCCGAGGCGACCAGGAGGAGGATTCGGCTTATTAGAACTCCTCACGACTCTTTTGGAGCTCCTCACTACCTGAAGAACACAAACATATAATCCACCAAAGCAGGAGTAGGGTTTTACGCATCTTTGCGGCTCGAACCTGGGTAAAGGAACCGTGTCCTGACCATTAGATTCGCTCTTCTCTCAACCCCGCGCCCCGCAACCGTAGTAGGGATTCTTGTCATCCCATAGGTGTCGATCCAAATACACCGACAATATTCCAAGCCAAGAATATCATCAGATAGGTTCTCGAGTCATCAGCAGCGCTGCTATTACTCAAGAGTACTCTATGATCAAGGGCGCATTTTCCCTCATATGCATCTTGACAATGAAGCTATTGCTGGTCTACCTTGTCTGGAGGAAGCTCTTGATTGCTTCCGTGATGCTGGCCTGCTAAATTTTGTAACTGACAAGGAGCATTGGAATGAAGAGCTGCTTCTGCAATTCTATGCAACCCTCCACATTCGAGGCTACAGCAGGGATCCGAAGACATGGGTCCTTGAGTGGACGACAGGCAATGCCCATCATGAAGCCAAAGCCTTTGATCTCATTGAGCTTACTGGCCTGCCCACTCCAGGAGATCTGTATGAACCTGGCTGTCAATTGCACAATGAAGTGTCACATCCCTAGCTAACCCTTGCATTAGGACCTGACTAGAGTGTGCATCATGTTTACTTTCAAAGAAACTTGAAATGGGATTAACAGAAACCCCAGCACCCCCTCCCCTAACAACTAGGGTTTGCTAAAATATTTTCCAATGTACCCAAAGTGCCCTTCAAAATGTTCATCATTTCTGCCTTGGTCTTAAACCTCTGCCAAAAATGGTGCACAATTTTCTAGGACAATCTAGGGTTTTGGATTAAATCATATGGTATTTGAATTTGGGCATTTAAATGCTTTAAAATATTCTAAATGCTCAAATAATCATAAACTATAATGTTTCCTACTGTTCATATTATATACAGCAGGTATGACAAGTGTTATGATTTATAAAAATGTTTAGGCATTTTTATTAAATGAACAAAGTTGCAAAAGAAATGAAACAGAAAAGAAAATAGAAAAGGGAGAGAGAGAGAGAACACTTACCTGGCGCCACCCGGCCCACCTGCCGGCCCAGCCCAGCTGCCGCTCCAGCGAGCTGCTTGGCTCGGCCAGGCAGGCAGGCAGGTGCTCGACGGCGACCGTGCCGCGCGCCACGCAGCTGCCCGCCGCCCTGCTTCGCCCCCTCGCCGTCCTGGAGGAGTGGATCGAGCGTCCACGTCTCCCCCGACCCCTCAGACACCTCCGTTTCCCCCCGGCTCCTCTCCTCCGCTCTCCCCGCGCCATGGCCGACGCCGCCGTGATCGCACCGTCGTAGAAACCACGTCCACCGTCGTCCCCGAGCTCCGCCGTGTTGTCCCTCGTCTCCGCCGACCTCGACTGCTTCGACAGGCCGAGCCCCAAGCGCTCGCCCGCCCTGGAGACGCCCCCGAGCTCTTCTTCCCCAACTCCGGCCGCGGAGATCCCCCTCGCCGTGCTGCTCAGCTCCGACCACCTCCGAGCTCGCTTCGGTGCTCGCTGCAACCGCTGTGAGACTAGCTACCTCCTCCCCCTCTCCGTTGGCTCCCTCTTGCCCTGTAACCCACTGCACGTAGCTCCACCGCACGCACGGCCGCCGTGCTCGTCGCCGGTGATGCTCCGGTGACCTTTTGGTCACGGGCACCCGTCCATCGCACTCACCGCAGCCCGTAGATGCGAACGGTGCTACGCACGCATCGCCTAGGCACCTGCAGCCGCATCCCCACACACGCCCGACGCCGGTCGCCGCCGTCGAGCTTGTTGCCGTCGACTCCGGCCACCCCAGGTCCGGCGACCACCTCCATCCGATGCGGAAGAGCAAGAGCTCTCCAACGCACCCAACCACAGCTCGAACCGTGCACCACAGACGTTTCCCGAGGCACGCCGCCGCGTTTGGCCTCGCCGGCGGCTAAACGCCGGCGAGTTTGACCTGTTTTGACCACGGGTTTGACCCCCTGGGTCAATGACATGTGGGCCCTGCCCGCAAGTCAAACTCAGTTTAGGTGTTTAATTAATATTAATTAGTTAATTAGTTTAGACACTGACATGTGGGCCCTGGCCCCACTAACAGCTAATTAGTTTTAGTTAACTCTAATTAACCCAGTTAATTAGCTGTGACACTGACATGTGGGACCCACTGGTCAGGTTTGACCTGGACTGGCCCTGTTGACTGGCTGACGTCAGCATGATGTCATGCTGACGTAGTAAAGTTTTTTCTGGGATTTTTAGATATAATAATAATTCAGGAAATTCTAGAAAATACCCAAAACTTCTAAAAATCATATAAAATCAACCATAGCTCAGATGGAAAAGATTTATATATGAAAAATGATCAGAAAAATCCAAGCTATCTAATGGCACTGGTTTCATGCATGTTTGAAATGGTTAACTTGCTGTTTATATCAAAAACATGATAATGCACTTATTTAAATAATAGTTTGAACTTCAATTTGAATCCTTGATTCAAATAGGTTCAAACCCCTCTGGTCTTAGTTGCATTAGCCAACACACATGCATCTTGCCATGTCATAAACATGCATCATATTGTTGCATTTGTTTGTTAATGATTGTATCGTCGGTATTTCCTGTGTTAGGTCCTGCTCCCGAGGATACTGCTGCGTATCCAGTTGAAGAGCAGTACCCGACAACTACCTTGTCAGGCAAGCAATCATTGATCATTCCGATACAACCCAATCTTCTCGCTCCTGCTCTCTTTTACTGCATTAAGGCAACAACGTGTGAACTGCTACTTGTTGCGGTAGTTGAACCCTATTCCCTTGCATGACCTGTCATTGCCACAGTAAATAGTTGAAACCCACTAGCATGTGTAGGAGTTGATTGAGCCATGTGATGTGTGATCCACCATGCTATTTGTTTATGTTGCCTGCTATGCTTAGAGTTGTGTCTGGTCTGATTCATCTGGGTGATGGATCAGAGTGAAACAATCTTTCGATAAAGAGAAGGAAGTGTGGAATACGCTTGGTAAAGGTATCGATGAAAGGCCATGTAGGAGTACACGGTGGGTTGTTTCATTGGAACCGTACATAGGACCTGAGATCTGTATGTGTGGTTCAAGTTGCAGTTACTACCATGCATTGGGCCCGAAACCAATGGACCCTCTCGACTTATTAGCTATCCTTGATCTCTGTCCAGGAGTTGCAACTAGTTTCTGGTGTTTATAGCTTACTGGAGGTCGTGCACAACGCTGACCCTCGGGGTGGGTTGTGATGCGACAGGTACGTGGCACGGTGTACCGGTTGCCCGTTTGGTGACTCGGGAACCCTGTACACATCGTTTGGGGCCGTGAGCGACACCCCGGCCGGATCTCCCCACGGATGGAACCCAAATAGGTGATAAACCTGGACGAGAGACTTGTGTAGTTAGTCAGGTCGTGGCCGACACCCCCGCTGGGCTTCCGCTTGAAGGTTGCCGAGTACACGCCGAGTAAACGGCGATAAGTGGTGGAAGCGTGTGTGAAGAAGTACACCCCTGCAGGGTTATCAAACTATTCGAATAGCCGTTGTTCGCGGTACGAACTACTTGGTTACTCTTACAGTTCATAGACAAGTTGATGGATACTACTAAAAGCCTCAAGATAAGCGTGAGTGCCGTGGATGGCCCTTCCGTAGGATGACGGAAGAGGATCCTCGGTAGTGTATTGATGTGGTGACTAGAGGACTCGTGTTCGTAATAACATCTTGCAATCGGTTGGAAGTTGTAGTATAGGTTAGCCAAGGTCAAAGCTGGCATTCTGCTATAAACTCCACTACCCCCTTTGATAATGTTGCATGTATGATAGGTTCTGTGGTAAGACTTGCTGAGTACCTTTGTACTCATGTTTGCTTAATAACTGTTGCAGAGGAGAACCCTGCCCCTGCTGATGGGTTCTACATAGACGTTGACGTCGACGAGTATCTTGACACCCAGACGGTGATCTGGAGCTTGTGAAGGGCCTTGTAGATAGTCAGGCTACACCAAGCCTGTTTTATTTTCTAAGTTGTCTGTACTCAGACATGTAGCTTCCGCTTGTGCTTGTATGACTGTATGACTTGAGTGTTGGGTCATGTGACCCCTACCTGTATGACTATGTTATGTATGGCTATTGGAGCCTTTTAAATAAAGTACTTTGAGTCTTAGAGTTCTGTTGTGATGCAATGTTGTATTTGCACATATTGAGCATATTGCATGTATGATTGAAATGCTTGGTATGTGTGGGATCCGACACCTAGTTGTTTTCCTTTGGTAGCCTATCTTACAGGGAAATGCCTCCTAGTGATTCCAATGAGCCTTGGTAGCTTGCTACTGCTCGGAACACGTAGGCTGGCCGGCATGTGTCCTTCTTCGTTCCTGTGTCTGTCCCTTAGGGGAAATGTCACGCGTTGTTCCTTTAAGTCCATGTAGCTTGCTACGACTTGGGTTCATACGTTGATGACCGACACGTTCATTGCTGGGTCATGGATGCCTGTCTCTGTAATTTAGTGCCACTTTTGGATTATAACTAGCCATGTCGGCCCGGGTTCTATGTCATATGGATGCTAACGACACTGTCATATACGTGTGCCAAAATGCGCAAACGGTCCCGGGCCAGGTAAGGTGGCACCCGTGGGGTTACCATGCGTGAGGCCGCAAAGTGATATGACGTGTTACAGCTAGATCGGTGTGACTTAGGATCGGGGTCCTGACAGCGTTGGCATCAGAGCTGGACTGCCTGTAGGTTTCTCAAGCCAAACTGGTCGATGTTGAGTCTAGAAAAATTCTTAGTTATATGTAGGGGAATTGATTGTGGAAGGGAACGTAAGGCTCTTTTTACTCCTTTACCTTATGCCCTTCTGATCTGAGTCTGTCTATTCTTTCTATGGGGATTTAGGACTAGGCTTCTTATCCTTACTAGGTTCACGTGTTACTAATCCGTAGACTCTTAGGATTTTTGGTTTCAAGCTTCAGTTCAGTTTTTATCCTTTTGAGTATGATGATTATTGAACCGGAACCTTGATATGGAATTGCTGAGTGGCTATGCTATCATTTGTAGGATGTCTCAAATCTCTGTTTGAGCATTTACAGTTGTTATGCTGCCCGATTTCTTCCAGAAACACTAATGCCTTTGCATTATTTCGTGTTTCAGATGTCTGGCCGCATTCCTCACCAAGTGGTTCGTTTGACTCGGTGCATTAATGTGCCCGGTCACACGGCCATGCTAGTCCGTGTGATGACTGAGACCGGTTATCGCTGGTATCCTGAATACACCGTGGAGGAACAGTATCGGGATTTCAATCAAAGTCAGTATTTATGCACAGTCCGGATATACCCCTCATATCCCGGAGCAAATGATCCCATCCATTGGTCTTATGGACTCGGGATTACCATCGAGATGGCAGTGCAGGATGCCGCTTATTCGATGATGACCATTCTCCGTGCTAGGCATGCCCTGTTGCTGAACACTGAGTTCTGTTACATGCCAGCTTCACTCCCCGGAGAAGAAGGCTACTACACTGGTCTGTATACTGATGCTGCTCATGAAGAGCCACTGCTTCAGACTACTGTTCAGATGTTGGAGGATAGGGACCGTGAGGTCCGTGCCCTCCGAATGGAGCTGTATAACACCCGAGCCGCTCACTGGACTACTTTGACACGGCTTGCACCTGCTGTGCACGCCAGATATCTGGACATGCGGGATTTGTATCATGTGCGGACTCGTCTGCCTGATCGCATGGATTGGCGTGACATTGGGGGTTTTACACCTCCACGTGGGCGTCGGTTACCACCAGCATCGGGACCGAGACCACACCCATGCCCTTATGGTCCACAACCTTCGAGTGCTCGCGAGTTCCAAGATCCGTCTGTACCACTTCCAGGCTACGGTGGTAATCTTTACGAGGATTACTACGCGAATGTCTGAGCTAGTCCGTGGTAGTAGTAGTATTGTAATAGTTGTATTTCCACAGTCCTGCGTGTCTTGTGGAATATGACTAGTGTGTACTGAATTCCGGAGGTGTAGTTAAATAATGTATAGGAGCCTGGAATGCATCTGATGGGATGTATCGTCTTTCACCACAGTTGTACTTTAGCCTTGGCTTGTACTAAACTTTGTATGGTGTGTATGACCACTGGTGTATATATAGCAGTTCCTATATTACCATGTCGTACGGATGAACATCTCTGCATTCTGTGTCATCCATTACATTCTGCACTTCTATGTCAAATTTTGCCATCCTTGTCTAAACCGTTGTTTTGTTTTTCCTAGGATGGTCAACACTCGCAACAATCCTGCTGCTCAGGAGCAGGGTGAGGCTAGTGGGGCTAGAGATGGAAATCTGCCCCAGCCACCCTCCTTGGCGGAAGTTATGCTTGAAGCAGAACGGAACAAGAGAGAGACCAACCGTCTGCTGGAACGCATAGAGCAAAACACTGGGTTCCGTCAGAGGAATGACGTGGTGTCAATCCACGATTTTATCAAGATGTGTCCACCGAAGTTCCATCACTCTACTGAACCTCTGGATGCTGATGACTGGCTACGTAGTATCACCCACAAGCTACACTCTGCCCGTGTGGCCGAAGCTGACAAGGTTATCTACGCCGCCTACCATCTTGAGGGCCCTGCCAGTCTTTGGTGGGAAAATTTTGAAGCTATGCGTCCTGCTGGCCAAGTCACTACCTGGGTTGAGTTCAGTGAGGCATTCCGTGAACATCACATTCCGGAAGGTCTCATGGATCGCAAGCGGGAGGAATTCTGCAATTTCACCCAGGGCCGTCTGACTGTGGATGGCTACAGTCGTGAGTTTGGTAATCTGGCACTCTATGCACCTGAGGAAGTATCCACCGATGCCAAGAAACAGGCGAGGTTCCGCAAGGGACTCAGCCCTGAACTTCGTCGTGATCTACGTCTGCACGAGTGCGCCTCTTTCCAGAAGTTGGTTAACAAGGCTATCAGTGCTGAGACAGGCCAGACCGACTTCGAGGCCACCCGCAAGCATACTCGAGACCTTGGTTCCTCATCCGGCTCTGGTTCTCACAAGCGCCGTGTATGGGTTCCTAACACTGCTCTGCCACCCAAGTATACACCGAGGCCATCCTATGAGGCGCCTCGTCCAACTCAACAGTTTGCACCTGCTAAGACCTATGGAGGTCCACCCTCCAACTTTGCTCCACGCACCACCACTATGACATGTTTCATGTGTGGAGAACCGGGACACTACATGCGTGATTGTCCCCAGAACCAGCCAGGAAAACCCGTTGGCCGTGGTAAGCCAACCGGCAAGGTGAACTATGTTAAGCCAATCCCCACTGCACGTGGTCATGTCAACTATGTTTCTGCTGAAGAAGCCTATGAGGATCCTAACGTTGTCCTTGGTACGCTTCTCGTAAACTGCCATCCAGCATCTGTTCTTTTCGATACTGGAGCATCCCATTCGTTCATATCTGAAAGCTATGCTCGATTGCACAACATGACTTTTTGTGACATGCCTACTTCCATGGTTATTCATACTCCTGGTTCAAAGTGGCAGACCTCTAGGGTAAGCCATGGAAATGAAATCCTTGTCGATAGACTTGTTTTCCTTGCATCCTTAATCGCTCTCAAGTCCTCGGACATAAATATCATTTTGGGTATGGATTGGATGACAACCCATTACGCCAAAATTGACTGTTTTACTAGGACCGTTCAACTTACACACCCATCCGGCAAGATAGTCAATGTCTTGACTCGAATGGCTGAACGTCAGCTCTACTCTCTTAATGCCAGCCCTCTACCAGAACTCGAAGATATCCCGGTAGTCCGTGACTTTCCGGATGTTTTTCCAGAAGAACTACCAGGAGTTCCACCTGACAGAGATGTCGAGTTCGTGATAGATCTTATTCCTGGAACTGTCCCAATCTCTAGGAGACCTTATAAGATGGCACCACTAGAATTAGCTGAGCTAAAGAAACAACTCGATGAGTCCTTGCAAAAGGGTTTCATCCGTCCTAGCTCTTCCCCTTGGGCTTGCCCCGTCCTCTTCGTCAAGAAGAAGGATGGAACAGAGCAGATGGTTGTAGATTACCGACCTGTCAATCTGGTCACCATAAAGAATAAGTATCCGCTTCCTAGGATCAACGATCTGTATGATCAGCTCGCTGGATCCTCAGTCTTCTCTAAGATGGATTTGAGGTTGGGCTACCATCAAATCAAAATTAAGAACGGGGACATTCCTAAAACGGCTTTCGTTACTCGTTATGGCCAATACGAGTACACCGTCATGTCCTTCGGATTAACCAATGCCCCAGCTACCTTTTCTCGGTTAATGAATTCTATATTCATGGAGTACCTGGATAAATTCGTCGTGGTATACCTCGATGATATACTCATTTTCTCCAAGAACAAGGAAGATCATGCCGAGCATTTAAGGCTGGTATTGACGAAACTTCGAGAGCACCGCCTTTATGCCAAATTCTCTAAATGTGAATTTTGGTTGCCAGAAGTAACCTATCTAGGTCATGTAATCTCTGGCAAGGGTATTGCTGTCAATCCCGAGCGAGTTCAAGCCGTCCTTGATTGGACTCCCCCTGAATCGGTCAAGCAAGTTAGGAGTTTTCTTGGCTTAGCGAGCTATTGCCGACAATTCGTCGAGAACTTCTCCAAGGTTGCTAAACCTCTAACTGAACTCCTCAAGAAAGATAAAAAGTTTGAGTGGACCCCACAGTGCGAGTCCAGTTTTCAGGAACTGAAAAGACGCCTGACATCTGCACCTGTACTGGTACCACCAGATTTTTCCAAGGACTTTATAATCTATTGCGACGCCTCGCGACAAGGACTGGGTTGCATTCTCATGCAAGATCGTCAAGTGATTGCATACGCATCCCGACAGTTGCGCCCACATGAGGATAATTATCCTACTCATGATCTAGAGCTTGCAGCTGTAGTCCATGCACTCAAAACATGGCGACATTACCTTCTTGGTAATCGCTGTGAAATTTTCACTGATCACCAAAGCTTGAAGTATATCTTCACCCAACCGGATTTGAATCTCAGGCAAAGACGTTGGGTTGAGTTGCTCACCGACTACGATTTAGGAATCACTTATACTCCTGGAAAGGCCAACGTCATGGCTGATGCACTAAGTCGTAAGTCTTATTGTAACAATTTAATGTTACAACAAAGTCAACCACTTCTCCACGAGGAATTTCGTAAGCTTAACCTTCACATTGTTCCTCGAGGATTCCTTTCCACCTTGGTGGCAAAACCTACCCTTTTGGATCAAGTCATCAAAGCACAGAAGGTTGATCCCGGAATTTCCCGTATTAAGAGGAACATCAAGAAAGGAGTTGCAGGATGTTTCTCAATTG
This sequence comes from Secale cereale, assembly GCA_902687465.1. Classification (NCBI taxonomy): domain Eukaryota; kingdom Viridiplantae; phylum Streptophyta; class Magnoliopsida; order Poales; family Poaceae; genus Secale; species Secale cereale. The sequence continues at coordinate 386,304,145 of LR738712.1, forward strand.
ATGATCAAGGAGTCGTATTCTTTAGCAACCGCTTAGTGGTTCCTAAGGTGCGAAACCTAAGACGTTTGATCCTCAAGGAGGCTCATGAATCTCCTCTCACGATTCATCCCGGTAGTACCAAAATGTATCAAGACCTACGTCAAAGATTTTGGTGGACTAGGATGAAGAGAGAAATCGCTCAGTTCATTGCTAACTGCGACGTTTGTCGTCGAGTTAAAGCAGAGCATCAACGGCCTGCTGGCACCCTTCAACCTCTAGCTATTCCTGAATGGAAATGGGATAAAGTCGGTATGGACTTCATTACCGGGTTTCCCAGGTCCAGGAAAGGGAATAATGCTATCTTCGTCGTTATCGACCGCCTCTCTAAAGTAGCTCACTTCCTGCCTGTTCGGGAGAGTATTACCGCTAGCCAGCTAGCAGACTTATATATCTCTCGAATAGTATCACTACATGGTGTACCGTTGGAGATTAACTCAGACCGTGGAAGTCTTTTCACTTCACGATTTTGGGAAAGTTTCCAGAATGCTATGGGAACTCATCTCTCTTTCAGTACTGCCTTCCATCCGCAGTCAAGTGGTCAAGTGGAGCGAGTCAATCAAATTCTGGAGGACATGCTTCGAGCCTCTGTCATTTCTTTCGGTATGGAATGGGAAAAATGTCTTCCATTTGCCGAATTCGCTTATAACAATAGCTATCAAGCCAGTCTGGGTAAAGCTCCCTTCGAAGTTCTATATGGACGAAGGTGTCGAACACCTCTTAACTGGTCAGAAACCGGCGAAAGACAATTCTTTGTCCCGGATATGATTCAGGAAGCAGAGGAACAAGTTCGCATCGTTCGTGAGAGATTGAAAACAGCCCAGTCTCGCCAAAAGAGCCAATATGATAGTCATCATAAGGCTGTGACTTTTGAAGTCGGCGATAAGGCTTACCTTCGGGTTACTCCTCTTAAGGGAACCCATCGCTTCGGTATCAAAGGCAAATTGGCCCCTCGTTTCATCGGTCCTTTTCGCATTCTTGCCAAACGAGGAGAAGTTGCCTACCAATTGGAACTACCTCCGCACCTCTCCAGAGTTCATGATGTTTTCCACGTTTCCCAACTCAGGCGTTGCTTCTCGGATCCTATCCGCGGAGTGGACCACGAAACGCTTGATCTCCAAGACAATCTCACATATCGAGAATACCCCATTCGTATTCTTGATCAAACTGAGCGCACCACTCGACGCCACAATATCAAGTTTCTCAAGGTTCAATGGTCACATCATTCCGAGAGTGAAGCCACTTGGGAAAGGGAGGATCGTCTTCGACTTGAGTACCCCACCCTCTTTCCGGAGGAACCCGAATCTCGGGACGCGATTCTTTTAAGTGGGGGTGAGTTGTCACATCCCTAGCTAACCCTTGCATTAGGACCTGACTAGAGTGTGCATCATGTTTACTTTCAAAGAAACTTGAAATGGGATTAACAGAAACCCCAGCACCCCCTCCCCTAACAACTAGGGTTTGCTAAAATATTTTCCAATGTACCCAAAGTGCCCTTCAAAATGTTCATCATTTCTGCCTTGGTCTTAAACCTCTGCCAAAAATGGTGCACAATTTTCTAGGACAATCTAGGGTTTTGGATTAAATCATATGGTATTTGAATTTGGGCATTTAAATGCTTTAAAATATTCTAAATGCTCAAATAATCATAAACTATAATGTTTCCTACTGTTCATATTATATACAGCAGGTATGACAAGTGTTATGATTTATAAAAATGTTTAGGCATTTTTATTAAATGAACAAAGTTGCAAAAGAAATGAAACGGAAAAGAAAATAGAAAAGGGAGAGAGAGAGAACACTTACCTGGAGCCACCCGGCCCACCTGCCGGCCCAGCCCAGCTGCCGCTCCAGCGAGCTGCTTGGCTCGGCCAGGCAGGCAGGCAGGTGCTTGACGGTGACCGCGCCGCGCGCCACGCAGTTGCCCGCCGCCCTGCTTCGCCCCCTCGCCGTCCTGGAGGAGTGGATCGAGCGTCCACGTCTCTCCCGACCCCTCAGACACCTCCGTTTCCCCCCGGCTCCTCTCCTCCGCTCTCCCCGCGCCATGGCCAACGCCGCCGTGATCGCACCGTCGTAGAAACCACGTCCACCGTCGTCCCTGAGCTCCGCCGTGTTGTCCCTCGTCTCTGCCGACCTCGACTGCTTCGACAGGCCGAGCCCCGAGCGCTCGCCCGCCCTGGAGACGCCCCCGAGCTCTTCTTCCCCAACTCCGGCCGCGGAGATCCCCCTCGCCGTGCTGCTCAGCTCCGACCACCTCCGAGCTCGCTTCGGTGCTCGCTGCAACCGCTGTGAGACTAGCTACCTCCTCCCCCTCTCCGTTGGCTCCCTCTTGCCCTGTAACCCACTGCACGTAGCTCCACCGCACGCACCGCCGCCGTGCTCGTTGCCGGTGATGCTCCGGTGACATTTTGGTCACGGGCACCCGTCCATCGCACTCACCGCAGCCCGTAGATGCGAACGGTGCTACGCACGCATCGCCTAGGCACCTGCAGCCGCATCCCCACACACGCCCGACGCCGGTCGCCGCCGTCGAGCTTGTTGCCGTCGACTCCGGCCACCCCAGGTCCGGCGACCACCTCCATCCGATGCGGAAGAGCAAGAGCTCTCCAACGCACCCAACCACAGCTCGAACCGTGCACCACAGACGTTTTCCGAGGCACGCCGCCGCGTTTGGCCTCGCCGGCGGCTAAACGCCGGCGAGTTTGACCTGTTTTGACCACGGGTTTGACCCCCTGGGTCAATGACATGTGGGCCCTGCCCGCAAGTCAAACTCAGTTTAGGTGTTTAATTAATATTAATTAGTTAATTAGTTTAGACACTGACATGTGGGCCCTGGCCCCACTGACAGCTAATTAGTTTTAGTTAACTCTAATTAACCCAGTTAATTAGCTGTGACACTGACATGTGGGACCCACTGGTCAGGTTTGACCTGGACTGGCCCTGTTGACTGGCTGACGTCAGCATGATGTCATGCTGACGCAGTAAAGTTTTTTCTGGGATTTTTAGATATAATAATAATTCAGGAAATTCCAGAAAATACCCAAAACTTCTAAAAATCATATAAAATAAACCATAGCTCAGATGGAAAAGATTTATATATGAAAAATGATCAGAAAAATCCAAGCTATCTAATGGCACTGGTTTCATGCATGTTTGAAAAGGTTAACTTGCTGTTTATATCAAAAACATGATAATGCACTTATTTAAATAATAGTTTGAACTTCAATTTGAATCCTTGATTCAAATAGGTTCAAACCCCTCTGGTCTTAGTTGCATTAGCCAACACACATGCATCTTGCCATGTCATAAACATGCATCATATTGTTGCATTTGTTTGTTAATGATTGTATCGTCGGTATTTCCTGTGTTAGGTCCTGCTCCCGAGGATACTGCTGCGTATCCAGTTGAAGAGCAGTACCCGACAACTACCTTGTCAGGCAAGCAATCATTGATCATTCCGATACAACCCAATCTTCTCGCTCCTGCTCTCTTTTACTGCATTAAGGCAACAACGTGTGAACTGCTACTTGCTGCGGTAGTTGAACCCTATTCCCTTGCATGACCTGTCATTGCCACAGTAAATAGTTGAAACCCACTAGCATGTGTAGGAGTTGATTGAGCCATGTGATGTGTGATCCACCATGCTATTTGTTTATGTTGCCTGCTATGCTTAGAGTTGTGTCTGGTCTGATTCATCTGGGTGATGGATCAGAGTGAAACAATCTTTCGATAAAGAGAAGGAAGTGTGGAATACGCTTGGTAAAGGTATCGATGAAAGGCCATGTAGGAGTACATGGTGGGTTGTTTCATTGGAACCGTACATAGGACCTGAGATCTGTATGTGTGGTTCAAGTTGCAGTTACTACCATGCATTGGGCCCGAAACCAATGGACCCTCTCGACTTATTAGCTATCCTTGATCTCTGTCCAGGAGTTGCAACTAGTTTCTGGTGTTTATAGCTTACTGGAGGTCGTGCACAACGCTGACCCTCGGGGTGGGTTGTGATGCGACAGGTACGTGGCACGGTGTACCGGTTGCCCGTTTGGTGACTCGGGAACCCTGTACACATCGTTTGGGGCCGTGAGCGACACCCCGGCCGGATCTCCCCACGGATGGAACCCAAATAGGCAATAAACCTGGACGAGAGACTTGTGTAGTTAGTCAGGTCGTGGCCGACACCCCCACTGGGCTTCCGCTTGAAGGTTGCCGAGTACACGCCGAGTAAACGGCGATAAGTGGTGGAAGCGTGTGTGAAGAAGTACACCCCTGCAGGGTTATCAAACTATTCGAATAGCCGTTGTTCGCGGTACGAACTACTTGGTTACTCTTACAGTTCATAGACAAGTTGATGGATACTACTAAAAGCCTCAAGATAAGCGTGAGTGCCGTGGATGGCCCTTCCGTAGGATGACGGAAGAGGATCCTCGGTAGTGTATTGATGTGGTGACTAGAGGACTCGTGTTCGTAATAACATCTTGCAATCGGTTGGAAGTTGTAGTATAGGTTAGCCAAGGTCAAAGCTGGCATTCTGCTATAAACTCCACTACCCCCTTTGTTAATGTTGCATGTATGATAGGTTCTGTGGTAAGACTTGCTGAGTACCTTTGTACTCATGTTTGCTTAATAACTGTTGCAGAGGAGAACCCTGCCCCTGCTGATGGGTTCTACATAGACGTTGACGTCGACGAGTAGCTTGACACCCAGACGGTGATCTGGAGCTTGTGAAGGGCCTTGTAGATAGTCAGGCTACACCAAGCCTGTTTTATTTTCTAAGTTGTCTGTACTCAGACATGTAGCTTCCGCTTGTGCTTGTATGACTATATGACTTGAGTGTTGGGTCATGTGACCCCTACCTGTATGACTATGTTATGTATGGCTCTTGGAGCCTTTTAAATAAAGTACTTTGAGTCTTAGAGTTCTGTTGTGATGCAATGTTGTATTTGCACATATTGAGCATATTGCGTGTATGATTGAAATGCTTGGTATGTGTGGGATCCGACACCTAGTTGTTTTCCTTTGGTAGCCTATCTTACAGGGAAATGCCTCCTAGTGATTCCAATGAGCCTTGGTAGCTTGCTACTGCTCGGAACACGTAGGCTGGCCGGCATGTGTCCTTCTTCGTTCCTGTGTCTGTCCCTTAGGGGAAATGTCACGCGTTGTTCCTTTAAGTCCATGTAGCTTGCTACGACTTGGGTTCATACGTTGATGACCGACACGTTCGTTGCTGGGTCATGGATGCCTGTCTCTGTAATTTAGTGCCACTTTTGGATTATAACTAGCCATGTCGGCCCGGGTTCTATGTCATATGGATGCTAGCGACACTGTCATATACGTGTGCCAAAATGCGCAAACGGTCCCGGGCCAGGTAAGGTGGCACCCGTGGGGTTACCGTGCGTGAGGCCGCAAAGTGATATGACGTGTTACAGCTAGATCGGTGTGACTTAGGATCGGGGTCCTGACATGAAGCCTTGGAGAGTATCTTTCAGAAGCGCAAGCCCAACATGAGCCAAATGCTAAGCATGATGAAGCCTCTGCCCAGTGATGCTGAATATCCTAAGGAATTCTTTGTTAAAGACCTAGAGTACCTGCCACGCACTATCTATCATATCATCAGGCATACTCTATGGCCCGTCAAAGGACATTCTTCATCAGCCAAGCTTGAAGGCACCATGAAGACTTTGGTCTTCTATATCTTCAATGGCATCAGCTTCAATGCTCAAGATTTCTTCATTAGGCAATTGGCTATATCTGGCTCTGATCTATTTGGTCTGAAATTCTATGCCCCATGGATTATGCGCCTCATCAAGCTGCATTCAGCGATCACCTATCAGCCCTCTGCTCGCAACCATCATATCTTCTTGCCTGAGGTTGATATGTCAGCTGAAGCTATATACCAAGAGCCTGCCAAAGAGCCTGTTAGTCTTCACAACGCTGATCACCAGAGCTTCACTCAGCAAATTGAAGGAGTTCCAGTAGTCTCATGCATTTATCCTCTGGCTGGCCGTACTCGTCAACCTCGACACGCTGAAACCGAAGCTACTGAGAGCACCATTGCCCAAAGGCCTCAGAAGCGATCTCGTGTTCTCAATAACCGAGAGCTTCTGGTTGCCCTCCATCAGAAACAGGATAAGCATCACTACTGGCTAAAGCGTCAGATGCAAAGCCTCTTGGTGGAAGTCAATCGCATTCGCAATCTTGCCACCAAGAATTCCTTTGTTGCTCATGAAACCTGTGGGAGGTCATGGAAGAGTTTGACCTTGCTGAGTGCTGAAGCGAATCTTCAAGACGATGGCTTCACAGAGAGATTCAAGTTTGACCACACTCCTCCAAGGAATGCTGTTATGCGTCGAACTCCATCTCTTGAAGATTCTGAATACTCCTCCTCCGCTGCAACAATTGACGCCAGGGTGATCGATGATCAAGATGATGCTACCTCAACTCCTCCTACTTCAGCGCGCATAGACACTGCACCAACTACTTCTGCACCACCAAACACCAACGTCAACCCTGCATCCTCCCCTGCTCCAATTGGGAACGAGTAGAGGATCTATGTCTTCAAACCTTTTTGGTCCTTACTGACAAAAGGGGGAGAAGCATATGAGTTGATAGTCTTCAAGCGGGTCCATATGGGCGGGTGCTTTATATTTTGCCTAGTGATTACAACTCTCGTTTTTGCTACATTTGGTTCTTTGAGTTGTAGCACTTAAACTGATAGTCGTCTACTACATTTTTCTGCTACTCTGTAATGCGATGATAAATTCCGCTTCTGCTACCTTATATTCCGCACTTAGTCATTATTGCAGACGTGTATTTTTCATTATGCATATCATTATATTCGACACATCAATTGTGCATGATGAATTGTCTTCATAAGTTGAAGAGGATCTCCACAAGTACAACCTGCCATGTGCATTTGCATTCAAAGGCAAATCACCTATATGCACATCTTCAGGGGGAGCCTTTTGCTACTTACAAAGACAATACCTTTATTCTTTACAATTTCACATACCTTTTATCCCCGTTGAAAACTTCAACCAGTTTTCATCAATCACCAAAAAGGGGGAGATTGTAAGTGCATCTAGTGCCACCCCTAGTTGGTTTTGGAGTATTGACAACAAACCTGGTAGAGGGACTAAAGTGTTTGTGAGAATTGCAGGATAACAAAGGTAGTAGTCCCTCATTGATTCAGTTTACCTACCGGAGATGACCCCTAAAAATGTATGAAGACATTGACATCAGTGGTGGTATATGAAGATAATCATATTGAAGACTATGACATGAGAAGACATTGTGTGAAGACTATGGAGAGCGAAGACGTAGATGTTTTGTTGTTTCCTTTTCTTCTTTGTTGAGTCATAGGAACCATCGTACTATTAAGTGGGGTCCAAGTGATATAAGTCAGAGTGACTGAAGTGATGCTTAACCAAATCCTATGTCTTCGAGCGAAGACTATGAGAGCAAATCTTATCCAGAGTTGGATGAGTTAGCCTTACTTGTAGCCCAAGTAAAGTTGTCGTGTGAGTGTTTGAAATCTGATCATTGGAACACGTGTCAGTTCCCTAGTGACCCATGGTCACTTCGGACAAATCAGGTCGGGTTGCCCAGTGGCTATAAATAGCCCACCCCCTACACCATAAATTGGTGGCTGCTCAGAGTTATTACACGGCTTTTGTCGTTTGAGAGCAACCCACCTCCGAAGCGTTTGAAAGAGAAATCCTTGCGAGGACAAAGCCAAAACACCCACAGCCAAAGAGTGTTAGGCATCACTGATGTCTTTCTGTCTGTGTGACCTGAAGACTTATTACACTTGAGGATTGTGTTTCCTCCAGCCGGTTACGCGTCGCGTTCTGAGCATCCAAGAGTCATTGTGGATCGCCGGTGAACGAAGTCTGTGAAGGTTTGGAAGTCTACCTTGAAGACTTACCAGAGTGATTGGGCGAGGACTAGGTGTCCTTAGCTCAAGGGGAATAAGGTGAAGATGCGGTCTTCTGAGTTAAATCTCAGCCTCCCTAACTAGACGGTAAGTTGTCACAGCAACTGGAACTGGTCTAACAAATCACTGTCCTCCCCGAGCTACTGGTTCTATCCTTTCCTTCCCTTTACTTACTGTTCTATGTTGTGAAGTCATTGCATGCTTGCCTTATCTGATTTACTTCACTGAGTATCTACTTGTTATGATTGGCTTCATTCCTTCTTCCATCACGATCCCTACTGCCTAGCTGCTATTAGTCTTCGTGCTTTCACTTCATTGAATACATGACTATGGCTTGTCTAGTGTAGTCTACTTTCATCTGCATACTAATAGGATTGAGTTTATCTTTTGTCTTCAAAACTACCATGTATTGAAGCATTTCATAAAAATCGCCTATTCACCCCCCCCTCTAGTCGATATACTGCACTTTCAGGGAGAACCGAATAAAACCTCCAATGTTAAAGAGCATGTGCAGCGAGCTTCAACGCCCGGTATCACTCCTTCAAAGGTCGTGTTGCTTGGCTTGATTCTTCATGGGTCGATCCCCATCTTGCGGACAGTGTCCTGATATATCAGATTGAGACTACTGCTGCCGTCTATAAGGACTCGGGTTAGATGGTATCCATCTATTATTGGGTCAAGCACTAAGGCAGCCAAACCCCCATGTCGAATAATAGTCGGATGATCCCTGCGATCGAAAGTGATCGGACAGGCTGACCATGATTTGAATTTTGGGGCGACGGGCTCAACGGCATAGATGTCTTGCAGTACGCGGTTGCGCTCCCTTTTTGGGATATAAGTGGCATATATCATGTTCACTGTTTTGACCTCCGGTGGAAATTTCTTCTGTCCCCCTATATTCGACTGGCGAGGTTCATCCTCGTCTTAGCACTGAGGCTCCTTCCCCTTGTATTCGATGTTTAGCTTGCCGGCCTGCTTCAAAACCCAACAGTTATAGTTGGTGTGGTTGGCAGGTTTTTCCGGGGTGCCATGGATTTGGCAGGTCGTGTCTAATATCTTGTCCAAACTTGACGGACCATCTTTGTTGCTTTTAAATGGCTTCTTCCGCTGACCGGGTCTGGAGCCGCTGAATCCGGCGTTTACCGCTGTATCATCTAGGCTTCCAGAATTGTTTCGACGTTTGTTTTTGTTACGTCGTGGCTTTCCATTGCCATCCCTGACTTCGAATGTTCCATGGTCAGTGGTGCTGCTACGAGCTAACCAGCTATCCTCACCCGCGCAAAAGCGAGTCATGAGTGTAGTTAGGGCTGCCATTGTCCTCGGCTTTTCCTGTCCAAGGTGTCTAGCTAGCCATTTGTCCCAGATACTGTGCTTGAATGCCGCTAAGGCTTCGGCGTCCGGACAGTCGACGATCTGGTTCTTCTTAGTGAGAAACCGGTTCCAAAGCTTGCGGGCTGACTCCCCAGGTTGTTGGATGATGTGACTTAAATCATCAGCGTCCAGGGGCCGGACATAAGTCCCTTGAAAATTGTCCCGAAAAGCGTCCTCAAGTTCTTCCCAACTCCCAACGGAATTTTCTAGGAGACTGTTTAGCCAGTGTCGAGTTGGTCCTTTTAGCTTGAGGGGTAAATATTTGATGGAATGGAGATCATCTCCTCGAGCCATGTGGATGTGAAGAATAAAATCTTCTATCCGAACGGCAGGATTCGTTATTCCATCGTACGCTTCGATGTTCACGGGTTTAAAATGTTCTGGGAAATCATGACCCAGCACCTCATTGGTAAAGCATAGAGGGTGTGAAGCTCATTTGTATCTTGCTATATCGTGGCGTATGTCTGATGGTTGTGGTGTTCCATATTGACCACGAACTGGTATGTCACCGGCACGATTGGATTGATTGCCGCCTTCCCGTGCGGGAGCTCGGTCTCTGGGTCCGAATATAGACCTGGTCTTGCTAGCTTTTTTGTTTAGGTCCTCACGTAGATTGTGTTTTCGGACTTGGGCTGCACCCTCCTTTCCTTTATGGGGTGGGGGCTTGTTTACGCCATTGCTAGCGACTCTATCCCGTCCGCAAGGTGGTCGGTCCGGCTTGTTGGCGGTGTTATTTTTTGGTGGGACGGGCGCAACGGCCTCATCGTCGAATTCGGGCAGTAGCTTGCGCTTGGGACAGCATTTGGTTTGGCCGTTAATGCCATGTTTCTGTTTGGTGTCTAGCACCTCATTCCATCTATCATTGAGCTTGTCTTGTGCAGCTCGAAGCTGACTCTGCTGCTTTTCTAAGCTCTGTGCAGTCGCTATGAGCCGCCGATGGAAGCATTTTTGTTCGGAGGGTTCTTCTGGGACTGTATATTCATCGTCATCCGGGATAGTCTCTTCTTCAGAGACCGGTTCATAATCACCGTCTTCGGCATCGCTGTCATCGGACTGCAGCTTCGGATTCTATTCGTCGTCCTCTCGCTCCTCCTGCTCTATCGCTGGATCTGCGGGGTCTTCGACTTGTTTCGAAATATTACCGTCATTAGTCATGGTGTTGTTGTCTTTTACTTTACAGGATTTTGTTCGGCGTTTTGGACGTCGACACTTGGGAGGCTCTTCGGCGGGTTTATTCTCTACAAGATTGTTGTCGCCATTGCCTTCCTCCTCTTTGGGTGTATCCACCATATGCACATCGTATGAAGATGCAGCTTTCCACCGCCCTATTATGGGCCGGGTTTGACTTGTATCTGCTTCAGCTTCGAGGTCCATCCCGTCGAAGTATTCTGAAGCGTAGTTGAGTAGATCGGTTAACTCTTCAACCGTGGCTACCAAGTGGGTGGTGGGTGGGGAACGAAATTCTTCATCCCCCGGGTATAGCGCGGCTATTCATTCGCCTCCAGTTCGAACTGGATATAGTGCGGCTGTGCACTCTCATCCAAGGAGAGAGATCTTAACGACCTTAACATGTCGCCAAGTGGTGAGTGCTGGAAAATATCCACATCACAGAATTCGGGGATAGGCGCCTGATTGGATTTGAGGGGCGCAGTTACGTGCAGTTCGGAATCAGAGACCGAAGCCGAGACCGGGGTTCAGGTAACACAGACCCCAGCAGTTGGGTCTGTGTGCTGCTCTAACGCCATAGAGTCTGCGGCTCCCGTGGTGGAGTTGAGCTTCCCATCTTCGGGTGACGCAATATGTTCTAGATTTAGGGCCAGAACTGTTGCAGGTGCTATTTCCTGATCCGATGACAGAGTTAAGTCATGATCATCGTGGTGGCAGAGAGGGTTGACGCTGGCTCGAATCCGATGAAGATCAAGTCTCCACGGATACCAGCAATGTAGTTCAAGCTACCGAATCTGACATGATGGACAGGGGTGTAGCTCTCGATCAGCTCAAGGTGGCCTTCAGTGTTGGCACGAAGCGCGAAGCCGCCGAACACGAAAAGTTGGCCGGGAGGGAAAATTCCCTCGACGTCGCAGTTGCAGTTGACAACGTGACCATCAGTCCTTCCGTCGACGACATAGTGGAACTCTCAATGAAAGCACCAATGTTGGTGTCAAAACCGGCGGATCTCGGGTAGAGGGTCCCAAACTGTGCGTCTGAGGATCGATGGTAACAGGAGGCAGGGGACACAATGTTTACCCAGGTTCAGGCCCTCTCGATCGAGGTAAAACCCTACTTCCTTCTATATTAGTATGAGTGAATATGTGTACAAGAGTTGATATACCTCGAGATCGTAATGGCTAAACCCTAGGTCTAGCCTATGATGATATTATGATTCTTCTCTAGCCTCTATGGACTAAACCCTCCGGTTTATATACACACCAGAGAGGCCTAGGGTTTGTACATATCATCTTCCAGAGGAAGGAAAATCTACACCCGAGCCTAAAACTTGCCATTACAAGAATCGAGGAGTCCTATCCGGATACGAGAGATGATCTTCTATAATAATCTTCACGGCCCACTAGTCCGGCCCAGCAGGAGTTTGTCTAGCCACATGAGGACTCCCCGATCCTGGACTCCCTCAGTGACCCCTTAATCTATAAAAGGAGGCCCATGGCAACCGTAGAAAGGATTCAGCCGTTCAAACCCCCCATACTCATACACGCGCGACCGCTCTCGCCCCTGAGGCAACCTTGCCACGCAAGAGCTCCGTGCTCATTTCCACCATTCCACCAGCAATCCACCAAAGTAGGAGTAGTGTTCTACGCCTCGCGGCGGCCCGAACCTGGGTAAAAACTGTCTGTCTGATCTCCGTTGTGCTGCGCCATGCTCTCCGCTCTTTTTGCAACGTGTCCATGCCCTTGCCGAACCAAAGAGGGACCCATGTCCCATAGGTGGCCATGGTATTCCCGTAAAATCTTTGGCGCGCCAGGTAGGGGGATCACTTGCGCGAATCCAATGCGTGGGCAGCACATCACGTTCACCAGAGGCGCCGCCCTTGGAGACGCCCGAGGAGGGGGGCGGTGGATGATGTGCGGGGAGACAATATCTCTCCTGCACCAGTTTTACCCTCTCTCTTCGATCTCAGCGTGTCGTGGTCATGAAGACGATGGAGATTAACGGCAAGAATAACATTCTCATCCCAAGCTGGCCGGGCGACAATAGCACCCTGCGAATTCCACTCGGGGGAAGGGACCGATGTGCAAAGGTACCGAGTTTTCTCCCCTCACCGCCCTCGCTCCTTGACAATCCTGCTACTCTGTCACGTCAATATAAAATCCTGCTACTCTGGGTTCAAGCGTCGATGACATTGACAAAGCCCGTGCGATGCTCGGTTTAGTTTTTACCCTATTTAGGGAAATGCTGAGTAAATCGCCAGCGCAAGTCCGTTGATCCACGCCCCGGTAAATACGCACCGGCAAGGCCGCCCGCGTCTTCGTGGCTCTATGTGCCCTATACCGTTGGATTAGACAAGGCTTGTGGAGAAAGTGGAAGGGGAGAAAAATGAGCCATACAAGGCATCACGTCTTGCCATCACAAGATACCTACGTTCCCAGCCGACCCATGCCGGGGGCCAGCGCACAAGCAATGTAGTCCTTGCCAGGACACGTGAACCGCGTGAGGGCTCGCCGCCGGAGAGAGGGTATGCGAAGACACAGATCAAAGCTAAGTACATGCTACTTTTTACATCATTATGAATCTTAGGATCTACACGTTTGTTCATCCCTCGAGTATCTAAGTGTTTGTATGGGGAAATCTGGTACCTAAGGGTACCTCTATTGGGTTCTTGCCTGCACCCTCGCTCCAGTCAGAGCCCTGCTCGTGGAGCGAGAGGCTGCGATGGAAACCGCAGAGGAAAAATCTGTCGGGACGCATCCACGCCAAAATAACTGTTAAGGGCCAGCCCCTTATGACATTTGGGGCAATATGATACCGGCAGGCAACCTAAAAGTATTCCAAAACCACTCTTACGAACACTATATAGATAAAGATCAGAAGGGATAAACATGTGGCTCAGATCAAGCAAAAGTTGTGAGCTCTACATAAAACATAAAAAGAGCGACACTTAAGCACTTGACGCACGTCCTTGTTTTGGTTACAGGCCAACATGGAGGCGAGTATGATTCAACATCGGGCCTGTGGGTCTCGCGAAGCGGCGGGGACGTCAAGAACCTTGTTATCAAGAGGGGTGGCTTTCTCCCTGGTGTCGGATAGGTCTGGATCCGGCGGCGGTTTCTTGAAGCCATCGTATAGATCAAGGTCCGGGTGATGGCATGCTAGATTGCTCAGGACCATGAAGAGGGCAACATGGGCAAGCTTCAGCTTGCTGACCAGCTCGTCGAAGAAGATCCTCAGCTTGACGCTGAGGGCCTCCTTCTTGCTTGACGAGAAGACTAGCCCCACCATGCCCGTGTCTACGGCTTGGGCGCCAAGATGTTCAACAACCTCTATCAAGCTCTTGATCCAGAGGTCGAGCTGCTCAGAATGTTTTGCTAGCTTGTCCTCAACGTCCTGTGGCAGGTGTTGGGCAGTGTCCAAATCCTTCACCAACTGCTACACATGGGCCTCATTGGATTCAACCAAGCTTTCCAAAGTGCCAACTTTGGTCTTCAGACCCTCAATGGTGCTGAGGGCGTCCTCGAGTTCTTGACCTTTGGAGGAGAGCTGCGAGCGCGCGTCTTCTAGGAGGCTCTCCGCTTTCTGCACCTCCTCCTTGAAGGTCTCGACCTCTTTGGTGCCTTGAGTGAGCTCTTCGGTCAGCTTGGCTACCTGTTCATCCAGGGCAGACTTCGCAGTGGACGTAGTAGAGAGGTCATCAGCAAACTTTCTCAACTGGGCAGCAAAATCAGTGGTAAGGGCATCCAAGGAAGCTTTCTGCTTATCCTTCATCTCCCTAGTGCGCTGCTGCAAAAGGGCCTCCAGATCATCATCATTGGCACGAAGAGTAGCCGCGAGCCTCTCTTCACAGAGGGAAATTTCCCGCTCCCTAGCATCCAGGAGTGCCTTGTGGTCTTCGAGGCGCACCTCTCGAGTGATGAAATCCTCCTTCACCATAGAGATTGTCTTCTGCTGCCTCAAGAGAGACTAGAACTGCCTGCCGTGCCACTCGCGTAGCTCCGCTCCTTTATCCTTCAGCCTCTAGTCCACCTTGCTGGTAGTGTGGCACTACTCTTTGAGCTCCTGCCACTTCCGACTGTGCCTCTCCTGCATATCCTTGAGGCCCGTGGCCACGGATTCAATAAAGTACATGTCCATGGTTATAGTGGCAGAGTCATCCACTTCCCCAACTTCCTGGTGCAGCGACGTCATTATGCGCTGAAGCTCTTCATCAAATTCCTTGCTCGTCGCCATCGACGATCCGGGGGCTCCAAGTGCGGGCTGCGCCAGCACCAACGCCAAGTTTTCTGAGGATAGTGGCAGAGCTCGCGCTGAGATGCCAAACAAGGGACAGACTCATGGTCTAGAGGGGTACTTTCCTCTCTGCCACAACTCCTGTCCCAGACACTCTGTCGGGGATTTCCTCGAGCTCCTTCAGAGGACCCAAGGCACTCCCAGCAGCTCGCTCCCGCTCTTCGGCGCTGGCAGTCGCGGCGGCCTCTTCAGCGGCCTCCCTCCCTATGTCAGCCACCACATCCAACAGACCGGGTTCTTCGCTTGAAGGGGCTATAAGCAAAATCAGCAGCTAGTGGCAAGAATACAGGATTAGAGACAAGAAGAAAACTAAACCGATCAAAAATCCGAAAAGAAAAGTCAAGGGGTTACCCAGAGAGGGCTGCCCGGCAGAGGGTTTCTTTTCCCCGGCAACATCAGGTGCTAGGACATAATTGCCATCCCCTCCGTCGGGAACCACGGTATTACCCTGAGGGGACTCTTCCGTGGGGTCCTTTGGCAGGGATCCACCAGCTTCAACGACCGGCAGGATGGGCCCCTCTTGGAGAGATTCATCTTGAGTGGCCCCCTCTCCACCTGCGGAAGGAAGTACTTGATCACCATCACCGGCAGACGGGATATCCTCCGCACTCACGTGCGGGGGATGAGGTGGGGCTTGGCGTTCGGGTACTCATGTTGCTCCCTACCAGGCGCGTCTCCTCTACCCTTGTCGACAACTCAGCGCGCCTGAGTCGCTTGGATGATGGACGAGTATTTCCTCCTCCTCCTCCTCGTCCCCTAGGGCAACCAACAAGAAAAATCAGTCAGTAAATGAAGTCAATCATACTCAGGAAGACACAAGGGAAGAGGAGGAGAGGAAAGCAGTTTCTCTTACTCTTCGTCAATGAGCATGGAGTTCAACGCGAATTCCATGAGTGGTGTTGGAATGGAGCTTCCCTGCAACTTTGAGCCATGCCGGGGCACTGGAGGTTCCGATGAAGACGAGCTCTGCGAAGAGCTCGAGCTCGACTAGGCACCAGAGTCTCCCTCCAAGATTACCAACTTCTTAATGGGAGGAGCCCCGGCCCCGGAGAGCCAAGGAGAATTTCCACATGCGGCCTCGAGAATGCCGACCTTGGAAACGGTCTCCTTCATCCCCCTCACGGCTGGCGCAGGATTGGGGGCTGCCGCACCTTGATTTTCTGCCCGCTTGGTAGGACGCGGGTCCAAGATTGGCTCAGGGGCTTGATTCCCTCTGCAAGCCCTGCATCTCCCGGTACCTCCATTTCCCTAGCCCCTCCTTCCTCTAAGCACTTTGTTGCTGCAGTGTACAGAGCCTCGATCCCGGAAAGCCTGTCCTCAGCAGACTCCTCGCTGGCAACCTCTTCTGGGGCTTGCGCCCCACCCTTGCCGTCGAACGAGCCCCCACTTCTAGCCTTTCCCCTTCCCTTCGTTGCCTTTGCGGCCTTCGCTGCTGTCGCAGCACGGGCCACCTTGTCTTCCTCTAGCCGTCTCTTGATATACGCCACCTCCACCTGAGAGGTGCATTTATACATCTTGGTCTCCACCTTAGAAACCCTCTCGACTAAGGTAGAGGACCATGCCAACTCTTCATCAAGAGTGGGTAACTTCCAATTGCCTGAGACGCCGTCAGCATTACATGCGGCCTCCACTACAGAATCTGACCCTGGCATAATTGATGTTAAGCGGGATGATGTTTGCCAGTAATGGAAATAGCCCAAACCGGCCAAACAGCTGATCCCACAACTAGGCATGGCCATACATTGTTAGGTTGTTAGCCAGGCCTGGGATCAGTCGCGTCCTGTCTCCAGCATCCCCGTACTCCCAGGCGAATCCATCCCTCTTTTGTAGAGGAGCAATCTAGCGGAGGTGAAAATCTGCCCCTATGTGCTCCACAGTCATCCTAGCAGTCTTCAAACGGGAAATCCTATTTATTGTCGGGCACAGACTGTCCTCAATGTGACCATGTTCCCTCCAGACACTATCACACTCAAGGCATTCCGTCCTCGCCTGACAGAAATCAGGGACCTTCTCATCCTGGATCCAGCACCAATCTCCCATCCATTCCTCCCACCTGCTGCGCTGGTTGCCGGAGATATAGTCCCAATTCTCCCTTGATATCACCAGCGGCATCCATCTTATGTTGCTCGAGCGGTGATTCTTATTCCCACCCAGGAAAAAAAATAGTGCCGGAACAGATCGACGTTGGGGGCTACTACAACGAAGTTCTCACACAAATGGGAGAAAATCGCCATGCACGCCATTGCATTTGGCGTGAAATCCAAGAGATGGAATCCGTAGATGGCCATCATCGCCTCAAAGAAATCTGAGAAGAGAGGACAGAGGCCGCAGATGAAATACGTGCAAAAATATATATATGAATCTGGCGGGTCCTCTCTCCACTCCGCCAGAACATTGGGAGCGCCATTCCCCTCCGGGATGTCCCTCCCCCACAAGTACCCGTACCTCGTCTGCAGGATGTTGCCGTCGAGGTTCGATGGGAAGAACACGACATCGCCTCTCCGCTTCTTGTCCAGCTCCTTCGACCTCTTTCTCCCCTCAGTAGCCGCCTCCTTTGCGGCGATCGCCGGCTTCCCTTTGGACGCGGTCTTCTTCCCCATACCCTCAAGTCGCTGAAAGGGGTGCGGGAGGGGATCGAAAAAGGGATCGGTGGTGAATATGGGAAGAAAGGAAGTGGGCATTTGCTTGGCTTGCGGAGGGAGATGATGCAGATGCAAGGAAGGCGACGAATGTGCATCGTCAATCCATATTTTCCCCCTCTTATGGGCTGTGATGGGGGAGCGGTGCGGCCTTTGGGAAAAGTTACTGATTTTTACATTAACTTTGATAGTCCCACGCCCCCATGACTCACGGTAATTATGGGAAGTGGACATTGGGAAGACTAGTCATCATGACAAATCAACGTGCGTGCGGCTTCCCTTCATGCCACGTGTCCACGCACTGCTAGGGCCTAACCCAACGTGCCCAGCGGCACATATGGCTCAGGACCGGGGGCATATGTCGGGGTACACAAACAGGGGTGTATGTTTTCCCCTGACTTGTTCCCGGACGACAAACCAACTGGCCCGAGGACAAGTTTACCACACCAAAAGTAGATCAAGACTCGAAGGAACCAGTCCTTCGAAGAACAAGAAAGCTGGTCGAAGGTATCAAGGCAACCAAGACCAGCTGACAAGAAAAGATACCACCGGAAGAAGAGCCCTCCTTGCCGGGCATGCGAGCCTGGCGGGGTGGGATCGCCCCGGAAAAAAATCTCCAACATCGCCCCGGCAGGCCTATGGGGTTCGTGGAGGCAAACCACCACCTCACAGTGTGGTGTCAAGCTCCTAAATGGCTCAATGGCAGCCCCTTGCCACATGGAACCCATTTTCTACAGAAAGAACAGGCAAACGACACCCGTCCTGCATCGTGTCAAACAAGCAGGCGCGAATCTAGCGAAATATCCCGGCAAGGCCTGCCGGGCAAGCTTTGATGTCACACTAAGCGACGCATTTTATGTGCTCTGTAAGCCTCGAGAGGAGGTATGATAGCATTGTTTGCTATCTAATCAGCCTAGAAAGTCTGATTTACCACTGTGGTGACCCCTTAATCGATTAAAGGATGCCCATGGCAACCGTAGAAAGGATTCGGCCGTTCGAACCCCCGATGCTCAAACGCACGCGACCACTCTTGCCTCGAGGCAACCTGGCAAGAGCGACGTGCTCATTTCCACCATTCCACCATCAATCGACCAAAGTAGGAGTAGGGTTTTACGCCTCGCGGCGGTTCGAACCTAGGTAAAAACTGCTTGTGTGATCTATGTCGTGCTGCGCCACGCTCTCTCCTCTTTGTGCAATATGTCCATCCCCTCACCGAACTAAAAAAAGGACCCTTGTCCCATAGGTGGCCGTGATATTCTCGCAACAGACCAGTTCCATTGACTAACATGCAACTTGTTTTGCATAAAGGTGGTTGGGCGGGTGTATGTTTCTCCTACTTTAGTTGAATCAAATTTGACTACGACCGGTCCTTGTAGAAGGTTAAAACAGCAAACTTGATAATCACCGTTGTGGTTTTTCATAGGTAAGAATGGTTCTTGCTAGTTTCCCGTAACAGCCACATAAAACTTGCAACAACAAGGTAGAGGACGTCTAACTTGTTTTTGCAGGGCATGTTGTGATGTGATATTTCCAAGATATGATTTGATATATGTTGATGTATGAGATGATCATGTTTTGTAATAAGTTCACGACTTGCATGTTGATGAGTACGATAACAGGAAGGAGCCTTAGGTTTGTCTTTACTTATTGTATGACATGCGTTTCAATCACTTATGCGCCATGTAATTGTTTTACTTTATTGCTATGTGTTAGAAATAGTTGGTGAGACAACCCCGACGCAACGATGGAGATCATGGTGTCATGTTGGTGATGATGGAGATCATACCGATGCTTTGGAGATGGAGATCAAAGCACAAGATGATGATGGCCATAGCATGTCACATATTTTGATTGCATGTGATGTTTATCCTTTATGCATCTTAATTTGCTTAGAACGACGGTAGCATTATAAGATCATACCTTCAATTAATTTCAAGATAAAAGTGTTGTCCAAGAGTATTCACAGTTGCTGAAGTTCATCGTTTCCAAGCACCACGTGATGATCGGTGTGATAGACTCTATGTTCACATACAATGGGTGTAAGCTAGTTTTGCACACACACACATAGAATACTTGGGTTAAACTTGACGAACCTAGCATGTACAGACATGGTCTCGGAACACTGGAGACCAAAAGGTCAAACGTGAGTCATATAGTAGATATGATCAACGTAGAGATGTTCACCATTGATGACTATCCCATCTCATGTGATGATCGGACAAGGGTTAGTTGATTTGGATCATGTATCACTTAGAAAACTTGAAGGATGTTGATTTAAGTGGGTGTTCTTTAGTAATTTGATTAATTGAACTTAAATTTATCATGGACTTATTCTTAATAGTTTTTGCATATCTATGTTGTGGACCAATGGCCCGTACTACCGTTCCCTTGAATTTTAATGCGTTCCTAGAGAAAGCTAAGTTGAAAGATGATGGAAGAAACTACACGGACTAGGTCCGTAACTTGAGGATTATCCTCATTGTTTCATAGAAGAATTATGTTCTCGATGCACCGCTAGGTGACGAACCTACTGCAGGAGCTGATGCAGATGTTATGAACGTCTGGAAAGCTCAATTTGATGATTACTCGATAGTTCAGTGTGCCATGCTTTATGGGCAAGAACCATGACGTCAAAAACGTTTGGAATGCCACGAAGCATATGAGATGTTACAAGAGATGGAGTTAATATTTCAAGCTAATGCCCGGGTTGAGGGATATGAAGTCTCCAACAAGTTCTTCAGTTGTAAGATGGAGGAGAACAGTTCTGTCAGTGAACACATACTAAGAATGTCTGGGTACCACAACCACTTGACTCAGCTGGGAATTGATCTCCCAGATGATTGTGTTATTGACAGAGTTCTTCAATCACCGCCACCAAGCTGTAAAGGCATTGTTATGAACTATAATATGCAAGGAATGACTAAAACAATTTCCGAGCTCTTCGCGATGCAGAAATTGGCGGAGGTAGAAATCGAGAAGGAGCGCCAAGTGCTGATGGCTAACAATACCACTAGTTTCAAGAAAAAGGGCAAGGGGAAGAAAGGGAACTTCAAGAAGAATGGCAAGCAAGTTGCCGCTCCCGTGAAGAAGCCCAAAGTTAGACCCAAGTCTCAGACTGAGTGCTTTTACTGCAAGGGTAATGGTCACTGGAAGCAGAACTGCCCCAAATACTTGGCAGATAAGAAGGATTGAGAATTGAACAAATGTATATTTGATATACATGTTATTGATGTGTTCCTTACTAATGCTCGTAGTAGCGCCTGGGTATTTGATAACGGTTCGGTTGCTCATATTTGCAGCTCAAAACAGGTGCTGCAGAATAAACGAAGATTGGCTAATGACAAGGTGACAATGCATGTCGGGAATGGTTCCAAAGTTGATGTGATCGCCGTGGGCATGCTACCTCTACATCTACCTTCAAGATTAGTTTCAGACCTCAATAATTGTTATTTGCAGCCAATGTTAACCATGAATATTATATCTGGAACTTTTTTATTGTGAGACGGTTATTCATTTAAGTTAGAGAATAATGGTTGTATTTGTATGAGTATCATCTTTTATGGTCATGCACCCGTAGTGAATTTTCTATTCTTGTTGAATCTCGACCGTAGAGATACACATATTCATAATATTGATGCCAAAAGATGCAAAGTAGATAATGATAGTGCAACATACTTGTGGCACTACCGTTTAGGTCATATTGGTGTAAAGCGCATGAAGAAACTCCATGCGGATGGACTTTTGGAATTACTTGATTCTGAATCATTTGATACTTGCGAACCATGTTTCATGTGTAAGATCACTAAAACTCCGTTCTCCAAAACAATGGAGTGACCTAATGACTTATTGGAAATAATACATATTGATGTATGCGGTCTGATGAGTGTTGAAGCACGTGGCGGGTATCGTTATTTTCTAAACTTCACATATGATTTAAGTAGGTATGGATATATCTACTTGATGAAATACCAGTCTGAAATGTTTGAGAAGTTCAAAGAAAATAAAGTTTCTACAATCTGAACGCGGAGGTGAATGTTTGAGTTATAAATTTGGCCTTCATTTAAAACAATATGGAATTGTTTCACAACTCACGCCACCTAGAACACCACGGCGTAATGGTGTGTACGAACATGGTAACTGTACTTTATTAGAAATGGTGCGATCTATGATGTCTCTTACTGATTAGCCACTATCATTTTGGGGTTATGCATTAGAGACAGCTGCATTCACGTTAAATAGGGCACCATCTAAATCTGTTTAGACGACAATGTATGAACTATGGTTTGGCAATAAACCTAAGCTGTCGTTTCTTAAAGTTTGGTGATGTGATGCTTATGTTAAAAGGGTTCAGCCTGATAAGCTCGAACCCAAAGCGAAGAAGTGCATCTTCATAGGATACCCTAAAGAAACTATTGGGTATACCTTCTACCACATATTCGAATGCAAGATCTTTTTTTTCTAAGAATGGGTCATTTCTAGAGGAGGAGTTTCTCTTGAAAGAAGTGAGTGGGGGGGGAGTAGAAATTGTTGAGGTAGTTATACATCCTCTAGAATTGGAAAGTATCACATCAGAGAAAATTGTTCTCATAATGCCTGCACCAACTAGAGAAGAAGCTAATGATGATGATCATGAAACTTCGGATCAAGTTACTACTCAACCTCGAAGGTCGACCAGAACACGTACCACACTAGAGTGGTATGGTAATCCTATCCTGGAAGTCATGTTGTTAGACAACGGCGAACCTTCGAACTATGAAGAAGCTATGATGAGGCTAGATTCTAACAAATGGCTTGAGGCCATGAAATCTGAGATATGATCCATGTATGAGAACAAAGTGTGGACTTTGGTGGACTTGCCCGATGATCGGCAAGCCATTGAAAATAAATGGATCCTCAAGAGGAAGACGGACGTTGATTGTAATATCACTATTGATACGTCTCCAACGTATCTATAATTTTTGATTGTTCCTTGCTATTATTTATGAAGCCTTGGATGTTTAATGGGCTTTATCATTCACTTTTATATCATTTTTGGGACTAACCTACTAACCAAAGGCCCAGTCCATATTGTTGTTTTTTGCCTGTTTCAGGGTTTTGCAGAAAAAGAATATCAAACGGAGTCCAAACGGAATGAAACAGTTTATTTCAGGGTTTCGCGAGAGATATTTTTGGAGAAAATCACGCACGCGGAGCTTGAGAACCACGTCAGGGGATCGAGGGCTGGCCCACGAGGGTGGGGGCACGCCCCCCTTCGCAGGGTGCGCCCCCAGCCTCGTGGCCCCCTCGAGCGTCCCCGGTGCCCTCCTTCTTCCTATATAACTCTACGTACCCCAGAACCTCCATGAACAGAGAGAAAACCCTAATTCCACCGCCATACCTTCTGTTCCCGTGAAGATCCCATCTTGGAGCCTGTTCCGGAGCTCCACCGGAGGGGGATCCATCACGGAGTCCTTCATCATCATCATCATCGCCCTCACCATGAGTTGTGAGTAGTTTACCACAGACCTTCGGGTCCATAGCTAGCATCTAGATGGCTTCTTCTCTCTCTCTGGATCTCAATACAAAGTTCTTCCCGGTCTTCGAGGAGATCTATTCGATGTAATCTCTTTTTGCGATGTGTTTATCGAGATCCGATGAATTGTGAGTTTATGATCAAGGTTATCTATGAAAGATATTTGGTTCTTCTCTGAACTTTTTATGTGTGCTCATAATATCCTTGCAAGTCTCTTTGAATTATTGGTTTGGTTTCGCCTACTAGATATATAGTTCTTGCAATGGGAGAAGTGCTTGGCTTTGGGTTCAATCTTGCGGTGTCCTTTCCCAGTGACAGTAGGGGCAGCAAGGCACGTATTGTATTGTTGCCATCGAGGATAAAAATATGGGGTTTATATCATATTGCTTGAGTCTATCCCTCTACTCATGTCATCTTGCTTAAGGCGTTACTCTGTTCTTATGAACTCAATACACTAGATGCATGCTGGATAGCGGTCGATGTGTGTAGTAATAGTAGTAGATGCAGGCAGGAGTTGGTCTACTTGTCTCGGACGTGATGCCAATATACAATGATCATGCCTAGATAGTTTCATAATTATTCGCTTTTCTATCAATTGCTCGACAATAATTTGTTTACCCTTCGTACAATATCGCTATCATGAGAGAATCCACTAGAGAAAACTATTGCCCCGGCTCTATTCTCAACATATCAATCTACATCTACTTTACTTTTCTTGCTTTTATTTCTTGTTCTTATAAACCAAAATACCAAAAATATAAACTATCATCTCTATCAGATCTCACTTTCGTAAGTGACCGTAAAGGGATTGACAACCCCTTATCACGTTGGATGCGAAGTTCTTATTTGTTTGTGCGGGTGCGGGGGACTCGCGCGTGGTCTCCTACTGGATTGATTCTCAAAAACTGAGGGAAATACTTACGCTATTGTGTTGCTTCTCCCTTTCTTCTTCGAGGGAATACAACGCAAGCTCGAGAAGTAGCAAGAAGAATTTCTGGCGCCGTTGCCAGGGAGGCTTACGCAAAATTCATATACCAAGTACCTATCACAAACCCTTATCCTTCGCATTACATTTTTTGCCTCTCGTTTTCCTCTCCCCAACTTCACCCTTGCTGTTTTATTTGCCCTTCTTTTGTCGTGTGTTTACCTTTCGTGTGCTTCTTTTTTGCTTGTGTTGCTATGTGCCCTCAATTAGCTTGCATCTTCGCTTGCTAAAGTATGAATCCTCATCCACTTGCTAATCTCTTTAAGAGATCCAATTATTTTGAACCTATTGCTAGTGAATTGAGCACTAGATTATCTTTATGGGGTTTTGCTTGAAATTTATGAATCTGAAAATTGTGAGGAATTTTTAAAAGAAAAAGTGATTCATGATAGTTTCTTTGATAAAAAGCATGATTGCAATGATGTTATTATAAATTCTATTAATGTCAATTCTGTTAATGATATGCAAAACCCTAAGCTTGGGGATGCTAGTATTGCTATGTCCACTACTTGTTGCAATGATCATGATTGGGGTGATTCTTCTTATGATCTTGAAAATTTATTTAAGCCCCATGATGAATATGAGATTGATAATAATGTTCGCAATAATGTTGAAAGTGGATTTGGAAGAGTGTCAACTTTAGATCCCACATATTTGGAGAATGTTCAATCTTATGAATTTTTTGATAAAAGTGGGATTGGAGAGGTCATGAATTTAGTTAATGTTAATCCCACTTTTTGGAAGAGTGTCAACTTCGCATGCATGTGGATCGTGTTGAGAATATGTTATGTGATAGCTATATTGTTGAATTTGCTTATGATCCTACATGCAATTATTATGAGAGAGGAAAATATGGTTGTAGAAATTTTCATGTTACCAAGTTACCTCTCGTTATGTTGAGATTGCTACTGTTTCTTTCTTCTTCCTTGGATATGATAGATCTTGCTTGTCTTGCTAAATTGTTTTCCTATAAAATGCCTATGCATGGGAAGTATGTTAGACTTAGATGTGTTTGCCATGTGCTTTATGATGCCCTCCTTGTGCTTCAATTCTTGTCTTTCATGAGAGCATCACTAAAATCGCGCCTAGCTAGGGGCGTAAAACGATAGCGCTTGTTGGGAGGCAACCCAATTTTATTTATTTTATGTTTTTGTTTCTGTTAGGGAATAAATATTGCATCTAGCCTCTTATTTGATGTGGTTTCATGTTTTGTTTAGTGGTTGTGCCAAGTAGAACCGTTGGGAAGACTTGTGTGAAGTTTATGTGATCTTGCTGTGAAAAACAGAATCATTAGCGCTGGCTAAAGTGGTCTTCAGAATTTTACTGGATTGTGTTTTTTAGTTGATTCTTTTTGCAGATGATTCGTAGGCAAATTCCACAAATTTACCAATTTATTTTTAATTTTTTCGTGTTCCAGAAGTAGGCGAAACCTGCAGATTACTACAGACTATTCTGTTTTTGACAGATTCTGTTTTTCGTGTGTTGTTTGCTTATTCCGATGCATCTATGAGTAGTATTGGAGGATACGAACCATAGAGAAGTTGGAATACAGTAGTTTTAACACCAATATAAACAAATAATTAATTCATTGATGCACTTTTGAGTAGTGGTTTGCTTTCTTATACTAACGGAGCTCACGAGAATGTTTGTCTAAGTTTTGTGTTGTGAAGTTTTCAAGTTTCGAGTATTGCTTTGATGGACTATGGAAAAAGGAGTAGAAAAGGCCTAAGCTTTGGGGATTCCCATGGCACCCCAAGTAAATTCAAGACAATCAAAAGCCTAAGCTTTGGGATGCACTGGGAAGGCATCCCCTCTTTCGTCTTGATCAATCGGAAACTATACTTGGAGCTATATTTTTATTCGCAACATGATATGTGTTTTGCTTGGAGCGTCTTGTATAATTTTAGTCTTTGCTTGTTAGTTTGCCACAATAATCCTTGCTGTACACACCTTTTTGAGAGATTTAAATATGGCCTAGAAATTATTAGAACACTCTATGTGCTTCACTTATATCTTTTGAGTTGAATAGCTTTTGCTCTAGTGCTTCACTTATATCTTTTAGAGCACGGTGGTGGTAATATTTTGTAAAAATCGTTGAACTCTCATGATTCACTTATATCCTTTTGGGAGTCTATTAAAACAGCATGGTAATGTGTTTATGCTAAAGAAACTAGTCTTCACATGATAAACATCAGATGTCAATGTAGTAAAAAAAATCACACTAAGTGCATTGAATATGATGAGATGTTGGATGCTTGATAATTGTTTTGAGACATTAGGATAGTGATATTAGAGTCATGCTAGTGGGGTTCCTATGAAATTGAGGAATACTTGTGTTAAGGTTAGTGATTCCCGTATCATGCACGTATGGTGAACCGCTATGTGACAAAGTTAGAGCATGAGGTATTTGTAGAGTGCCAACCTTTGTGCGGAGGTCGGGGGCGCGCGATGGTTAACTCCTACCAACCCCCCCCCCCCTAGGAGCATGCGTTGATTGCTTTGTTTTGATGAATCATAGATTTTTTGCAATAAGTATATGAGTTCTTATGACTAATGTTGAGTCCATGGATTATACGCACTTTCACCCTTCTACCATTGCTAGCCTCTCTTGTACCGCGCAACTTTCGCCGGTGCCATAAACCCACTACATATCCTTCCTCAAAATAGCCATCATATTGTTCCTCAAAACAGCCACCATACCTACCTATCATGGAATTTCCATAGCCATTCCGACATATATTGCCATGCAACTTTCCACCATTCTGTTCATATGACATGCATCATATTGTCATATTGCCATTGCATGATCATGTAGTTGACATCGTACTTGTGGCAAAGCCACCATGCATAATTTTTATACATGTCACTCTTGTTTCATTGCACATACCGGTACACGGCCGGAGGCATTCATATAGAGTCATACTTTGTTGTTGTAGTATCGAGTTATAATATCGAGTTGTAATGAAAGTGTGATGATCATAATTATTAGAGCATTGTCACATGGGAGGAAAGGCTAAATCTATAAAGCCCCTCCGCAAAAAAAAAAAAGAAAGGCCAAAGAAAAAGAAAGGCCCAAAAAAAGAAAAAAAAGGAAAAATAAAAGAAAAAAGGGACAATTGCTACTATCTTTTTCCCACACTTGTGCTTCAAAGTAGCACCATGTTCTTCATTGTAGAGAGTCTCATGTTTAGTCAGTTTCATATACTAGTGGGAATTATCATTATAGAACTTGGCTTGTATATTCCAACGATGGGATTCCTCAAATGCCCTAGGTCTCCGTGAGCAAGCAAGTTGGATGCATACCCACAAGTTTATTTTGTTGAGCTTTTCATTTATGTTATGTTCTAGTGCATCCGTTGCATGGCAATCCCTACTCACTCACATTGATATCTATTGATGGGCATCTCCATAGCCCGTTGATACGCCTAGTTGATGTGAGACTATCTTCCTCTCTTTTTGTCTTCTCCACAACCACCTCTATTCCACCCATAGTGCTATATCCATGGCTCACGCTCATGTATTGCGTGAAAATTGAAAGGTTTGAAAAGATAGAGCATGAAAACAAATGCTTGGCTGAAATCGGGGTTGTGCATGATATGAATATTTTGTGTGATAACGAGGGAGCGTAGCCAACACTATATGATTTTGTAGGGATAACTTTCTTTAGCCATAGTATTTTGAGAAGACATGATTGCTTTGTTAGTATTGCTTGAAGTATTATTATTTCTTATGTCGAAATAGACTTTTATCTTGAATCTTTCAGATCTTAACATTTATGCCAAATTAATAGAATTACATTGAAAAACTATATTGGTTAGCATTCCACATCAAAAGTTCCTTCTTTATTATTTACCTACTCAAGGTCGAGCATGAATTAAGATTGGCGATGCTTGATACGTCTCCAACGTATCTATATTTTTTTATTTTTCCATGCTATTATTTATGAAGTATTGGATGTTTAATGGGCTTTATCATTCACTTTTATACCATTTTTGGGACTAACCTACTAACCCAAAGGCCCAGTCCAGGTTGTTGTTTTTTGCCTTTTTCAGGGTTTTGCAGAAAAAGAATATCAAACGGAGTCCAAATGGAATGAAACCTTCGCAAAAGATATTTTTGGAGAAAATCATGCATGCGGAGCTTGAGAACCACGTCAGGGGATCGAGGGCTGGCCCAGGAGAGTGGGGGGCGCGCCCCCTTCCCAGTGTGCGCCCCCTGCCTCGTGGCCCCCTCGAGCGTCCCCTGGTGCCCTCTTTCTTCCTATATAAGTCTACGTACCCCAGAACCTCCATGAACAGAGAGAAAACCCTAATTCCACCGCCATACCTTCTGTTCCCATGAAGATCCCATCTTGGAGCCTGTTCCGGAGCTCCACCGGAGGGGGATCCATCACGGAGTCCTTTATCATCATCATCATCGCCCTCACCATGAGTTGTGAGTAGTTTACCACAGACCTATGGGTCCATAGCTAGTATCTAGATGGCTTCTTCTATCTCTCTCTCTCTCTCTCGATCTCAATACAAAGTTCTCCTCGGTCATCGAGGAGATCTATTCGATGTAATCTCTTTTTGCGGTGTGTTTGTTGACATCCGATGAATTGTGAGTTTATGATCAAGGTTATCTATGAAAGATATTTGGTTCTTCTCTGAACTTTTTATGTGTGCTCATAATATTCTTGCAACTCTCTTCGTATTATTGGTTTGGTTTGGCCTACTAGATCTATAGTTCTTGCAATGAGAGAAGTGCTTGGCTTTGGGTTCAATCTTGCGGTGTCCTTTCCCAGTGACAGTAGGGGCAGCAAGGCACGTATTGTATTGTTGCCATCAAGGATAAAAAGATGGGGTTTATATCATATTGCTTTGAGTTTATCCCTCTACATTATGTCATCTTGCTTAAGGTGTTACTCTGTTCTTATGAACTCAATACACTAGATGCATGCTGGATAGCGGTCGATGTGTGGAGTAATAGTAGTAGATGCAGGCAGGAGTCGGTCTACTTGTCTCGGACGTGATGCCAATATACAATGATCATGCCTAGATAGTCTCATAATGTGGGGACCCCGACTTAAGAGTCGAGATCACTGAATGCACGTGTACAGTGATCCCAGAGATCAATGCTCACTGAACACACAGAAGCTGAATAACAAGAGTTTTACATCCATACATACCGTCTTACACAAATTATGGCCATTATGGCCAAGTCTTACATAGATAAAGCCTCAAGGGCTGAATAGCAAATAACTCGAATAGCGGAAGTCTTCGAAGATAAGTAGAACCCATGCCATCTGCCTTAACCCTACTGGCATTCTGACTGGGATAGCGTCCTAGTTCGCATGTTCGTCTCCATAGAATTCTTCTTCATATTCCTGTTCCTCCATGCTTGGCCAATTAAATAACAAGTGGCAAGCCAATGAGTACTTTGAATGTACTCGCAAGCAACCCATGATTTGGTTCAAGATAATAATGCAATTATACAACAATGAGCAAACTAGCTGCAAGCTAGAACAAATATTCTACCATCAAGTATGTGCATCAATAAGTTCAGGTAACCTCGAGGACAGGTTACCGATATCAACATGATTAGGGTTAACTCCACGAGTCAAGTCACTACCTTGTCTCATGACACATACACACTTTCACCGATATAGTAAAATTCTGGACATAGTTTAAGTAGCACCACCCAACTGTCCATGACCGTGGACACGGCTATTCGAATAGTTTTACACTCTGCAGAGGTTGCACACTTTACCCACAAGATCCGGGAAGCTTTCGTGTCACCCACGATCCCGCAGTACCTCAAGTACTCGGGGGAAGCACCTGGTCATTATCTTTCCTTAGACGACACTAACATAGGGACCACTCGTTGGTGCACAGCCCTCGAGTACAAACAATAGATCATGGGACTTGCCCTATTTTCAATGTCACGCGTACACGAAGGGACCAACGGTGTGTCCGTTGCCCTGTGAAAACAGTCATGGTCGCCTATCCGAGCACGACCCCGTCCCGGGAAAGACCTCAAGTCTTCCCGTCACTAGTAATGTGGGCACCATGCTAGTATCGGCCTAAGTAATCAATAATGCCCCATCCCATAAGGGGTAGAGTGGTTGCACATGTTTGGTTGGGACGGTAGTCACACATAAATCTAATCCATCATTTCACCCATGCACAAGATCTTTATTGGCACATCACTTCTTCCTGAAGTGATGACCTAACTCAACATCACCCTCGGGCATTAGGGGCACCCGATGTTTTTTTTTGAAAAGAATGCAACCACGAAGGTTTTATGGCACACATGCATCACTAGGCATCACTACTAATCATTTGCATTGCATCTAGCACATAGCAAGATCATGAGTAAAGCATGCATCATGTGGTGGTTCTCAACTAGGTCACCACCGTCACTCTTATCATCATGCATTCGGAAATAAATGGGTTCCGAAGAACACAAGGGTATCATGGTCAAAGGGCTGCTTGCCTGGATTGGCTTGGTCTTCAAAGTCTTCAAATCCTTCCCCTCCTTCTTCTTCAGCAACCTCGTCAAATACGGTATCTAATCGTCGCAATAAACAACGGGAAAATAAGACCACAATAAAAAAAAAATCAAATGCTCAGAAAAATGTCAACTTATTTTTGTTAAATACCAGAGGGAACACTCAGATGGCAAAAATTCTTAGTTTGAGTTTTGGAGTGGCAGAATGAGGTACATAAATATTTGAACAGAAGTTTTAATGTTCAAATATGAATTTAAATTTGAACAGAACAGAAAAGGTCCATGGACATGTGTGAAAGGGACATCATTAAATAGGTTGGATTTTTACAAGTTTTTAGGAACTGGAATTAATTCAATTGGATATATATTTAATTCTGTGGAATTATTTGAAATTCCACAGAAAAGAAAAATGAAAAAGGGCTCTCTGCCACTAGGCCAGAATGGCCACAGTGCAACGGCCCAGGGCGAAAACAGCCCACCGCACGGCGCCAGCGCGCGCCAGGGTTTTTCAAACCTGACGGGCGGGGCCCGGCGTCAGTGAGAGGAGAGAGGAGCGAGGGCGAGGGGAAGCTGACAGGCGGGGCCCGCCTGTCATCCCTAACCCTCCGACAGAGAGCCAGCGAGCTCACCGGCGGCGTTTCCGGGCACGGCGGGGCGAGCTGAGGGCAGGAATGGATCCAGCGGAGTGTCGCCGATCTGGTGGAGGTGGTGTGGGTCGCCGGAGGGGCCTGGTTCGCCGGCGGCGAGGTCACGCGGCGGAGGAGCTTCGGGTGGATGCTGCTCCGGTCGATTCCGGCAGCTGCAGAGAGAGGGTAGAGGGGGAAACGCATCAGTGTGGTTCTGTGGTGCCAGATCGAGTGCGAGAAGAGGCTGGGGTGGCCTGTACCGAGCAGGCGACGGGGAGCCGCCGCGGCGGATCTCGAGCTCGATCTCGAGCTCGGGCGGGTTTGGAGTGGGGCGAGTAGCTTTGGGGGTAGATTGAGAGAGGGAGAGTGCGACTGGTGAGGAGAGGACGGGCTCGGGGGGCCTATTTATAGGCGGACGGCGAGGTGCCGTGGACTTGTGCGTCGGCGAGCCTCTGCTCGTCGCCACAGTGCATGGGAGGTGCTGGGGAAGTATCTGCGGGGTTGCTGGACGAGGTCCAGGGCAGAGGAGAGGAAGAGAGGGAGCGGGGGATGCTTCTGGAGCTGCGCGCGTGTGAAGCCGACGACTGGAGCTCGCGGGCGGCCGGCGCGCGTGCGAGGACGTCCACTGGAGGGAGAAGGAGGAGGGGGACAGCGCCGGGGGGAGTTGCGGACACCGAGGCGCATCGAACGGCGTGAGGGGGAAGCACGAGGTGGTCGGGGGCGACGGATTGGGCGAGGCTACAGTGCGGGTGCGCACTGTAGCGCGCTCTGAAGCGTGCTTACTGCATGCCATGGCATGTCGTTGGCTCGCGGGGCGCGTCCGCCGTGTCTGGGGGGTCCAGCATGAAGTAAACAATCTAGCTGTGGCCTCGGATGCCTTGGATGTCCAGTGAGAGAGGAGGGAAGCTCATAGATGGTAAGAACTGGGCTGTCCAGCAAGGTAAATTGTGGTTTTCACCCTTCAATCATGGAGCTCTGGTCCTGGGGAAGTTACTGGGGGTAGAAGGTAACTAGGTGAAGCTGTGGTAGAAAGTTGAGTCAAGGGTAATTAGTAAAAGAGGCCAAAACAGTGGTTTTGGTGAAATGGCATAAGGTGTTTGATCATGTTTTGGGCAAGCAAATGATCTCCACTGGCTATGACACATAACAGGATTAAATGGCATATGGAAATAGGGTGTTTCACCAAATTTGGGCTTGTTTGAAGAAACTTGCCAATGTAACTTTGGTGAACCCTAGAATTCAACAGAAATGGTTTCACCATGTTTAAGTCAAGCTAATCATCTCCCCTAGATGCACCACTTGGTGTAGTGTCATCATTAGGGGTTATGATCATGACCACAAAGTTTGAAGCCCCAGGTAAAAAGTTGGTAATGTAAAGTTGTTCAAATTTGAATTTGAACATAAATGTTTTTGGGGTATTCTGATCAAGTTACCCTTCTCGAAATCTTGTGCCATTTGGTATAGATGCCTTATTAGACCATTCTAGCATGTGCACCAAGTTTGAGAGCATTTGGATAAGTTTGGCAATGTAAAGTTGCTCAAACTTCAGATATGGACATAATGGTTTTGGAGGGTTTTGATGATGTTTTCTTGATTCCCAAGGCATGGGGCTTGGCAAGATCATCAAATATGTCATATATGACATGATAGAATTTCCCTGGAATTTTTAGAGAATATTTCCTTTGTAAATATTTCAAAAGCTTGAAATATCCAGAAAGGGTTTCTAAGGGATTAGCCCATTATTTTGAACATGACCAAGTGTTGAAACTCTTATATATGGACAATATATGTCCTTTGAGTCTCCCTGAATTTTGGCAAATATTTTTGAGATAATTAAATAATTTTTCCCTATTAAAGTCCATTTCTGGCCTTAAGAAAAAGCTTTTAAATAAAATAGGAAAATAACTTTGAAAATTATACTTTTGTGGTTTCTGGGAGTCCTATGACTACTAGGTCTCAAATATACTTTTTGAAATAATTTTCTCACCCTGAATCAAGCACTTGCAGTGCAAACCTCAATTCAGGGGTTTTTGGAATACTAATTTTTGAAAATACTTTTTGGCCAAATTAATTTTAAAAGAAAATACTATTCTTCTATAAACACTTGGCATGATCATTGGGCAGAAGTTTTGGGTCAGGAGATGAATTCTACAAGAGGTGGTAGCTGACTTCAATGAGCACATGAAAAACACAGGAAGAAAAACTCAACTCCAAATAAAAGCCAAATGATGCCAAAAAAATTTGCTGGTCCAAATTTTCATGCTTTATTGATGCAAATGACATGTCACAAAATGCAAGGTGTGACAGACCTACCCCCTTACAAGAATATCGTCCCCGAGATTCCTAAACTAGGTCTTAAAAGAGATCGGGATACTCGGACCTAAGATAGTCCTCACGTCCCCAGGTTGCTTCTGCTTTCGTGTGGTTGCTCCA
This sequence comes from Secale cereale, assembly GCA_902687465.1. Lineage (NCBI taxonomy): Eukaryota > Viridiplantae > Streptophyta > Magnoliopsida > Poales > Poaceae > Secale > Secale cereale. The sequence continues at coordinate 386,337,629 of LR738712.1, forward strand.
CTGGACCTTGAAGTACTTGATGGTGCGGCTTCGCGTCCGTCACTCTGCCTCATCCAGAATGCGAATGGGCTTCTCGCGGTGCGTCAAATCAGGCTGGAGATCAATGGCTTGGTGATCAACATCCTTGTAGAGATCGGGCTTGTTCGGAACTTGGAGACATCTCCGGAGTTGTGACACGTGGAATACGTTGTGCACATCGGATAGCTCAGGTGGTAGTTCCAACTGGTAAGCCACTTCTCCTTGTCGTGCAGTGATCTCAAAGGGTATAATGAACCTTGGTGCGAGCTTCCCCTTGACGTGGAAACGCTTGGTTCCCTTTAGAGGAGTCACCCGTAGGTACACATGGTCCCCGACATGGAAGCTCATATTCCGACAGTGAGTGTCAGCATAGCTCTTCTGCCTTGACTTGGCTGCCTTCAAACGCTCTCTGACTAGTTGGACTTGCTCTTCTGCTTCGCGGAGAATATCCGATCCAAAGACTATCCCTTCTCCAGTCTCTGACCAGTTGAGGGGTGTACGACATCTGCGTCCGTACAACACCTCAAATGGTGCCATCTGAAGGCTCGACTGATAACTGTTGTTATAAGAGAACTCGGCAAAAGGGAGGCAATCTTCCCACTTGGCTCCATACGCCAAGACATAGGCTCGGAGCATGTCTTCGAGAATTTGGTTTACTCATTCTGTCTGACCTCCGGTCTGTGAGTGGAAAGCCGTGCTGAAAGACAACTTGGTTCCCAAGGCTTCTTGGAACTTCTTCCAGAACCTTGAGGTGAACTGGTTCCCTCGATCTGACACAATCTCCTTGGGAACGCCGTGAAGGCTTACGATTCTGTCAATGTAGAGAGTTGCCAGCCTGTTGCCATCATAAGTGGTCTTGACAGGAATGAAATGGGCCACCTTGGTCAAATGGTCGACTATGACCCAGATGGAGTCATGTCCTCTATTTGACCTCGGTAATCCAGTGATGAAGTCCATTCCGACTTTATCCCACTTCCACTCAGGAACCTTGAGTGGTTGGAGCAATCCAGCGGGTCGCTGATATTCAGCCTTGACCCTTTGGCACACATCACACTTTGCAACATAGGTTGCAATCTCTCTTTTCATCCCGTGCCACCAGAATCTTTACTTCAAGTCTTGATACATCTTGGTTCCTCCAGGGTGGATGGAATACATAGTGTCATGGGCTTCTTGCAGGATCAGGTTCTTCAGCTCCATCTTGTTTGGTACGCAGATGCGTCCTTTGTACCAAACAATCCCGTGCTCGTCCTCAGAGAATCCTGGGGCCTTGCCTAGCTTCATCTTCTTCTTGATGCCTTCAATGCTTGCGTGCCCACCTTGCGCCTTCTTGACTTCATCCATCAAGGTTGGTTTAACTTCCAAATGATACAGAAATCCAGGGGTGACCAATTCCAAACTGAATTGTTCGAGCTCCTTAAACAGGGTTGGCTGCCTCTTTTGAATTATGGTATTCAAGGAGCAAGCCTTCCTGCTTAAGGCATCGGCCACCACGTTAGCCTTCCTGGGGTGATATTGAAGACTGAGGTCATAGTCTTTGATGAGTTCCAACCATCTTCGTTGCCCCATGTTCAATTCCTTTTGGGTGAAAATGTACTTCAGACTTTTGTGGTCTGTGTATATCTCACACCGTTTCCCTAGGAGGTAATGCCGCCATGTCTTCAAGGCATGAACCACTGCTGCTAACTCAAGATCGTGAGTAGCGTAGTTCTCTGCATGAGGTCGTAGCTGCCTGGAGAGGTAAGCTATGACTCAGCCTTCTTGCATCAGAACGCTTCCCAATCCGGTTCGAGAGGCATCACAATATATCACGAACTCCTTGTGAATATCAGGTGTTGCCAGAACTGGGGCGGTGGTCAACCTCTTCTTGAGCTCTTGGAAGCTCTCTTTGCATTTTGGCGTCCACTCGAACTTCTTGTCCTTCTTGAGGAGCTGAGTCATCGGTCGGGCAATGCTAGAGAACCCTTCCACGAATTTGCGGTAATAGCCCGCAAGTCCGAGGAAGCTTCTGACTTCCTTGACGGTCGTTGGAGATTGCCATTGGGTCACAGCTTCGATCTTCGCGGGATCAACTGACAATCCTTCTTCGGTCAAGACATGACCTAAGAATCCAACTTTATGCAGCCAGAACTCACACTTGCTGAATTTGGCGTATAGTTGGTGCTCCCGAAGCTTGTCTAGGACCATCCTCAAATGTTGCTCGTGCTCTTCCTCCGTCTTCGAGAAGACAAGAATGTCATCGATGAAGACAACAACAAACTTGTCCAAATATTCCATGAAGACTTTATTCATGAGATACATGAAGTAAGCTGGGGCATTAGTTAACCCAAAGGACATGACCGTGCACTCGTACAGGCCATATCTGGTTACGAATGCCGTCTTCGGAATATCTTGGGGTCTGATCTTCAGTTGGTAGTACCCAGATCTGAGGTCGATCTTGGAGAACACCTTGGCTCTGCTGAGCTGATCAAACAGATCTTCAATCTTGGGAAGTGGATACTTGTTCTTGATTGTAACTTCATTGAGGGAACGGTAGTCAATGCATAAGCGGATGGTACCGTCCTTTTTTGCCACAAACAAAGCAGGTGATCCCCAAGGGGAGGCACTTGGGTGGATAAATCCCTTCCTCAGCTGCTCTTCCAGTTGCTTCTTCAACTCGGCTAATTCTTCCGTCCCCATTCTATAAGACTTCTTATAGATGGGTCCTGCCCCAGGCACGAGCTCGATGATGAACTCAATGTCACGGTCAGGGGTCATTCCCGGTAGTTCATCCGAAAAGACATCGGGATACTCGCATACCATTGGTACTTGCTCTAGCCCAACTTCAGACAGACAGTTGACTTGAACGGCTTGAGCGGAAGAGGAGTTGGGAGTGAACTTAACTTCGACTCCTTGGTCATTGGTCACAATGACAGTCCGATTGGCACAGTCTAATAAGCCTTGGTTCTTACTGAGCCAATCCATCCCTAAGATCACATCCAAGCCTTGCGATCTTAGTATGATAAGGTCTGCTAGGAATTCTACACCGTTAATGGTAATACTGACTCCCTTATAGCCTATCTTGGCTCTCATCTCTGCTCCGGGGGTTTGTACCACCATGGGGTTATTCAGGGGTGTAGGGGTCATGCCACTTTTTAATGCAAATCTTTGAGTGACAAATGAATGCGTGGCTCCAGAATCAAACAAGACAGTTGCAGGTGCTGAGTTGACAAGGAACGTACCCAGCACGACGTCCGGGTCTTCCTGGCCTTCTTCAGCAATGACGTGATTCACACGCCCCTTCCCATGGTTAGGAGGGTTGCGAGGAGCCGGGTTCCTTGGTGGTATCCCACGGCCTTGTCCTAGGTTCTGCGCATTGGGGCGCGGGGCATCAGGCTTCTTGTTGGGGCACACCCTTGAGATGTGTCCTGACTGACCACATCCAAAGCAAGTGACTTGGTTTGGATTATTGATCTTGTTGCCACCATTGTTATTGGGGTTGAAAGCTGGCCTTGGGTTGGCATACTGCTGAGGCTGATAGTTGGTGCGAGGTGCAGGAGCTCTTGGTTGCTGATAGGTTGTCTTGACCGGGGCTGACTGCCACGGGCGAGGCTTCTGGTTGCTGGAACTTCCCTTGCTGACCATCTTGCTCTTGCGAGTGTCTTCCAGAGCACGCCACTTGTCTTCAAGCATGAGTGCTTTGTTCACCAGGTCGGGGAAGGTTGGGCAGTCGCACACGACAAGCGAGTACTGCAGAGTCTAATTGAGGCCTTCCATGAAGCGCTCCCTTTTTGCAGTATCAGTGCTGACATCTTCAGGGGCATACCTTGACAGAACACTAAACTTCTGCATGTACTCCTTGACAGTGCCACTTCCTTGCTTCAAGGCCCGGAATTCATGCTTTTTGATAGCCATGATTCCGGAAGGAATGTGGGCTTTGCCGAATTCTGCCTTGAAGTTGTCCCAAGTGATGTCTTGCCCAGCGTGCATGACCTTGAATCCATCCCACCAAGCTCTAGCAGTCCCCCCGAGGCAGTGGGCTGCATAAGCCACCTTCTCGCGGTTTTCGGTGCATCCGACTAGTTCCAGCATGTCCTCAATGGTGCGGACCCAGTCGTCTGCATCCAGGGGTTCAGCAGTCTCGATGAAAGTTGGCGGTGCATGCTTCTTGAACTCTGCCAATGTGGAACGTCCATTGCCATTCCCCGCAGGCTGGCGGTTGTTGGTGACAGCTTGAGCAATCAACTGAAGGGCTGCGGTGTTGGCTTGGTGTTCCTCTCGGAAAGCTTGGAGAAGCTGAGCCATGTCCATGTTCGGAGGAGGTGGTGGTGGTGGAGCTTGGTCGTTGGTTTGGTCGTGGCCGGCCTCTGATTGAGGGGATGCTCCGGCTTCAGGCTGCTGGGTAGAGGTACCAGTACGAGTTACAACAGGCATCCTGTTGGAGCGGTAAAAGGTCTCATGATTTGGAAGAGGGAAAGCGATATAGATGGGTGCCTAGTAAGGGGGTGGGTGTGACACTAATCAAATCATGCAAGGGCCGAAAGGGCCAAACACATTCATTAAAATTCAAATGGGTGATGCAGTCGTTTACATATTCTCGGAGGGAGAATATGACGTGGATTCAAACACAACAAAAGCAAACACTAGATGGCTTCATATGAACCATACAAGGACTCGACTGCGCATAGGGGTTACACGACCTATCCTACCGTAGAGGTCACGAACTGGCATATCCGAGTTGCGAATAATGCTTAAGCGGCGGAATGCTCGGTCGCGTATTCTGGCTCTTCTGGGTCTTCCTCCTTGTCTTCATCTGTCTGGGCCCCCTTGTCACTTGAGGGTGTGGGGAAGTGGAGGAGTTGGATACGACGGTGTTTTGTCGGTGGTGCAGGGAAAAGCTTGCAATATTCCCTTGCCGTCATACGGCGTCGCCGGGGTGGTTCTTCATCCTTGGAAGATACATCTCCTGAGGGCCTTCCGCCTCGGTACGCGATAGCGGATTGTTCGGGAGGCGCACCTTCCTTCTTGATCCTATCTGTCTTCTCTTGTGCTCGACGAAGAAGTGCCTTGGTCTTGTGAAGTTCTTCTCGGAGCTTCATCGATTCCGAGGCCAAATCTTGTGCCAAGCTGTCGGCACATAGACTGAAGTAGGTCTGGAATCGAAGTGGAAGTCCTTTCTTCAGCGGAGGGGCTAGTGCGCTGCTTTCATCTTCACCTTCCTTCCGGTAAGGCAAGAAGCGGGTTGTCATCTTGGCTGCCATCTCCGGAAGAAGCTCTCGGACACGGATTAGTGCCTTGAGTGCAGTAGCCTCGACAGCGAGAGGTAGTGTTGACATCTGGGGTCCCTCGAAGAACCAACTTGTGGGAGGATCGTTTGCCTTCACGATCACTTCCACATGGTACTCCACCTCAGTGTTGCTAACCCAATGCTCAAGGTAGGTGAGGATGGGCGCTCGGTGGAACTGGCACTCCTGGAGGCTATCCTCGAGAAGCAAGGGAAACCCAGTGGTCAGGTGCTCTTCAGGTACAGCGGCCATCTACAAAGGTTGAATAGGAGAGGTTAATAAGCTGATGATATCTCAGGTTGGTAAGGTTTAGAAAAGAAGAGAGGTTCAGAAGGTTTTTGAAAAAGGGGTCTCATCTAACTAACGCCCATGCTAACTAAGGCTTCCTACAGAATGCACGTGTACAGTGATCCCAGAGATCAATGCTCACTGAACACACAGAAGCTGAATAACAAGAATTTTACATCCATACATACCGTCTTACACAAATTATGGCCATTATGGCCAAGTCTTACATAGATAAAGCCTCAAGGGCTGAATAGCAAATAACTCGAATAGCGGAAGTCTTCGAAGATAAGTAGAACCCATGCCATCTGCCTTAACCCTACAGGCATTCTGACTGGGATAGCGTCCTAGTTCACATGTTCGTCTCCATAGAATTCTTCTTCATATTCCTGTTCCTCCATGCCTGGCCAATTAAATAACCAGTGGCAAGCCAATGAGTACTTTGAATGTACTCGCAAGCAACCCATGATTTGGTTCAAGATAATAATGCAATTATACAACAATGAGCAAACTAGCTGCAAGCTAGAACAAATATTCTACCATCAAGTATGTGCATCAATAAGTTCAGGTAACCTCGAGGACAGGTTATCGATATCAACATGATTAGGGTTAACTCCACCAGTCAAGTCACCACCTTGACTCATCACACATACACACTTTCACCGATATAGTAAAATTCTGGACATAGTTTAAGTAGCACCACCCAACTATCCATGACCGTGGACACGGCTATTCGAATAGTTTTACACTCTGCAGAGGTTGCGCACTTTACCCACAAGATCCGGGAAGCTTTCTTGTCACCTATGATCCTGCAGTACCTCAAGTACTCGAGGGAAGCACCCGGTCATTATATTTCCTTAGACGACACTAACATAGGGTCCACTCGTTGCTGCACAGCCCTCGAGTACAAACAATAGATCATGGGACTTGCCCTATTTTCAATGTCACGCGTACACGAAGGGACCAACGGTGTGTCCGGTGCCCTGTGAAAACAGTCATGGTCGCCTATCCGAGCACGACCCCGTCCCGGGAAAGACCTCAAGTCTTGCCGTCACCAGTAATGTGGGCACCATGCTAGTATCGGCCTAAGTAATCAATAATGCCCCGTCCCATAAGGGGTAGAGTGGTTGCACATGTTTGGTTGGGACGGTAGTCACACATAAATCTAATCCATCATTTCACCCATGCACAAGATCTTTATTGGCACATCACTTCTTCCTCAAGTGATGACCTAACTCAACATCACCCTCGGGCATTAGGGGCACCAGATGGGTTTTTTTGAAAAGAATGCAACCACGAAGGTTTAATGGCACACATGCATCACTAGGCATCAGTACTAATCATTTGCATTGCATCTAGCACATAGCAAGATCATGAGTAAAGCATGCATCATGTGGTGGTTCTCAACTAGGTCACCACCGTCACTCTTATCATCATGCATTCGGAAATAAATCGGTTCCGAAGAAAACAAGGGTATCATGGTCAAAGGGCTGCTTGCCTGGATTGGCTTGTTCTTCAAAGTCTTCAAATCCTTCCCCTCCTTCTTCTTCAGCAACCTCGTCAAATACGGTATCTAATCGTCGCAATAAACAACGGGAAAATAAGACCACAATAAAAACAGAAAAAATCAAAATGCTCAGAAAAATGTCAACTTATTTTTGTTAAATACCAGAGGGAAAACTAAGATGGCAAAAATTCTTAGTTTGAGTTTTGGAGTGGCAAAATGAGGTACATGAATATTTGAACAGAAGTTTTAATGTTCAAATATGAATTTAAATTTGAACAGAACAGAAAAGGTCCATGGACATGTGTGAAAGGGACATCATTAAATAGGTTGGATTTTTACAAGTTAATAGGAACTGGAATTAATTCAATTGGATATATATTTAATTCTGTGGAATTATTTGAAATTCCACAGAAAAGAAAAATGAAAAAGGGCTTTGTGCAACTGGGCCAGAATGGCCACAGTGCAATAGCCCAGGGCGAAAACAGCCCACCGCACGGCGCTAGCGCGCGCCAGGGTTTTTCAAACCTGACGGGCGGGGCCCGGCATCAGTGAGAGGAGAGAGGAGCGAGGGCGAGGGGAGGCTGACAGGTTGGGCCCGCCTGTCATCCCCAACCCTCCGGCAGAGAGCTGGCGAGCTCACCGGTGGCGTTTCCGGGCACGGCGGGGCGAGGTGAGGGCAGGAATGGATCCAGCAGAGTGTCGCCGATCTGGTGGAGGTGGTGCGGGTCGCCGGAGGGGCCTGGTTCGCCGACGGCGAGGTCACGCGGCAGAGGAGCTTCGGGTGGACGCTGCTCCGGTCGATACCGGCAGCTGCAGAGAGAGGGAAGAGGGGGAAACGCATCAGTGTGGTTCTGTGGTGCCAGATCGAGTGCGAGAAGAGGCTGGGGTGGCCTGTACCGAGCAGGCGACGGGGAGCCGCCGCGGCGGAGCTCGAGCTCGCGCGGGTTTGGAGTGGGGCGAGTAGCTTTGGGGGTAGATTGAGAGAGGGAGAGTGTGACTGGTGAGGAGAGGAGGGGCTCGGGGGGCCTATTTATAGGCGGACGACGAGGTGACGTGGACCTGTGCGTCGGCGAGCCTATGCTCGTCGCCACAGTGCATGGGAGGTGCTGGGGAAGTGTCTGCAGGGTTGCTGGACGAGGTCCAGGGCAGAGGAGAGGAAGAGAGGGAGCGGGGGATGCTTCTGGAGCTGTGCGCGTGTGAAGCCGACGACTGGAGCTCGCGGGCGGCCGGCGCGCGTGTGAGGACGTCCACTGGAGGGAGAAGGAGGAGGGGGACAGCTCCGGGGGGAGTTGCGGACGCCGAGGCGCATCGAACGGCGTGAGGGGGAAGCACGAGGTGGTCGGGGGCGACGGATTGGGTGAGGCTACTGTGCGGGTGCGCACTGTAGCGCGCTCTGGAGCGTGCTTACTGCATGCCATGGCATGACGTTGGCTAGCTGGGCGCGTCCGCCGCGTCTGGGGGGTCCAGCATGAAGTAAACAATCTGGCTGTGGCCTCGGATGGCTTGGATGTCCAGTGAGAGAGGAGGGAAGATGGTAGATGGTAAGAACTGGGCTGTCCAGCAAGGTAAATTGGGGTTTTCACCCTTCAATCATGGAGCTCTGGTCCTGGGGTAGTTACTGGGGGTAGAAGGTAACTAGGTGAAGCTGTGGTAGAAAGTTGAGTCAAGGGTAATTAGTAAAAGAGGCCAAAACAGTGGTTTTGGTAAAATGGCAGAAGGTGTTTGATCATGTTTTGGGCAAGCAAATGATCTCCACTGGCTATGACACTTAACAGGATTAAATGGCATATGGAAATAGGGTGTTTCACCAAATTTGGGTTTGTTTGAAGAAACTTGCCAATGTAACTTTGGTGAACCCTAGAATTCAACAGAAATGGTTTCACCATGTTTAAGTCAAGCTAATCATCTCCCCTTGATGCACCACTTCGTGTAGTGTCATCATTTGGGGTTATGATCATGACCACAAAGTTTGAAGCCCCAGGTAAAAAGTTGGTAATGTAAAGTTGTTCAAATTTGAATTTGAACAAACATGGTTTTGGGGTACTCTGATCAAGTTACCCTTCTCGAAATCTTGTGCCATTTGGTCTAGATGCGTTATTAGACCATTCTAGCATGTGCACCAAGTTTGAGAGCATTTGGATAAGTTTGGCAATGTAAAGTTGCTCAAACTTCAGATATGGACAGAATGGTTTTGGAGGGTTTTGATGATGTTTTCTTGCTTCCCAAGGCATGGGGCTTGGCAAGATCATCAAATATGTCATATATGACATGATAGAATTTCCCTGGAATTTTTAGAGAATATTTCCTTTGTAAATATTTCAAAAGCTTGAAATATCCAAAAAGGGTTTCTAAGGGATTAGCCCATTATTTTGAACATGACCAAGTGTTGAAACTCTTATATATGGACAATATATGTCCTATGAGTCTCCCTGAATTTTGGCAAATATTTTTGAAATAATTAAATAATTTTTCCCTATTAAAGACCATTTCTGGCCTTAAGAAAAATCTTTTAAATAAAATAGGAAAATAACTTTGAAAATTATACTTTTGTGGTTTCTGGGAGTCCTATGACTACTAGGTCTCAAATATACTTTTTGAAATAATTTTCTCACCCTGAATCAAGCACTTGCAGTGCAAACCTCAATTCAGGGGTTTTTTGAATACTAATTTTTGAAAATACATTTTCGCCAAATTAATTTTAAAAGAAAATACTATACTACTATAAACACTTGGCATGATCATTGGGCAGAAGTTTTGGGTCAGGAGATGAATTCTACAAGAGGTAGTAGTTGACTTCAATGAGCACATGAAAAACACAGGAAGAAATACTCAACTCCAAATAAAAGCCAAATGATGCAAAAAAAATTGCTGGTCCAAATTTTCATGCTTTATTGATGCAAATGACATGTTACAAAATGCAGGGTGTGACACATAATTATTCGCTTTTCTATCAATTGCTCGACAGTAATTTGTTTACCGGCCGTAGAATATCGTTATCATGAGAGAAGCCACTAGAGAAAACTATGGCCCCCGGGTCTATTCTCAACATATCAATTTACATGTACTTTACTTTTCTTGCTTTTATTTGCTGTTCTTATAAACCAAAAATACCAAAAATATAAACTATCATCTCTATCAGATCTCACTTTCGTAGTGACCGTAAAGGGATTGACAACACCTTATCACGTTGGCTATCAAGTTCTTATTTGTTTGTGCAAGCGCGAGGGACTCGCGCATGGTCTCCTACTGGATTGATACCTTGGTACTCAAAAACTAAGGGAAATACTTGTGCTACTGTGCTGCATCTCCCTTTCCTCTTCGAGGGAATATAACGGAAGCTCAAGAAGTAGCAACTGTCTACAAAGCTTGACTTGTTGCGAAAGATTTTCGACAGGTTCGAGGGGTTGACTATGATTCGACTTTCTCACCCGTAGCGATGCTTAAGTTTGTCTAAATCATGTTAGCAAATGCCAGCTTTTATGATTATGAAATCTGGCAAATGGACATCAAAGCTGCATTCATTAACGGGTTTCTTAAAGAAGAGTTGTATATGACGCAACTAGAAGGTTTTGTCGATCCTAAAGGTGCTAACAAAGTGTGCAAACTCCAGCAATCCATCTATGGACTGGTGCAAGCATCTCAGAGTTGGAATATATGCTTTGATGAGATGATCAAAGCGTATGGTTTTATACAGAATTACGGTGAAGCCTGTATTTACAAGAAAGTGAGTGGGAGCTTGATACGTCTCCGTCTTATCTATAATTTTTGATTGTTCCATGCCAATATTCTACAACTTTCATACACTTTTGGCAACTTTTTATACTATTTTTTGGGACTAACATATTGATCCAGTGCCCAGTGCCAGTTCCTGTTTGTTGCAAGTTTTTTGTTTCGCAGAATATACATATCAAACGGAGTCCAAACGGAATAAAAACGGACGGAGATTATTTTTGGAATATATGTGAATTTTGGGAAGCGAAACTAACACGAGACGATACCCGAGTGGGCCTCGAGGGTGGGGGCGCGCCCCCTGCCCAGGGCGCGCCCTGGGCCCTCGAGGCCACACCGTTAGGCGGTTGATACCCTTCTTTCGCCGCAATAAAGCTAATATCCGGATAAAAATCGTGTCAAAATATGAGCCCAATCGGAGTTACGGATCTCTGGGAATTTAAGAAATGGTGAAGGTTCAGAATCTGGGAACGCAGAAATAGAGAGAGACAGGGAGATAGATCCAACCTCGGAGGAGCTCTCGCCCCTCATCCACCATGGAGGCCATGGACCAGAGGGGAAACCATTCTCCCACCTAGGGAGAAGGTCAAGGAAGAAGAAGAAGGAGGGGGCTCTCTCCCCCTCGCTTCCGGTGGCACCGGAGTGCGCCCGGGGCCATCATCGTGTGACGGCAATCTACACCAACACCTCCGTAATCTTCACCAACATCTCCATCACCTTCCCCCATCTATCTACAGCGGTCCACTCTCCCGCAACCCGTTGTACCCTCCACTTGAACATGGTGCTTTATGCTTCATATTATTATCCAATGATGTGTTGCCATCCTATGATGTCTGAGTAGATTATCGTTGTCCTATCGGTGATTGGTGAATTGCTATGATTGATTTAAATTGCTTGTGGATATGTTGCTGTCCTTTGGTGCCCATCATATGAGCGCGCGTGTGGATCACACCATAGGGTTAGTTGTATGTTGATAGAACTACGTATTGGAGGGCAAGAGTGACAGAAACTTCAACCTAGCGTAGAAATTGATGCAGAAGGGATTGAAGGGGGACCAATATATCTTAATGCTATGGTTGGGTTTTACCTTAATGAACTTTAGTAGTTGCGGATGCTTGCTAATAGTTCCAATCATAAGTGCATAGAATTCCAAGTAAGGGATGACATGCTAGCAGTGGCCTCTCCCACATAAAACTTGCTATCGGTCTAGTAACGTAGTCAATTGCTTAGGGGCAATTTCGCAACTCCTACCACCACTTTTCCACACTCGCTATCACTATCTTTATTGTGTATTTGTCTTAACAGCCCCTAGTTTTATTTGTGTGCTCTTTATATTCTTGCAAACCTATCCCACAAAAACTAAAAAGTACTTCTAGTTTCATACTTGTTCTAGGTCAAGTAAACGTCAATCGTGCGTAGAGTTGTATTGGTGGTCGATAGAACTTGAGGGAGTATTTGTTCTGTCTTTAGCTCCTCATTGGGTTCGACACTCTTACTTATCGAAAGAGGCTACAACTGATCCCCTACACTTGTGGGTTATCAAGACCTTTTTCTGGCGCCATTGCCGGGGAGCAATAGCGTGGGGTGAATATTCTCGTGTGCGTTTGTTTGCTTTATCACTAAGTAGATTTTATTTTTTGTTCTAAGTTGTTTTCTATCTTTAGTTATGGGTAGGAAACGCAAAATACCAAAAAAATTAGTGGTACCCGTTGAACCAATGGTTGAAGAACCACTCAAAATCTATCACACTCCTGAAGCTTATTACTTGGATCATCTTCGATCCCTATGTGCTCGGGCTGAAACCCCAACTAGCTTAGTTGAGGGCAAATCTTTAGATGAGCATGCTTGTTATGTGTGACACCATTTGTCTCAAGAAGGGAAACTTTTACTGGATCAAATTCATCGTTTGCAATGCTATGCTTGGAATTTATGTGAAATATATGATTTTACATGTTGTTCGGAAGACCCTAAGAAACACCTTCCCTACCAATTGAAGAATTTGTTGCTTTTAAGGATGCTTATGAAATTGCTTCTTTGATTGAAAAGTGTGATGCTACTCTTTACAAATCTGAAATTTTTTCCATATTTAAATATTGTTATGATAATTATGCTTCTAATGCCTATGTTAAACCATATATTGAGGACTCCTCCACTGTCCAAGAAGAGACTAATATTTTGAAGGAGTCTATGGAAGAAGAAATTAATGACATTGTGAGCTCATTGGATGAAAAAGATGAGGAGGAGAGCGAAGAACAAAAGGAGGAAGAGCGGATTGATCACCCATGCCCACCTTCTAATGAGAGTAACTCTTTATCTCATACATTGTTTAATTTCCCTTCGTGCTTACCGAAGGATGAATGATATGATGATTTCTATGATCCCGTTGATTCTTTTGAAATATCCCTTTTTGATGATGCTTGCTATGCTTGTGGCCAAGATGCCAATATGAATTATGCTTATGGAGATGAACTTTTTATAGTTCCATATGTTAAACATGAAATAGTTGCTATTGCACCCACACATGATAGTCCTATTATCTTTTTGACTTCTCCAAACTACACTATATCGGAGAAGTTTGCACTTATTAAGGATTATATTGATGGGTTTCCTTTTTCCGTTACACATGATGATTTTGATGAATATAATATGCATGTGCTTACTCCTACTTGCAATTATAATGAGAGAGGAACTACATCTCCGCCTCTCTATGTTTCCAACATGATAAAATTGCAAGAAACTGCTTATACTATGCATTGGCCTTTAATTGATGTGCATGAATTGTTCTTGTATGACATGCCTATACATAGGAAGAGAGTTAGACTTCGTTGTTTCCTGACACATATCACTTTGTGCTCACTACTAAATGTCAAATCAAAGCTAATTAAAATTGGCTTTGATATACCTTGGGATCCGGGTGCATCCATTACTTGAGCACTATATGCCTAGCTTAATGGCTTTAAAGAAAGCGCTGCCAGGGAGACAACCCGGAAGTTTTATAGAGTAATTTATTTCTGTTGTGTGCTTTTATAAAGTTTAAAAACAAAAAAAATAAAGAGGGGAACCTAAAACTTTTTCAAAAAAAAAAGTGAAAGTAAAAAGGACGAGCGCCGTTGAAATTGGGGAGCTCCTTGAACTTTGTTCATGCCCATGGAAACTTTGCAAATCTTGAATTACAGAAAAAATTTCATCAAAAATAATTATCCCCTTGTACAATTCCATTGTATTATAAAAATAAAGTTCCAAGGTTTGCCTTTAGGATGTTTACAATTCTTGTTGGTTTGTGCGGTGCAGGACAAAAACTTTGGCTGTAGTGCTGATGGGCATCTAACCCCTCGATGGTTACCCCAAGTGGAAGGTGAAAGATGCAGTGTTGTGGAAGTTTTTCCCTTAGCAAAGATGCCAAGGATCGAATCCCCAGAGACTCCTAGGTTCAACAAGTAGGTGTCAACTGCTAACGGCGCGGATTAGCAATCAACGTGGACCTGCACACAGATACAAATAACTTTGCTCCCAACGAGTACAGAGAGGTTGTCAATCCCTCCGGCCTTGTAGTTCACAAAGGATTAAACGCAAATGATAGTAGTGATAGATAATGTTTGCAATAGTAAATAAAAGCGAAAAGTAAATAGCGGATGTGATCAATGATGGTAATATGGACCGGAGTCTCATGATGTTCACTAGTGATGTCTCTCTCCCAAAAGACGATAAAACAGCTATGTGAGGTAAACGAATTATAGCTGGGCAATTGACAGGACCACGAACGCAAATCAATGCTGACTACATTGCAAGAAAGGTTGAGGTTCAAAGCATGGGCGGTACGCCAAAGTAAGTAGACCGAAATCCATCAATATCTACTACTAATCATCCACCTTGAGATATCTATCCAGAACATCTTGCTGGTATTAAGTTGCGAGTCCCACCCATGGTGTAAACTCAATGCAACAGACAACTGCATTAAAAGAACTTTGCGTAAAGTAAACAATCCTTGCACCCGCACAAGCACCGTTGTTTTCCCCCTTGTGGCAACAGCACATCCCCTAGACTCATGTTTCTGTCACTCAAGCTAGTCATCGAGGGGCATGAACCCACAATCGAGCATAACGTTCCCTCTTGGAGTCACTACGTATTTCTTGGCCAAAGCAATTAATAACAACGGAGAACATGCAAGAATTACTTATGAACATAAATATAAAAGAGGTAGATCAAATATATTACTCAAGAACA
Source organism: Secale cereale (assembly GCA_902687465.1). Taxonomy (NCBI): domain Eukaryota; kingdom Viridiplantae; phylum Streptophyta; class Magnoliopsida; order Poales; family Poaceae; genus Secale; species Secale cereale. The sequence continues at coordinate 386,352,653 of LR738712.1, forward strand.
ATCTGAACATAATCTCATAATCCATCGGATCCCAGCAAACTCATCACAGCAACAGCATAAGGATTACATATGTGCCTCGATCATGTAGGGCAGCTCACGAGGACTAATTAGTGAAGCACAAGAAGGGGAGGAGAACATCACATAGCTACTGGTCATGGACTCATGGTCCAAGGGAGACTACTCACAACTCATCCGGGAGGCGTCCATGGTGGTGGAGAGGCTCCCGATGGTGATCCTCCCCTCCGGCAGGGTGCCGGGAAGAGTTCTCCTGGTGCTCCCGATCTTGGAAGCGGCGGCGGCGGCGGAACAGAGATGAGATCGCAAAAAAGAATTCCCGTTCCGAGGGTTTCGAAGGACGTTCTAAATATATGCCGAAGGGGGGCACCAGACGGGGCTCGGGGGGCCCAGGCACGCCCCCGGCGCGGCCCAGGGGGGGCGCGCCGCCAGGGCGCCTGGAGCCCTGGTGCCCCCCCCCCCCTCGGCTGTCCTTCGGGCGCAAGGTAGGTTCTGGAACGCTGATTTTTTATATAATTTTTCTGGATTTTTCCTGGCAGTTCTCGTAACGTGAAAACCTGAAATACAAAAACAGCCGAAAACAGAAACTGACACTGGGGTGCACTGGATTAGTAGGTTAGTCCAAATATGATCAAAAGTGTATAGAAGTGTATGAATATCATAGCAATATCACCCAAAAGTGGCATGGAGCAAGCAGAAATTATAGATACGTTTTGGACGTATCAACATCCCCAAGCTTAATTCTTGCTCGTCCTCGAGTAGGTAAATGATAACAAGAATAATTTCTGTGGTGACATGCTATTAACCATATAGGAATTTTTATAGTCATATGACAAAAGCTTACTGAGACAATGAATCTATAGTAATTAAGTTGCCTCATGAGAAAATCGCAAATGACTGAAAGTTTTACAATATGAAACTGAAACATCAAATAGATTTGCAATGAACATGATGTGCAAATATGATAAAGTGATATCTAGCTTGCCCCCTTTAGTGAAGCAAAACATAAATGCAGGGGCACCTTCAAGGTTTAAGTGATGACTAGATACAATGATTTCAGAAATAACGATATCACAATCATGCAAAAGACAATGCTACTTTGGGACAATGCACATTACACTCAGAATGACAATCATGCTCTCAGTAGTTGGTGCTTTTAAAAGAAGGTGGAGACTCAACATAAAAGTACAAGAATGGTTATGTGCTAGAGCTTTTTATTTTGAAAACATAGAAGCAATTTTGTCAACGGTAGTAGTACTTCATATGTGTCATGCATAAGACATCCTATAAGTTGCAAGCCTCATGCATTGAATACCAATAGTGCTCGCACCTTGTCCTAATTAGCTCGGATTCCCATGGGTTATCATTGCATTACATATGTTTCAACCAAGTGTCACAAAGGGGTACCTCTATGCCACCTGTACAAAGGTCCAAGGAGATAAATCGCATTTGATTTCTCGTTTTTGATAGATCTCAACTTGAGGACATCCATACCGGGACAACATAGAAAATAGATGATGGACTCCTCTTTAATGCATAAGCATATTCTCATAAGAGATTGAGGATTAATGTCCAAGCTAAAACTTCCACCATGATACATGGCTTTGGTTGGCGGCCCAATGTTCTTCTCTAACAATATGCATACTCATTCAACCCATGGAAAATCACCCTTACTTCAGACAAGACGAACATGCATAGCAACTCACATGATATTCAACAAAAGTGTGACAGTTGATGGCGTCCCCAGAAACATGGTTACCGCTCAGCAAGCAACTTATAAGAAATAAGATACATAGGCAACATATTCTTTACCACAATAGTTTTTAAGCTACTTTCCCATGAGCTATGTATTGCAAAGTTAGTCTGCTTAGTACAGGTGGAGGTTAGCAAAAGACTAGGAGCGACCAACTAAGAGAGCAATGACGGTCATAATCATGCAGAGCGACAAAGCAATATTGAATCAGGCATGGTAGTTATATCGCTACTCAGAAATAAAAGATCATCAAGGCTTGACAGACTTTCTTTACAGTCTTAAATATGCGTGAGCATACGCCAAGTCAATCAAAATAAATTCTCGAAGGAAGATATTACTAAACCATACCACATCATCGGCAAACAAATCAAGTTGGTATTCCAATAACACATTGGGAATCCCCCAGCTATTTGAGACTAACCATAAGAAAACCTGAACTACTAAGCACCATCATGCACGTAGCATATTTATCATAGACATATTAACCAATGCAACGGAAGCAAACTCTCTTAATTAGATAAGCATGATAATTAAAGAGAGTTCAAGCAACCAACTAAACAAAAGCTCTTTGAAAAGATAAGCATGAATACTAAGAGCAGAGCATGATAGTAGCTATTAAAAGGCAAAGAACACACACAGCAAAGATAGACATGAAAATTCTATGTTGTGTTCTAGGTAGAAGTGGAGCGTGTTTCTCTCCCACATAAAATACGCTGAGTTCCGACTCGTTATGAAAAACTAAAAAGAAAACTAAAAGCAAGACGCTCCAAGCATAGCACATAACACATGAAGTGATAAAAATATAGTGGAACGAAAGACGAACTGATAATGTTGATGGAGAAGGGGATGCACGTGGGCATCCCCAAGCTTAGACGCTTGAGTCTCCTTGAATATTTATTGGGGGTGCATGGGGGCATCCCCAAGCTTGAGCGCTTGACACTCCTGAATCTTTTTATCATCTTCCCTCGCACACTTGAAAACTCCCTTCATACATAACTCATCATAATCTGATTAGCGAGGTTAGTACCCTTAATAAAATAATTATACCTTGCTGGAAATAAAGATATTCTTGAAGTTCTACTGTTTCTCAAGATTTCCAAAAGGTTTTTGCAAAGAAAAAGCAAGCTCTTGATTTGCAAAATGAAGGAAAGGCAAAATAGGACAGAATCTGTGAAAAACATAACAGCAGGTAGTAATTGATTTGTTCGGGGCACTTCTGCAACTCAAATCAAAAAACTCAGAACGGAAGCACGAAATACAATTATATAGAGAACGCTGTCGAAAAAATTCAGACCAAAAATATGATCTGGTGATTTTATACGAATTTTTCTATCCAAGGACAGAATATGTTTCCTGGACAGCACCTCACAACTTTTGAACCTTCTAGCAATCAGAGGCTATACTTGGCACAAATATGAAAAGCAAAGATACATTGATGATGCTACAGTAGTAAACAACATCAAGACACAACAAAAGCAAAATATAAAAATTTATTCATGTGGGCTGCCTCCCAAAAGCGCTTTCTTTTATGCCTTTAAGCTAGGCATAATGCATAGAGGAATCAATAACCATCATAATAATCGGAGTTATAAATTGATTCATAAGGTTCCTCAACAAGTTCACTCTTGTTCCTTCTAGGAAAGGGGTACACACCTTTTGCCTTACCGCGTAAGCGGATTTGTCCCTTAACTATATCGATGAAGCCTTTTACCGCTCGGAGGAAGTCCCTTCCAAGCACTACATTTCCTTGGTTTGGCTCCATGATGAAGAAATCAACCATTGCAATCCCTTTAAGGAATTTAACTGGCATATCTTTTATTCTTCCCTGGATTTCAGAAATATCTCCATTAGTGTGTTCATGATAAGATGGTAGTCTATCCATGTTAAATTTTAAAGAATCATGAACAGTTTTTGGCATAGTAGAAACCATAGATCCAATATCACAATAAGCAAGGAAGTCTTGATTAGAGATGCTAATCCTAACAAGAGGCTCCCAGTCATTATCTATTTCCAAAATATCTTTCTTATTGGGTTTGGGTTTCTCTACCTTTATTAAGTCTAGAGCATCCATTCTCTTTTCAATAGTAGCAAGTCTATCTATGACAGTATCAAAATTATGATCATAAACAAAGTAACTAGATAGACCATGTATAATTTCAAGAGCTCTAGCTTCATCACACTCTAGGAAATCTCCCTCGGCTATAATGTCAAGAGAGTGTTTACACCATTTAAAAAGACCCTGGTAAAAATTCCTAAGCACAGTTTTTATAGGTATCAAGGCATAATTCTCCTATGTGCATCACAAATTTTGTCCCATGCCTTCTTCATATTTTCTCCATCCCTTTGATGGAAATCTAGAACTTCTGATTCCCTCAAAGCACCATATCCTAACATGTTTAGCTAAACAGATAGGACTACTAACAGGAAGGCAAAATAAAAAATTTTGTGATTTTTTCGATAAATGATACTAAAGCAAAAACTGAAAGGTAAACTAACAAGACTAAAAGAAAAGGTAAAAGATAGCGTGCAACTCCCCTATCCTGAAGAGTGGAGTCCCCGGCAACGGCGCCAGATAATACTCCTTGATGGGCCTCTAACCCCTCGTTGGTTACCCCAAGTGGAAGGTGAAAGATGCAGTGTTGTGGAAGTTTTCCCCTTAGCAAAGATGCCAAGGATCGAATCCCCAGAGACTCCTAGGTTCAACAAGTAGGTGTCAACTGCTAACGGCGCGGATTAGCAATCAACGTGGACCGGCACACAGATACAAATAACTTTGCTCCCAACGAGTACAAAGAGGTTGTCAATCCCTCCGGCCTTGTAGTTCACAAAGGATTAAACGCAAATGATAGTAGTGATAGATAATGTTTGCAATAGTAAATAAAAGCGAAAAGTAAATAGCGGACGTGATCAATGATGGTAATATGGACCGGAGTCTCATGATGTTCACTAGTGATGTCTCTCTCCCAAAAGACGATAAAACAGCTATGTGAGGTAAACGAATTACAGCTGGGCAATTGACAGGACCACGAACGCAAACCAATGCTGACTACATTGCAAGAAAGGTTGAGGTTCAAAGTATGGGCGGTACGCCAAAGTAAGTAGACCGAAATCCATCAATATCTACTACTAATCATCCACCTTGAGATATCTATCCAGAACATCTCGCTGGTATTAAGTTGCGAGTCCCACCCATAGTGTAAACTCAATGCAACAGACAACTGCATTAAAAGAACTTTGCGTAAAGTAAACAATCCTTGCACCCGCGGGCACAAGCACCGTTGTTTTCCCCCTTGTGGCAACAACACATCCCCTAGACTCATGTTTCTGTCACTCAAGCTAGTCATCGAGGGGCATGAACCCACAATCGAGCATAACGTTCCCTCTTGGAGTCACTACGTATTACTTGGACAAAGCAATAAATAACAACGGAGAACATGCAAGAATTACTTATGAACATAAATATAAAAGAGGTATATCAAATATATTACTCAAGAACAATCTGAACATAATCTCATAATCCATCGGATCCCAGCAAACTCATCATAGCAACAACATAAGGATTACATATGTGCCTCGATCATGTAGGGCAGCTCACGAGGACTAATTAGTGAAGCACAAGAAGGGGAGGAGAACATCACATAGCTACTGGTCATGGACTCATGGTCCAAGGGAGACTACTCACAACTCATCCGGGAGGCATCCATGGTGGTGGAGAGGCTCCCGATGGTGATCCTCCCCTCCGGCAGGGTGCCGGGAAGAGTTCTCCTGGTGCTCCCGATCTTGGAAGCGGCGGCGGCGGCGGAACAGAGATGAGATCGCGAAAAAGAGTTCCCGTTCCGAGGGTTTCGAAGGACGCTCTAAATATATGCCGAAGGGGGGGCACCAGACGG
>LR738712.1:386358409-386424388 GCA_902687465.1 Secale cereale
CAGGGGGGGCGCGCCGCCAGGGCGCCTGGAGCCCTGGTGCCCCCCCCCCCCTCGGCTGTCCTTCGGGCGCAAGGTAGGTTCTGGAACACTGATTTTTTATATAATTTTTCTGGATTTTTCCTGGCAGTTCTCGTAACGTGAAAACCGGAAATACAAAAATTGCCGAAAACAGAAACTGGCACCGGGGTGCACTGGATTAGTAGATTAGTCCAAATATGATCAAAAGTGTATAGAAGTGTATGAATATCATAGCAATATCACCCAAAAGTGGCATGGAGCAAGCAGAAATTATAGATACGTTTTGGACGTATCAAGTGCGCGATTTTACATTTTTTTGATAGAACGTCAAATGGTTCTGAAACTTTTTGCACTGTCTTTCTATACAAATTGTTGATTTTTCCTAATTCTGTATGAATTTTTCAATTATCAGAAGTATGGTTAATGTTCAGATTATTACAGACTGTTCTGTTTTAGATAGATTTTGTTTTTGATGCATAGTTTGCTTGTTTTGATGAAACTATCTATTTCTATCAGTGGATTAAGCCATGGAAAAGTTATATTACAGTAGCTAAAATGCAAAAACAAAATATGAATTGGTTTGCAACAGTACTTAGAGTAGTGATTTGCTTTATTATACTAACGGATCTTACCGAGTTTTCTGTTGAAGTTTTGTGTGTATGAAGTGTTCGAAGATCGAGGAGGTCTCGATGTGAGGAGAAGAAGGAGAGGCAAGAGCTCAAGCTTGGGGATGCCCAAGTCACCCCAAGTAAATATTCAAGGATACTCAAGCGTCTAAGCTTGGGGATGCCCCGGAAGGCATCCCATCTTTCTTAAACAAGTATCGGTATCTTTTCGGATTCGTTTCATTCATGTGATATGTGCAGATCTTGGAGCGTCTTTTGCATTTAGTTTTCACCTTATGTTTTATGCACCATGCTGGTATGAGATAGTCCTTGGTTGATTTATAGAATGCTCTTTGCACTTCACTTATATCTTTTGAGTATGGCTTTATGGAATGCTTCCTGTGCTTCACTTATATCATTTGAAGTTTGGATTGCCTGTTTCTCTTCACTTAGAAAACCTCCATTTGTAGAATGCTCTTTTGCTTCACTTATATTTGTTAAAGCGTGGGCATAACTTTTGTACAAAGAATTAAAACTCTCTTGCTTCACTTATATCTATTTAGAGAGTTGAAAGGAATTGGTCATTCACATAGTTAGTCATAAAATCCTACATAAACTTGTAGATCGCTGAATATGATATGTTTGATTCCTTGCAATAGTTTCGTGATATAAAGATGGTGATATTAGAGTCATGCTAGTGGGTAGTTGTGGATTGTAGAAATACTTGTGTTGAGGTTTGTGATTCCCGTAGCATGCACGTATGGTGAACCGTTATGTGACGAAGTTGGAGCATGATTTATTTATTGAGTGTCATCCTTTGTGTGGAGGTCGAGGGCGCGCGATGGTTAACTCCTACCAACCTCCCCCCTAGGAGCATGCGTGTAGTACTTGGTTTTGATGGCTAATAAATTTTTGCAATAAGTATGTGAGTTCTTTATGACTAATGTTGAGTCCATGGATTATAGACACTCTCATCCTTCCACCATTGCTAGCCTTTCTTGTGCCGCGCAACTTTCGCCGGTACCATACACCCACCATATACCTTCCTCAAAACAGCCACCATACCTACCTATTATGGCATTTCCATAGCCATTCCGAGATATATTGCCATGTAACTCCACCGTTCTGTTTATTATGACACGCACCATCATTGTCATATTGCCTTGCATGATCGTAGGATAGCTAGCATGATGTTTCCATGGCTTGTCGCTTTTTTGATGTCATTGCTACGCTAGATCATTGCACATCCCGGTACACCACTGGAGGCATTCATATAGAGTCATACTTCATTCTAGTATCGAGTTGTAAGTAAATAAAAGTGTGATGATCTTCATTATTAGAGCATTGTCCCGTGTGAGGAAAGGCCAAAAAAAGGATGGCCTAAAAAAATAGAGAGGGGCTAAAAAAAGAGAAAGCCCCTCCAAAAAAACAAAAAAAATGAGAGAAAAGAGAGAAGGGACAATGCTACTATCCTTTTCCACACTTGTGCTTCAAAGTAGCACCATGTTCTTCATAATAGGGAGTCTCTTGTTTTGTCACTTCCATATACTAGTGGGAATTTTCGTTATAGAACTTGGCGTGTATATTCCGACGACGGGCTTCCTCAAATGCCCTAGGTCTTCATGAGCAAGCAAGTTGATGCACACCCACTAGTTTTCTTTTCGAGCTTTCATACACTTATAGCTCTAGTGCGTCCGTTACATGGCAATCCCTACTCACTCACATTGATATCGATCGATGGACATCTCCATAGTCCATTGATTTGCCTAGTCGATGTGAGACTTTCTCCCTCCTTTTGTCTATCACCGCCTTCTATTCCATCCATAGTGCTATGTCCATGGCTCACACTCATGTATTGCGTGAAAGTTGAAAAGGTTTGGGAATACTAAAGTATGAAACAATTGCTTGGCTAAAACCGGGGTTGTGCATGATTTAAATACTTTGTGTGGTGAAGATGGAGCATAGCCAGACCATATGATTTTGTAGGGATAACTTTCTTTGGCCATGTTATTTTGAAGAGACATGATTGCTTTATTAGTATGCTTGAAGTATTATCGTCATAATGTCAAATGATAGACTATTTCTTTGAATCACTCGTGTCTTAATATTCATGCCATGATTAGATTACATGATCAAGATTATGCTAGGTAGCATTCCACATCAAAAAAATATCTTTTTTATCATTTACCTACTCGAGGACGAGCAGGAATTAAGCTTGGGGATGCTGATACGTCTCCATCGTATCTATAATTTTTTATTGTTCCATGCCAATATTCTACAACTTTCATATACTTTTGGCAACTTTTTATACTATTTTTTGGGACTAACATATTGATCCAGTGCCCAGTGTCAGTTCCTGTTTGTTGCATGTTTTTTTTTTCACAGAATATCCATATCAAACAGAGTCCAAACGGAATAAAAACGGACGGAGATATTTTTTTGGAATATACGTTAATTTTGGGAAGCGAAACTAACACGAGACGATACCCGAGTGGGCCTCGAGGATGGGGGCGCGCCCCTTGCCCAGGGCGCGCCCTGGGCCCTCGAGGCCACAACGTAAGGCGGTTGATGCCCTTCTTTCGCACAAGAAAGCTAATATCCAGATAAAAATTGTGTCAAAAGATGGGCCCAATCGGAGTTACAGATCTCCGGGAATTTAAGAAACGGTGAAGGGCCCGAATCTGGGAACGCAAAAACAGAGAGAGACAGAGAGACAGATCCAATTTCGGAGGGGCTCTCGCCCCTCCGCCGCGATGGAGGCCATGGACCAGAGGGGAAACCCTTCTCCCACCTAGGGAGAAGGTCAAGGAAGAAGAAGAAGAAGAAGGGGCTCTCTCTCCCCCTCGCTTCCGGTGGCACCGGAGTGCCCCCGGGGCCATCATCGTGTGACAACGATCTACACCAACTCCTCCGTAATCTTCACCAACATCTCCATCACCTTCCCCCATCTATCTATAGCGGTCCACTCTCCCGCAACCCGTTGTACCCTCTACTTGAACATGGTGCTTTATGCTTCATATTATTATCCAATGATGTGTTGCCATCCTATGATGTCTGAGTAGATTATCGTTGACCTAGCGGTGATTGGTGAATTGCTATGATTGATTTAAATTGCTTGTGGTTATGTTGTTGTCCTTTGGTGCCCATCATATGAGCGCGCGTGTGGATCACACCGTAGGGTTAGTTGTATGTTGATAGGACTATGTATTGGAGGGCAAGAGTGACAGAAACTTCAACCTAGCGTAGAAATTGATGCATACGGGATTGAAGGGGGACCAATATATCTTAATGCTATGGTTGGGTTTTACCTTAATGAACATTAGTAGTTGCGGATGCTTGCTAATAGTTCCAATCATAAGTGCATAGAATTCCAAGTAAGGGATGACATGCTAGTAGTGGCCTCTCCCACGTAAAACTTGCTATCGGTCTAGTAATGTAGTCAATTGCTTAGTGGTAATTTCGCAACTCCTACCCCCACTTTTCCACACTCGCTATCACTATCTTTATTGTGTCTTTATCTTAACAACCCCTAGTTTTATTTGCGTGCTCTTTATATTCTTGCAAACCTATCCCACAAAAAGTACTTCTAGTTTCATACTTGTTCTTGGTAAAGTAAACGTCAAGCGTGCGTAGAGTTGTATCGGTGGTCGATAGAACTTGAGGGAATATTTGTTCTGCCTTTAGCTCCTTGTTGGGTTCGACACTCTTACTTATCGAAAGCGGCTACAACTAATCCCCTACACTTGTGGGTTATCAAGAGAGCTTTGTAGCATTTCTAATATTATATGTGGATGACATGTTATTGATTGTACATGATATAGAATTTCTGGATAGCATAATAAGATACTTGAATAAGAAATTTTCAATGAAAGACCTCGGTGAATGTCACGCCCCCCATTTGACCGTACACTAATCATGCATGCAAATATGTACGACCAAGATCAGGGATTCGCTGGAAGATATCACAACACAACTCTAGACACAAATTAAAGATCATACAAGCTTCATATTACAAGCCAGGGGCCTAGAGGGCTCAAATACGTAAGCTCGATCATAAACAAGTCAGCGGAAGCAACAATATATGAGTACAGACATAAGTTAAACAAGATGCCATAAGATGGCTAGCACAAATGGGGATACTGATAAAAAAGGAAAGGCCTCCTGCCTGGGATCCTCCTAAACTACTCCTGGTCGTCGGTAGACTCCAAGTAGTAATAGGTTCCGTCGAGGTAGTTGTAGTCGTCGGCAAAGGCATCTGGCTCTTGGGCTCCACCATCCGGTTGCATCATATGAGAAGAAGGGAAAGGGGGGAGGGGAAGCAAAGCAACCGTGAGTACTCATCCAAAGTACTCGCAAGCAAGGATCTACACTACATATGCATTTTTATAAATGAAATGGGTAGTATCTGTGGACTGAACTGCATAATGTCAGAATAAGAGGGGGATAGCTAGGCCTATCGAAGTCTATGAGGCAGCCTACATCTTGAAGCATGTAGAAGATAGTAGCTGGAATAGTAACAAGTATCATCGTATAGCATAAACCTACCCGGCGATCCTCTCCTCATCATCCTATGTGAGAGAAATCACCGGGTTGTATTTGTCACTTGAAAGGGTGTGTTTTATTAAGTATCCGGTTCTAGTTGTCATGAGGTTGGAATACAACTCTGGGACGTCCTTTTACCGAGGGACATGGCTATTCGAATATATAAACTTCCCTGTAGGGGTGCACCACATTACCCAAAACGCTCGATCCCCTTTGGCAGGAACACTTTCTTTGGGTCATGCCCTGCCTCATAAGATCAACACGTCACAACCCTACCTAGGCACAACAGAGTGGTCAACCCGTCGATCGAAACCCTAAGCGTGCAGGGGTCTGGACCTATCGCCCATTGCACACCTGCACGTTGCGTGGGCAACCGGTAAGTAGACCTAGCTTCTCCTAATACCAGAGCAGGCGTTCCTGTCCAATCCGGCGCGCGCCGCTCTGTCACTGACATCAAGAAGGCTTCGGCTGATACCATGACGCCGAGAGCCCATAACTATTCCCGGATAGCTGGTTAGTGTGTTTAGGCCAGTGGCCAGACTTAGATCAAATATCCAAACTCATTAATCGTGTTATTATGTTACAACCATGGACAGTGACCAGGGACCAGGCCCACCTGTCTCCTAGGTGGTCGCAATCTGCCCTGCTCCAACACAAAGAATCAAGTGGGGACCATAGGGAACCCAGGCCCATCACTACCTGTATGGAACCACCTATCCCTCCAGCCTCCAGTCCGTGAATCACCTGCGGGTACTCTACGAGCCGACCCAACTTTAGTCAACATGGTTCTGTGATAAGTCAAAGTAGCCGTGTGTCCAAAACAGCAAGGGGGTAATCCGAGGAATCACCCTTGATGGATTCCCACTCGATGTAACTGTCAAGGTGGACTCAAAGGAATCACCCTCGATTGTCCACACTTGAGGGGTTGCACGACAGAGTTGTTATCGAGAATGGTTAAGGAGGAACCACCCTCAATAACCATGACCGAATAGCTACACTACAGGGTTAACATCAGAAGTGCTGACGAGGTATCACCCTCGACACTTGATATTAAATCTGCAGAGTCATACAACAAAGGGGGGTGATGTGTGGTGTCGGGCTTGGACATGGATCACGTTGATCAGCCATCAAACATAAAGCGGGGCAACTGGTACAAGGTGGGGGTCACTGATGGATCACTAACCAACCTATACTAAGAAGTTTAGGATAACAGATAAAAGTATCAACAGTTGTATCAACAATGACATGCTATGCAGCAGAATAGGAGCTATTGAATCAACAACAGTAGAAAATCTAATGCAAGAATAAGAGAGAAGAGAATGGGTGATATCTGGTGATCAAGGGCGGTTGGCTTACCTGGAAGCTCTACTGCAAAGGAACGGCGTCAACTGTGTAGTCGTACTCCGGAGCTACGTCTGTCTCGGGGATTACGTCGGTGTTGAGGTCTAACGAGAGAGAAGGGGGGGGGGATAGATAAATACACAACTAATATATGCAACACAGAGCATGGTATGCTACAATGTAGTGCAGGGTTGCCTAAAGATATGTCTAAGTCATATTAGTTATTTTAGGATTTAAGTTGGATTTATTAACAGGTGTATATATGCACTATTCATCTACCAGAAACAGGCTAAAATTTGCGGGTTCACCTCTGTAGAGGGTCTCGACATGGAAACAGATGACACGATTGGATTCGTGGGATTTTTCTGAGCAACTTTCATATATAAATTATTTTCAACTGAGTTATGGATTAAATTATATGATTTTCTTAAGTTTTAATCATTTTCTAGATTTATTTAATTATTTAAATCAAACAATATCCAGAACAGTGAAAGGTGATGTCAACATGACATCACCATGACGTCATCGGGTCAAAACTAGCTGACCAGAGTCAAACTTGACCTGTGGGTCCAGTGGGACCACATGTCAGTGGCAGTGGCACTAACAGAGGGGTTAGTTCAAACTAATTAGGTTAATTAGTGGACGGGGCCTACTGGCAGCGAGTGAATATGGTTTTAATTAACTAACTGATTAACTGATTATGCATTTCTTCTAATCCGTTTAGCAGGGAGGACCCACATGTGATAGACACGAGGCCGCCTGTCAGGACCGGTTTTCCAGGATATAAATTTCCCAGTCAATGGTCCTTGTGCTCACCAGCCCCAGGATTACTGTTAGCTGATGAGACACAATCTTGATACAGAAATTTCAAGCAAAATATAAAATATGTAGTACAAGACCATTCTGGTCCATGAGTACAACAAAAGTTTCTAGTGGTTGACGGCGGAAGCGGTTTGCGGATCATCAGCGTCTATGGGACTCCATTTCCCACAGGAATAGCTGACCTGGATAACTCCTATCTTCGCGCGTCTGCTATCTCCATTGCCTAGGTTCCGGGGCTGTCGTCGTTGTGCTCCTCTCCAAGCAAGAAATCTGGCCAAGACAATAGCCAGGGACAAGCCAGTGAGTACTTTGAATGTACTCGCAAACATCATGAAAACAGGTATAACATAGCAGGTGATAATCATGCACTGAAATAATCCACGATCACTTAGTCAGTCCCGAAATAAAATTCATGATGCACATGAGCAGGTCATTCGTATTAAACAGAAATAAGCAATCAGAGAATGAAGATAAAATAAACCGATCGGGTGTCTGAAGCGATGCCTCGAAAGGATAATAATATAAAGCATGCCTCAGTCGGACGTCTGAGCGACGCCACATAAAGGGCTTATAAGAAAAATAAATCACATGCGTGCCACAGTCGGGCGTCGGAGCGACACCACCTAAAGGGCTTATGAGGAAAATAAATAATCAACATGCCACAGTCGGGTGTCTGAGCGACGCCACATAAAGGGCTTATAAGGAAATTAAATAACAAGCATGCCACAATCGGGCGTCTCAGCGACACCACATAAAGGGCTTATAAATAACTAACAAGTATGCCACAGTCGGGCGTCTCAGCGACACCACATAAAGGGCTTATAGGGAAAGTAAATAATAAGCATGCCACAGTCGGGCGTCTGAGCGACACCACATAAAGGGCTTATATAATAATAATCACAATGAGTATTCTGGAGGTAGAACCATCCTAGGGATACTCAACAATTCAACAACAATGTAAATGGTTAGTCCACAATAATAATAATCACAATCATTATTCATCACACGTCATGATCAATATTCTGGTTTAGAAGTTTTCCTCCGAAGACCGACGCTAAGACCGACACTGGACCCATCCCAGACTGTAGTCCTTAACCGCGGATACAGCTATTCGAATAGATATAAACTCTGCAGAGGGTGTACTCTTTACCCACGAGTAACGGATTCCTTTAGTCCACCGGGACTAATTCCGCTTATGGTCTTTGAATTGAAAACACACCCAACCAGCACACACCAGCTTAACTTACCGGTGCCTGGAATCACCCATGACACTTGTTAAGAAGAACTCTAAGCGGGGAGGCTACAACCTCGATTACCATGGGATCAAATTTATATCGCGCGCTACTAAGGGGTGCCCCCCTCTCGGCCCCAACCGGAAACACCCATGCCCCCGGACCATGTGGCATGCCTACCGGATGAACCCGGTATCTTCCACCATGGCCTCTCTGTACGGTGTGTGCCAGGAAAGGGGTTGACAACTTACTGAACCGTACCCTGCCCGTGGCAGGGACAAGTGGTAGTACGAAAACAAGCATGGGGGTTACTGGAACAAGACTCGATCTATGGTCGACTCAGGAGGCTTATGTGTTCCCTGCATGGTTAGCACAACAGATACTTTCCACAGTTTTTCCCGACAGGGTCACCACCCCTCATGCCCCATCATGCCTCACTGCACATCCTCGCCACAACGAGATGTCCGTCACGGGGTTGTGTTCACCGGAACACAATCTTCCTTCGGACTCCATCCGAACTATCACCAGGCATATGTGGCATGAGAAGTGGCTACTGTCACCAATATCACACATATAACAGAAAAGATTTTCACCTTATGTGGATATGCAAGAGTATGACTTCCACATGAAATAACGCTACTCCATTTTAGCATATTGATGGAGTTCTTATGTTCTAGCAAACAACACACAGCTTATGTCATAATGGAGTTCAAGATGCTTGCCTTCAAGGTGCAGAGAGGTGAGGTGCACTCCAAAACTTTTGAAAGTTTTGATCTTCTCTCCAAATTCCTATTTTTGAAAATATTCAAATTAACACAAACTTTAAAAACAGTACAAAAAGTTGTCATAATTATTTTTGAAATAAATCTTAAAATAAACTAGGTGAAATTTGAGAGAGGTAGGAAAAAGAATCAACTCATTTGGAGTTTTATTTAAAAAGATATGCCCAGTCAAAGTTCTGGTCAAAATCTGTTTTTAGATAAAACAGAAAAGGAAAACGGTTCGAAATAGAGTACGCTTTAGAGGCGGAGAAGGCGTACTTCAAGGTTTACGTCTTCACTTAAACCAGCGCGGGCCGGCTCGGGGTCACTGACAGTGGGTCCCTCGGGCCCACTGGTCAGGTTTGACCAGTCGCCCGCGCCCTCTTCCTCCTCTGGCCGAGCCGAGGAGGGGCTCCGGCGATCGACGCCGGCGAACGGCGGCTCCTCGCGGGGTTCTGAGGGCGGGGATGGATCCACCAGTCCAGGGCGGTCCGCCCGGTGGTTGTTAGGTCCACGGGGGTGGAGGGAGTCGCCGGCGGCGAGCTCTGCGGCGGACGGCGTCTCGGGAGGATTTGGGGTCTCGAGCTACGGCGGTTCTTGGTCGTGTTTGAGGGGTTGGGAAGCTCCGCGTGGTCTAGGGGAGGAGTATGGTGGCACTGGATGGGCGGGGGAGACTCTGCCTGCGACGCACGGCACTGGAATGCGGCGGCGGCCGAAGCTACCGGAGACGAGGAAGACGGCCTCCCTCCATCGATTGCTGGCTACGGGGGTTCTAGGGAGATGGCCTGAGGTCGCCTGAGGGTCTGGACGAGCCCGGGGATTCCTTTTATAGGCGGGGGAGGTCGGTTCGTCGGTTGCCAGAGGATAAGCTCGACGGCGGCGGATAAGATCGGTGAACCGCTGCTCTGTAGCTTGCAGGGTGACACGTTGAGGTCGGGGACGGCGTCAGTGGCTAGCGGACGGACGAGGCACTGCACAAGGAGGCAGCTGGCGAGCGGAGATGGTTTGGGTGGTGCTGGCCACGGCAGAGACGGCAGTCGGCGGTCGTGGCGGCTTGCGGGGGAGACGAGAGAAGGCTGCGGTGCTCGTGAACGAAACAGGTCTGGCCTTGCCGCTATGCTGCGCGCGGCAGAGGGCTAGGATAAGCTCGGGGGTTGGTGAGGCGGCTCGGGCAGGCGCGTGCAAAATGCACGCTCTGCTCGTGCTCTCGGCATGCCCACCACGTGCTCGACGAAATGCTAGGATGACCTAAAATGCTCTGGTGCTGTTGGAACTACCCAGGGTTAGGTTAGTGGGCAAAAGGAGTCTAGGGGACATGTTGGTTTGCCCAGGAAGAAAAGTCTCTAATACAAAGTTGGGAGCATGCCAATTCTGGTCATGCACGTCAGCTGTTTGACAATATGCCAAGGCCACCTAGGAGATCTTTCTGGACTCCAAACTTACCAGACTGGGATCTCTTTAGGTGTAGGTGATGGTGGCAAGGTTAGTTTGGCAAAACCAGAAACTTGTTAGTGCAAGTTTTTGAGAAAACCAAATCTGGACAGAAAATGTAGGCTATTATTGCATGGACCAAAATTATTCAAATGGGTCCAATATCCTGGACTTAAGGGTTTGGTAGCAAGTACTAATAGCAGAAAAGATCCCAAGGTCACTAGAGAAATTTAAAATAGGGTTGCAGTGCAAAATACCAAATTGGACCAGAATGAAAAAGAGGATGGTTTGCTCAAAATTTATAAAACACAAAGCTGGATTTTTGCAGAAAAATGAGTTATATGCATCTACTGACATCTCCAAATTTTGGTGGAATTTTTAAAGAAATATTTAAATAGGTTGCAGTGCAATGGGAGCCCTTGAAAGAATGGAAAAGCCATTTTAAAAGAAGTGATGCTTGGCAAAAGTATTATACAAATGCTTCCACTTGCATACCCAACAAAAATCAAATGTTTTAAGAAAGCATTCAAGCCCCTCAATATTATTCAAAAGTTTCAGATAAGAGGGAAAAAATTAAAATCCTGAGAAAAGAAGTAGCTCTGAAATTAATAGAAAAGCCAGAAAATAAAAAATAAATCTTTCTGACAAAATTCTAATTAATAAAACAAGATTAAAATTTTTGGGGGTGTTACAACACTACCCCCCTTAAGAAAAATCTCGTCCTCGAGATTTGCTAAGAACGTGTTTTGTAAAAAGATTACTCGTACCACGCGGCAACCGTCACATGAAAACAGATACACCACACGCATGATAGGACGGGGTTATAGAAAAATCGCTGACTAATGTGCAGTTGTGGTATACTAGGGAGGTAATTGGTTAGGTGATAAAAGCGCGCGGGGTCTTGCATTAAGTGCACGTGGTCTGTGAGTTATATAACGAGAGGGCATGCAAAAACAAATTTTTGTTAAGGAAAACATTTTTCATGGCAGTGGTCTTTTAAGAAAAACCTTACTATGAAATTTGCTATAATTAGAAATAACCAATTTTTGTAATCACAAGAAACAACTTCAACCAATGCAATATACTAATACAGAAAATTTTAAAGCACAACACAGCTATCACAACAAGCAGTCAATTTCTACACAAACTGATATAGCCACGGTGCTGACGGTTCAGGTAATAAGCTATATTTCACGAGGAATTATTCCCTGCAGTGCGATATATCCTTCATCTACTGGGAGTGGATGGGGAACTCACAAAATGCGTCTCTCTTAGATTGGCCTCAGGGGTCTACTAATAGCGACTAGGGTTTTACACAGCAAGGGTCTGGAGAAAATCCATCACTTGCTGGGTCAAGCGCTCTCGAGCGATGATATAGTGCACCAGCTTATTTAGCATCGGACCTTTCTCTTCTCAGGTGTAGGGAAAGGATGCGGCTTCTCTGGCTGCTGCACTATTCGGGGAAATAATAATAGCCACGTTCATTGGCAAAGGGTACCATGAATTAAAGACGGGTAACCGCTCCATAAGCAGCGATCTTCATGGTCATTATTGGAGTGGGCATGGATTTTCCCGATGAAGGGAACTTCCGTAGGGCTGTGAAGGCAGTGCACAAGGCGAGGGATGCTTGGTAAGGTCACGGAGTGGCCTCATGTATAGCATCTGGCTGGATGACATATCGTGTTGTGGTGGCAATAATAATTGCCGGTTCTGTTCTCTGGTGGTCGGGGTCATTGTCACAGATATATATATCGCAAAATGCGATGTATTACTGTGGTTGTCGGTTGGGGTAAACGCTCCCTATATATAAAGAAAATGGAGTCTTCCTTCGCACACTTGCGAACGGGGCAACTCAGGTGTCGATCACGGGTGTGTAGCTTACTGGGCTAGTCTGATAGGTTGGGCACCGACTGCCAAAAGCTGTCGGGGTCACAGTGTGGGCTATCGGGTAGGATAGGCTTGGTTGTGGTGAGGTTAAGGTCTGGTGGGTGGTTTAACCTAGGTTCATCGACCTGGCCAAGATAGGATTAGCCAATGGTCAGCCTGGCTCTGATACCAAGGTTGTCAGGACCGGTTTTCCAGGATATAAATTTCCCAGCCAATGGTCCTTATGCTCACCAGCCCCAGGATTACTGTTAGCTGATGAGACACAATCTTGATACGGAAATTCCAAGAAAAATATAAAATATGTAGTACAAGACCATTCTGGTCCATGAGTACAACAAAAGTTTCTAGTGGTTGACGGCGGAAGCGGTTTGCGGATCATCAGCGTCTATGGGACTCCATTTCCCACAGGAACAGCTGACCTGGATAACTCCTATCTTCGCGCGTCTGCTATCTCCATTGCCTAGGTTCCGGGGCTGTCGTCGTTGTGCTCCTCTCCAAGCAAGAAATCTGGCCAAGACAATAGCCAGGGACAAGCCAGTGAGTACTTTGAATGTACTCGCAAACATCATGAAAACAGGTATAACATAGCAGGTGATAATCATGCACTGAAATAATCCACGATCACTTAGTCAGTCCCGAAATAAAATTCATGATGCACATGAGCAGGTCATTCGTATTAAACAGAAATAAGCAATCAGAGAATGAAGATAAAATAAACCGATCGGGTGTCTGAAGCGATGCCTCGAAAGGATAATAATATAAAGCATGCCTCAGTCGGACGTCTGAGCGACGCCACATAAAGGGCTTATAAGAAAAATAAATCACATGCGTGCCACAGTCGGGCGTCGGAGCGACACCACCTAAAGGGCTTATGAGGAAAATAAATAATCAACATGCCACAGTCGGGTGTCTGAGCGACGCCACATAAAGGGCTTATAAGGAAATTAAATAACAAGCATGCCACAATCGGGCGTCTCAGCGACACCACATAAAGGGCTTATAGATAACTAACAAGTATGCCACAGTCGGGCGTCTCAGCGACACCACATAAAGGGCTTATAGGGAAAGTAAATAATAAGCATGCCACAGTCGGGCGTCTGAGCGACACCACATAAAGGGCTTATATAATAATAATCACAATGAGTATTCTGGAGGTAGAACCATCCTAGGGATACTCAACAATTCAACAACAATGTAAATGGTTAGTCCACAATAATAATAATCACAATCATTATTCATCACACGTCATGATCAATATTCTGGTTTAGAAGTTTTCCTCCGAAGACCGACGCTAAGACCGACACTGGACCCATCCCAGACTGTAGTCCTTAACCGCGGATACGGCTATTCGAATAGATATAAACTCTGCAGAGGGTGTACTCTTTACCCACGAGTAACGGATTCCTTTAGTACACCGGGACTAATTCCGCTTACGGTCTTTGAATTGAAAACACACCCAACCAGCACACACCAGCTTAACTTACCTGTGCCTTGAATCACCCATGACACTTGTTAAGCAAAACTCTAAGCGGGGAGGCTACAACCTCGATTAGCATGGGATCAAATTTATATCGCGCGCTACTAAGGGGTGCCCCCCTCTCGGCCCCAACCGGAAACACCCATGCCCCCGGACCATGTGGCATGCCTACCGGATGCACCCGGTATCTTCCACCATGGCCTCTCTGTACGGTGTGTGCCAGGAAAGGGGTTGACAACTTACTGAACCGTACCCTGCCCGTGGCAGGGACAAGTGGTAGTACGAAAACAAGCATGGGGGTTACTGGAACAAGACTCGATCTATGGTCGACTCAGGAGGCTTATGTGTTCCCTGCATGGTTAGCACAACAGATACTTTCCACAGTTTTTCCCGACAGGGTCACCACCCCTCATGCCCCATCATGCCTCACTGCACATCCTCGCCACAACGAGATGTCCGTCACGGGGTTGTGTTCACCGGAACACAATCTTCCTTCGGACTCCATCCGAACTATCACCAGGCATATGTGGCATGAGAAGTGGCTACTGTCACCAATATCACACATATAACAGAAAAGATTTTCACCTTATGTGCATATGCAAGAGTATGACTTCCACATGAAATAACGCTACTCCATTTTAGCATATTGATGGAGTTCTTATGTTCTAGCAAACAACACACAGCTTATGTCATAATGGAGTTCAAGATGCTTGCCTTCAAGGTGCAGAGAGGTGAGGTGCACTCCAAAACTTTTGAAAGTTTTGATCTTCTCTCCAAATTCCTATTTTTGAAAATATTCAAATTAACAAAAACTTTAAAAACAGTACAAAAAGTTGTCATAATTATTTTTGAAATAAATCTTAAAATAAACTAGGTGAAATTTGAGAGAGGTAAGAAAAAGAATAAACTCATTTGGAGTTTTATTTAAAAAGATATGCCCAGTCAAAGTTCTGGTCAAAATCTGTTTTTAGATAAAACAGAAAAGGAAAACGGTTCGAAATAGAGTACACTTTAGAGGCGGAGAAGGCGTACTTCAAGGTTTACGTCTTCACTTAAACCAGCGCGGGCCGGCTCGGGGTCACTGACAGTGGGTCCCTCGGGCCCACTGGTCAGGTTTGACCAGTCGCCCGCGCCCTCTTCCTCCTCTGGCCGAGCCGAGGCGGGGCTCCGGCGATCGACGCCGGCGAACGGCGGCTCCTCGCGGGGTTCTGAGGGCGGGGATGGATCCACCAGTCCAGGGCGGTCCGCCCGGTGGTTGTTAGGTCCGCGGGGGTGGAGGGAGTCGCCGGCGGCGAGCTCTGCGGCGGACGGCGTCTCGGGAGGATTTGGGGTCTCGAGCTACGGCGGTTCTTGGTCGTGTTTGAGGGGTTGGGAAGCTCCGCGTGGTCTAGGGGAGGAGTATGGTGGCACTGGATGGGCGGGGGAGACTCTGCCTGCGATGCACGGCACTGGAATGCGGCGGCGGCCGAAGCTACCGGAGACGAGGAAGACGGCCTCCCTCCGTCGATTGCTGGCTACGGGGGTTCTAGGGAGATGGCCTGAGGTCGCCTGAGGGTCTGGACGAGCCCGGGGATTCCTTTTATAGGCGGGGGAGGTCGGTTCGTCGGTTGCCAGAGGATAAGCTCGACGGCGGCGGATAAGATCGGTGAACCGCTGCTCTGTAGCTTGCAGGGTGACACGTCGAGGTCGGGGACGGCGTCAGTGGCTAGCGGGCGGACGAGGCACTGCACAAGGAGGCAGCTGGCGAGCGGAGATGGTTTGGGCGGTGCTGGCCACGGCAGAGACGGCAGTCGGCGGTCGTGGCGGCTTGCGGGGGAGACGAGAGAAGGCTGCGGTGCTCGTGAACGAAACAGGTCTGGCCTTGGCGCTATGCTGCGCGCGGTAGAGGGCTAGGATAAGCTCGGGGGTTGGTGAGGCGGCTCGGGCAGGCGCGTGCAAAATGCACGCTCTGCTCGTGCTCTCGGCATGCCCACCACGTGCTCAACGAAATGCTAGGATGACCTAAAATGCTCTGGTGCTGTTGGAACTACCCAGGGTTAGGTTAGTGGGCAAAAGGAGTCTAGGGGACATGTTGGTTTGCCCAGGAAGAAAAGTCTCTAATACAAAGTTGGGAGCATGCCAATTCTGGTCATGCACGTCAGCTGTTTGACAATATGCCAAGGCCACCTAGGAGATCTTTCTGGACTCCAAACTTACCAGACTGGGATTTCTTTAGGTGTAGGTGATGGTGGCAAGGTTAGTTTGGCAAAACCAGAAACTTGTTAGTGCAAGTTTTTGAGAAAACCAAATCTGGACAGAAATTGTAGGCTATTATTGCATCGACCAAAATTATTCAAATGGGTCCAATATCCTGGACTTAAGGGTTTGGTAGCAAGTACTAATGGCAGAAAAGATCCCAAGGTCACTAGAGGAATTTAAAATAGGGTTGCAGTGCAAAATACCAAATTGGACCAGAATGAAAAAGAGGATGGTTTGCTCAAAATTTATAAAACACAAAGCTGGATTTTTGTAGAAAAATGAGTTATATGCATCTACTGACATCTCCAAATTTCGGTGGAATTTTTAAAGAAATATTTAAATAGGTTGCAGTGCAATGGGAGCCCTTGAAAGAATGGAAAAGCCATTTTAAAAGAAGTGATGCTTGGCAAAAGTATTATACAAATGCTTCCACTTGCATACCCAACAAAAATCAAATGTTTTAAGAAAGCATTCAAGCCCCTCAATATTATTTAAAAGTTTCAGATAAGAGGGAAAAAATTAAAATCCTGAGAAAAGAAGTAGCTCTGAAATTAATAGAAAAGCCAGAAAATAGAAAATAAATCTTTCTGACAAAATTCTAATTAATAAAACAAGATTAAAATTTTTGGGGGTGTTACACCGCCTAGTTAGGAGTTGACCAAATTCAACTGGTCAGAGGGGGCCCCTGTGCCCACTAGTTAGTGGCCCAGGCGGTGCCACATCGTACATGGCCAGAGACGCACCAGAGTTGGCTCCAGCGAGCCAAACGCGGCGGCACTGCTCGAGAGGGGTGCAGGTTTTGCGCAGAGGGGGTGTGCAGGGCTGTGGCTGGGCGCATTCGAACAGTGGGACGACGCCGCGTCGAATGGCGGTGGTGCCAGGTGCTGCGGCGGTCGACAGGGGCACCAGTGACGATCCGTGGCGGCGACGAGGATTGGGTGTTGACCGGGGCAAGGCTGGAACAGGTTGGAGAGCGAGCTAGGGGCGTGGTGCAGTGCTGCGTGCGCCCTCGAGCGTGTCGGTGGCTCGCGCGTGGGCTCGGGAGCGCGTACGGCACGTAAGCGGCAGCCATGGCGGGCGGCGGAGCTCGGCTCCGTTGGGGAGGCGAGCTAGAGGGAGAGCAGGCACACGGGGAGAGGGAGGAGGAGCGCAAGCTCACCGGGGAGGCGCATGGTGGTCTCGTTGCAACTTAGTAGCAGCAGGGTGACCAAATTGACCACGGCGGATGGCGACGCCTGATGGGGAGGCAAGCTTGATGCAAACGACATGGGGCCTCCCCGGCTCCAGCTGGTGTGGGCAGAGGGTGAGGTCGAGGCCGGTGGAGTCCTCGGACGCGTCGGAGAGGGACAAGGATGGCGGTCGCTGCGACGAAGCGAGAAGCACGACGACGACAAGGCGTGGCCGTGGTGGATCTGGGGCATGGGAAGAGGAGAGAGTGGGGGGAAGTGGATGAGAGGGGGAGAGGGAATTGAGGGGATGAGGGGGTGTCGGTGTACTAAGGTAGGGGTCCCTCAGTACCCCAACTTGTGCACGGGCAGTAGCAGCTTCCCGCGGCAGGGCCTACCACGCGCTCGCCGGAGACCTTCCTGCTCCATATAAAACCATTCAAAAACAAAGTATACAAGACAGAAGATCGAGACCCCGGCAAGTGGAGCTTGCCGGGAAGGCCGTTCCAGGCTCAAGATCACCTCACTCACGCAAGGCCCTGGCAAGAGGAGTTTGCCAGGAAGACTAGAAGATTATATTACAGAAGACATGCCTCGGCGCTATATGCGCCGAGGCAAGGCCCGGGGAGCGACAAGCTTCAGAGCCCAACAAGCTCCCGGGCCCGGCAAGGTCAAGACCCCGGCAAGGTGCTTGCCGGGGAAGGTTGCGCTGTGTGCCCGCGCTCCAGCTCATCGGTCCACGCGTCGCCCTGGGGCCTCTCCTGGGACGCGTGGCGGATGGTTGTGCAGCCTGGGGGACACGGTGGCACTCCACGGTGGTAAAGCCATCGCCGTGGCAAACGGAGACGCAAGGGCGGGCGCTTTTGGGGTCGACGGCGACAGGCATTAAATGCTCTTGTCCCCCACTGTCAAAGTAGGTAGCGACCACTATTCACGCACTGTAGCTCCACTGTTCCCGCACTGTTACAACTACCACCTCTTTTACATTTTTACCCTTTCTCCTACGTTGACACCTGTCGGTGACCCCTTGCACTATAAAAGGAGGCCCATGCACAACGTAGAAAGGGTTCGAAACCTAGATCGCTCACACGCTCGGTGTAGCTAGTTCTTCAAGCTCCCGAGCTTCCCAACTCAATACAAACTAAGCAGGAGTAGGGTTTTACGCGTCCACCGCGGCCCGAACCTGGGTAAACTGCCTGCGTGATCTCCACGATCTGCTCTTCGTGCTCCCTCCGCCCTCTTACCGCACAAGTAAGGGGCTCCGGTCCCATAGGTGTTCGTGGCGGACAGTTTCCCCCGACATCTTTGGCGCGCCAGGTAGGGGGCATCGAGGTTGTGCGAACCTGATCCGGCGCTCACGCAGGCGCATTCTTCATCAACCTCTCCAAATTCGTCAGCTTCATCAACAACAGCATCATGGCCCCGAAGAAGAAGGCTTCGGAGGTCGCAGGCCCGTCTGCGTCTCATCCGCCACCACCAGAGCCAACGGTGGGCGGGGGAGACGCCATCGGGAGGGTGGTCGCCGGCGAGGACACGCGCAGCGCCACCAAATCTAAGGACAAGACGGACGACCGAGCCTCGGTCTCCGTGGACGCGCCACGTCCATCTCAGCAAACGACAACCCAGCAGCGCCATACCACAGGAGGTGGCATCCGCTTGCTGGGCCAAGGGCAAACCGGAGGTTCGTGGGACGCTCCGGGCCATCGTCCTGGCACGAGCAAAGCGCGGTCGCCGGGGCGGGACCCTGCTCCTTCTAACGCTGTTAGAAGTCCGAGCATATCCCGCTCCTCGCACCGCTCGCCCCCGCTCCCCTCCACTCCAGCAGAAGTGCTCGCAAGGGCGCAACTGCTCCTCGACTTCCCTCCAGCGGCAGACAAGGCGGAAGACTGGAGGGCCACCATCCAGAGCCTGATCGCCTTCGCCAACAACGATACGCCGCAGCAGCCGGCGACCTCGCGGCCGCGGCAAGCCGAGAAGACGAAGGCCGACGGCGACAAGACCGCCGGGGGTGCAACCACCGTGCACTCCCCGCCGCAGAAGCAGAAGACGCCGCCCCGCTGGAACAACGCCGACGACGGCTCCACGGCGTCGTCGGATCCGCGGGCTCGTCGGGACGAGCGCCAAGTCCTTGACGACCGGCGACAAGAAGACGCTCGAACAACGATCGAGCGCGGCCGAGAAGCTCGGCGACAATCAGATCAGCGAGCTGGAGCCGCTGTCGACACGCGCGCGCCCGGTGAACCAGGCGACTTGCCGTACGCGGCAGGTTGCCCTGCGTTTACCCGCGAGCTGCGGCGCGTCCAGTGGCCCAGCATGAAGAACTTCAAGCCCGACGTACCGGAGAAGTACGACGGCAAGACGCACCCCTCGGAATTCCTCAGCATTTACACCATCGCGGTGCAGGCTGCCGGGGGGCGCGACGAGAAGATTTTGGCGAACTACTTCCCGCTCGTGGTTAAGCCGAACGTTCGTTCATGGCTTATGCACTTGCCGGAAGGCTCCATTTCTTCTTGGACGGACCTTTGCCATCAGTTTGTTGGCGCCTTCACAGGTGGCCACAAACCCCATGGCCAGGAGAGCGATCTCCACATTCTGGCCCAGAAGGAAGGAGAATCCCTGCGCAAGTATATCCAACGCTTCAGTCGTGTGCAGCACAACATCCCCGACGTCCACCCTGCCGTGGTTATCAGCGCGTTCCACCAGAACGTGCGTAACCGCCGCATGCGTGAAGAAATGGCCATGACCAAGATACGGGATGTCAGCGAGCTCTACGCTCTAGCTGATAAGTGCGCACGCGCCGAAGAGGGGAGGAGACTCCCCGGGGAAGATGCTGGCGCAGGAGGAAGCGACAGCGACGACGCCGCCCCGGCAAAGAAGAGCCGGCGGCGGAACAATAGGAGGAAGAACAAGAAGGAAGTGCTTGCCGTCGAGAAGTCCGGCAAGGAGGCTCCCGCCAAGCAAACACAGGCTGGCGGCTCCGGCAAGGAGCCTGCCCCTGTGGCGGCAGCCGACAAGCAGGACGGCTCCGACAAGCAATACTGCAAGATCCACCGCACCAAGGGCCACGACCTCTCCAACTGCAAACGCGTCGAGTACCTCGTCGAGCAGCAGAAAGCTGAGTACGAGAGGCGCGACAAGGAGAAGGCCCAAGGTGGCGGAGGAGAACCAAGCAAGAAGCGGCCATTCAATGGCCGGGGAGGACGCTGCGGCAAGGCCAAGCAGTGGCAAGGTGACCGACCTCCCCGGGGCCGCGACAAGGATGAAGAAGACGACGACGAAGACATGGAGGATGAGAATAACAGCGAGCAGGAGTCCCAGAAGGCCACGGAGGTCCTGTGCGTCGACGGTGGCGCCTCTCTGCACACCTCCCACCGCCAGCTCAAGCAGTGGGTGCGCGAGGTGAATGCAGCAGAGCCGCCCGGGGAGTCGCGCAGGCTCCTCAAATGGTCCAGCACGCCCATCATTTTCGACCTTGAGGATCACCCTGACCGTACCACTGCGGTCGGGTGCTTGCCGATGCTGGTCTCACCCACCATCCGCAACCTCAAGGTCACCAAAATGTTGGTTGACGGCGGGGCCGGGCTGAACTTGATCTCCTCTGCTGTGATCAAGAAACTCCAAATCCCAGATGGCGAGCTCGAAGAGACCGGTTCTTTCCAAGGAATCAATCCGGGAAGGAGCAAGCCCAAGGGGAAGATAACTCTGCCGGTGACCTTTGGCGGGGAGCTCAACTTCAGGACTGAGCGCATCACATTTGACGTCGCCGATATCCCATTGCCATACAATGGGATACTCGGCCGTCCCGCCCTCGCCAAGTTCATGGCAGCTTCCCACCACGCCTACAACGTACTCAAGATGCCGGGGCCGATAAGCGTCATCACCATCCATGGCGACAAGAAGGATGCGCTTGTCTGCGCCGACAAGATCTACCGGGATGCAGCAGCTGCGGAAGAGAAGGACACACTTGCCGCTGAAGCTCCCGGGGGGAAGAAGACGAAGACCAAGTCCGGCAAGTGCTCTGGGGCCCACTCCGGCAACCGCACCTCTTCGGAGTGCTGCGCTGCCGTCGAGGACGTTCCGTCGAGCTCCACCGGCAAGTGTAAGAAGGGGATGGCCGCTCCTCCGGCAACCAAGAAGGTGTCCGCCAAGGAGGACGGCACTGGTGGTACCTTCACCATCAGTGCCACGCTTGACAGCAAATAGGAAAGCGCGCTCGTTGCCTTCCTGCGGGCGAATGTCGATGTGTTTCCCTGGCAACCATCTGACATCCCCGGTGTTCCCAGGAAGGTAATTGAGCACAAGCTTGCTGTTTGTCCTCATGCGCGGCCCGTCAAGCAGAAGGTGAGGAAGCAAGCCGTGGAGCGCCAAGAATTCATTGCTGAGGAAATCAAGAAGCTAGAAGCAGCAGGCCTAGTCAGAGGTGTGATCCATCCGACGTGGTTAGCAAACCCAGTCGTCGTGCGCAAGGCCAATGGGAAGTGGAGACTGTGTATAGACTTCACCGATGTGAATAAAGCATGTCCCAAGGATCCATTCCCCTTGCCGCGCATTGACCAGATCGTTGACTCCACTGCCGGATGTGAGCTACTCTCTTTTCTTGATGCATATTCAGGCTACCACCAGATCTTTATGGCCAAGGAAGATGAAGAGAAGACTGCATTTATCACTCTATGTGGCACTTATTGCTTCATACGCATGCCATTCGGACTAAAGAATGCAGGATTAACATTTGCAAGGGTAGTGCACACTGCTTTCGAGCCACAGATCCACAGAAATGTAGAGGCTTACATGGATGACATCGTGGTGAAGAGCAAGAGCAAGGATACTCTGGTCCAAGATTTGGAAGAGACATTTCAGAACCTGCGCAAGATACAGCTCACGTTGAACCCCGGGAAGTGCGTCTTTGGAGTCCCCTCCGGCAAGCTTCTCGGGTTCTTTGTGTCACAGAGGGGGATTGAAGCTAACCCCGACAAGATTAAAGCCATTGAGCAGATCGAGGCCCCGAAGCGCGTCAAGGATGTCAGAAGGCTTGCAGGTTGTGTGGCTGCCCTCAGTAGGTTCATTTCGAAGTCTGCAGAACGCGCCCTACCTTTCTTCAAAATCTTGAAGAAGGCAGGTCCCATGAAATGGACTCCGGAAGCGGAGGCAGCGCTGCAGGATTTGAAACGGTACCTATCCTCCACTCGAATACTTGTCGCACCTAGACCACAGGAAAGGTTGTTGCTATACCTAGCGGCAACCAACCTGGTGGTTAGTGCTGCGTTAGTAGCGGAGAGGGAGGCCGACGAGGAATCTGCACCACCGGCAAGCGAATCCAGCGACAAGCAGGGGGGTGCTCCGACAAGCTCTGGCCCCGACAAGGACAACTCTGCGCGGGAACAGGAAGAAGTGCGGAAGAAGATGGTGCAGTGCCAGGTGTATTTTGTGAGTTCCCTCTTGCAGGGGGCTAGATCAAGATACTCCGGGGTGCAAAAGTTGCTTTTCGGCCTCCTCATGGCCTCGAGAAAGCTGCGCCATTACTTCCAGGCACATGAGATAACAGTGGTCACTCGCTTTCCGCTGAAGAGGATATTGCACAATCCAGAAGCAACAGGCAGGATCGTTGAGTGGGCACTGGAGCTGTTGAGCTTTGGACTCAAGTTTGAAAGTACCTCAACCATACATAGTCGAGCTTTGGCAGAATTCATAGATGAGTGGACCCCGACGCCCGATGAAGAAGTCCAAGAAACAAGTGCACCCGTACAAGAAGCGACAAGTGAATGGGTAATGTATTTTGATGGTGCCTTCTCGCTGCAAGGCGCCGGTGCTGGCGTGGTACTCATCGCGCCCACCGGAGAGCACCTCAAGTATGTTATCCAGATGCACTTTCCCAGGGAGCAAGCGACAAACAACACTGCTGAATATGAAGGTTTGCTCGCCGGCCTCAAGATTGCGGCCGAACTTGGGATCAGGAAACTGATTGTGCGGGGAGATTCTCAGTTGGTGGTCCGGCAAGTTAACAAGAGTTACCAGAGCCCTTTGATGGAAGCTTATGTAGATGAAGTGAGGAAGCTTGAAGAGCACTTTGAAGGTCTACAAATGGAGCACGTCCCGAGAGCTCAGAACGAAATTGCAGATGGCCTTTCAAAGTGTACTTCGATGAAGTTACCTGTGGAACCAGGGACCTTTTTGCTCAAGCTAACTCAACCATCCGTTACACCATCAATTGGGCAGTCTAAGAAGAGAAAGTTGGTCTCCAGCGACTACTTGCCGGCGGATCTTCCTGAAACCGCCGCCAAGGTCCCCAAGATCAATGATCAGAACGCTGAGGAATAGTCTGCTCCTGCAGATCCGAGGATCTGTGCAGTTGAAGCAAGTGTTCCCGACAAGCCTCGCCCCGGCGAGCTTGCCGGGGGACCATCAGCTCCGGCGGAACCAGAGGTTCTCGCCGTGGAAGCTGAGGTCTCCGCAGCGGCTCTCATGCCTTTAGTCCTTGCCGTTGAGCCTCGGGCTCCGGCATGGGCGCAGCAGATCTTCTGTTTTCTGCAAACTGGAGAACTTCCCGACGACCCAGAAGAAATAGAGAAGATAACCAGGCAGTCAAGTATGTACCAGTTCGTGGATAACGAGCTGTACAGAAGAAGACTCAATGGTGTCAGATTGAAGTGCATCTCCAGGGAAGATGGACAGAAGCTGTTGGCAGAAGTACACGGAGGCATATGCGGCCACCACATTGGCGCAAGGGCACTTGCCGGGAAAGCTTTCCGGCAAGGGTTCTTTTGGCAAGAAGCCCTCCAAGATGCAACTGCACTAGTAACCAAGTGTGAAGCGTGCCAGTTCCATGCGAAGCAAATTCATCAGCCAGCTCAAGCTCTCCAAACAATCCCTTTGTCCTGGCCCTTCTCGGTCTGGGGGCTCGATATCCTCGGCCCCTTCCCCCGTGCTGTCGGGGGCTTTGAGTACTTGTACGTTGCAATCGACAAGTTCACAAAGTGGCCAGAAGTGGAACCAGTGAGAAAGGTGACAGCACAGTCAGCGGTCAGGTTCTTCATGTCGATTGTTTGCCGTTTCGGAATCCCTAACAGGATCATCACCGACAACGGTACACAATTTACTAGTCGCACCTTCATGCAGTACGTCCAAGACCTTGGCGCCAAGGTCTGTTTCGCTTCTGTTGCTCATCCGAGGAGCAACGGTCAAGCTGAGAGGGCCAATGCTAAAGTGCTGCGCGGACTCAAGACAAGGACCTTTGACAGGCTGCGCAAGTGCAGAAGAAACTGGATAGAGGAGCTACCGGCGGCTCTTTGGTCAATCAGAACGACACCAAGTCGAGCCACCGGACAGACACCCTTTGCTCTAGTCTATGGAGCAGAGGCAGTTCTCCCCACGGAACTCGTATACGGATCTCCTCGAGTGCTCGCTTATGATGAGCTCAAGCAAGAGCAACTGCGGCAAGATGATGCATTGCTCCTCGAGGAGGAACGTCTCCAGGCTGCTGTACGAGCTGCTCGATACCAGCAGGCCTTGCGCCGCTATCATAGCCGCAAGGTCAAGGCCAGGAGTCTCGAGGAAGGCGACCTTGTTCTTCGGCGTGTTCAGTCCGCCAAGAATTCCAACAAGTTGACGCCAAAGTGGGAAGGCCCTTATCGGGTGAGACAAGTCACGAGGCCCGGCGCTGTCCGCCTTGAGACCGAAGAAGGCTTACCGGTGAGCAACTCCTGGAACATAGAGCATCTTCGCAAGTTTCACCCATAAGGCGCG
This sequence comes from Secale cereale, assembly GCA_902687465.1. Taxonomy (NCBI): domain Eukaryota; kingdom Viridiplantae; phylum Streptophyta; class Magnoliopsida; order Poales; family Poaceae; genus Secale; species Secale cereale. The sequence continues at coordinate 386,383,670 of LR738712.1, forward strand.
GTTGCCGTGATCCGCTCCGGCAACCACTTTTTGTACAAGCCTTGCCGCTGTTGCATGTAACCCTTTGTACAAAGCCGGGCGCAGACCCCGTGCATCAGTAAAGTTTTTATGTTTTGCGCTATTTGCCTCTTACATGCTTTTCTTTGCTATTTGCATGAATTATTTGGCATCTTGTGCAACATACATATCCGGTAAGCATTAGCAAGCCGAAAGGCCATATACTTGTTTCCCTCTTCTTTTTCCTTGCCTCTTAAGCAGAAGGAAAGTTCCTCGCGCACAAGTTTGCCGGGGGGGAAGGAGATGGAAGAGGAACCAAGTGCTGTTCAAGGAAAAGAAGTCTTACCGAGAAGCATGATATGAAAGCTAAGTTATTAGAATTTGAGCAGTTCAAATTTTTAATTTTTAAGTTGTCTTCCTTGAACAATCACACTTCGTATGGAAAACCTGTGCGCGGAGGAACCTACCCGTAGCTAGCCGCACCCTTATCTTGTTTTCGAGTACGCTCAACGACTCAAGTGAGGTGCGACAAGTGTCGCGCCCTTGGTTCGTTTTCGAGTTCACTCAACAAGCCGAGTGCGTTGCGACTGGCTGCGGCAAGGTTGCTTGCCGGTGAGACCTTGGCCAGCAGGCTGCTCAGAGTCCAGCACTCAGCGCTCGCGGCAAAGGACCCTTGCCGGCAAGCTCCCTGGAAGCGTACGGTGAAAAACGTACAAAGTAGATGACCAAGACAAGGAAGATAACATTGCACTGATTGATTAAAATAAGATAAATATCTTACAAATGATAACTTGTCGCAATGATTAATGAGTTCATAACACCCTATGCAGCAACAAAAGAGATAAAGAAAAAGGAGGCCTAATCCACGTGGTCGCCCTCGATCCTGGAGATCTTGTTCACTTTGGCGATCATATGGGCGACCTGCTCCTTCAGCGCCTCCGTGTTCGCGTCGGCCGGCAAGCTGCGGAGAACGTTGGTGAGGTTTATACCGGGATTGCGGTATACAATCTTCGTCAGGACGCGCTCCAAGGTTCCCGCGCAGAGCTGGCGCGACTCCTCGGCCAGTTGCGCGGGGAGCTTCTTCCGAAGATCTGCAAGAGCCGGCGCGATCCCTCTGAAGAAAAGGCTGAGCTTGGTGCTGTGAGGGAGATTTGGATCCGGAGAGTAGATGAGATGCTCAACCTTCAGCGCCAGCAGCTCCTGGTCGATGTTGGATGCAGAAGACACCAAGTCGTCGGTACACACCTCGACGGTCCGGCGGAAGTTCTCGGCCGCAGTGTTGGCGCTCTCCACCAAGCCTCGCTCCCTGCGAGCTCTTCCTTCAGCTTGGTTTCCCGGTCCCGGACGGCGTCGAGCGAGTCCTTCAACGTGGAAACCTTCAGCTCCAGATCCTCAATGGAGTCCTTGGCGGCCTTCAGCTCGTCGCCCTGCTTGGAGAGGCGCACCTGGAGTTCGGAGTTGGTGTGGGCGTCCTTCTCGCGCTCTGTGTTGAGCGCGGTGACCCTCTCCACGCTCGCCTTCAGTGACTCCTCCAGTTGCGCGACCTTGGCCACGAGCTCCTCCTTGGCGGTCTCCGCGGCAGCCGCGGCGGCTTTCGCCTCCTTCAGCTCTCCGCCAAGGGCCTGCTCCCGAGCGGCAAGGTCTTCCTCGTGGGAGTCGAGGTTGACCTTCCGTTGGGCGAGCTCTCCTTCTCGCCGGGACAGCTCCTCCCCGGTAAGTCGCTGCTGCTCTTCGGCTTCAGCCTTCTCCAGCAGCCATTCCTGGTACTCCCCGGCGAGCCTCTCGCGCTCCTCCGCCACGTCGCGGAGGGCAGCCTGGTTGGCGGCGCGGAGCTCTGCCGCGCGCTTCTCCATCTCAACAGCGGCCTTGGCGGCAAGGGCCTCCCGAGAGGCAAGCTTCGCCTGCCTGGCCCGGTAAAGGGCCAGGAGCTGATGAAGCAGCTTCTCCTCCTCGGGCCCTTCGCTTTCGCCGGGCGCCTCGACGATCTTCAGACCCGCGGAGGCGAGAACCTCTCCATCAAAGGCCTCGCCCTCCGCGGGGGCTCGCGATAAAGAACCCCACGGCACCTGGATGTAAACGCCGTTGGGGGCCTCAAGATAATAGGCCGACGGCTCCTTTTCGGTGGAGGGGCCGGCGGCCGGCGCAGCGCCCGACGCTCCTGCCGCCTCCGGGCCGGCAGTATGGCCGCCGTCCCCCTCCCCGTCCGCCGCGTCTGCGGCCGGAGCGGTCTCCTCCGCAGCCGGCTCGGCGGCTCCCGCCGTGTCCTCAGCGACAGGGGCGTCGCCACCGCCGCCCTGCGCGCCCTCTTCCTCGACGACGATGACTTCCGTCTCCATCTGCTCGGGGGGAGGAAGATCTAGAAGAAGAAGAAAAAGCAAAAGAAGTTCAAGCAAATATCCAAAAAGAGACGAATCCAAGAAGACGAAATTACAGAGCTTACCTTGACGGACGTCGTCAGCGGCGGGCTCCCTCGCCGGGGAGCTCTGCCTTGGCGGGGTGGCCGCCCTCGCCGGGCTACTCGCCCTGGGCGGGGTACTCGCCCTTGGCGGAGTGCCCGCCCTTGACGGAGTGCTCTCCCTTGCCGGAGAGTTCGGCCTTGGTGGGGACGGCGGGGCCCGCGGCTCCTCGGGAGCGACCTCCGGATGCTCCTGGGCTTGCGGCTCCACCTCTGCACAAAACAATCAAGATATTAGCACAAGACAAAATCCTCGAGCGCGCCCGACGAGCGGAAGTACGGAACCCAGACTTACGCTAGGGGCTGCGCTGGGGGCTGCTCCTCGGAGCAGCGCTCGGGTCCGGCAGGCTCGTCTCCGGCACGTCCCCTGTCGCCGCGACGGGCGAGTCGTCCGCGACCTCGACCACGGGCACCTTGGCCTTCTTCGCCACTCGCTGGGCCAGGGTCTTGAGATCCAAACAGAAAGCAAAATCAGCATCAGCAAAAATCAAGACAAAGTTAAAGAAGGTGCGAAGCCTCAAGTTCTTACTCCTGTTCCTCGTCGTCGTCGTCGCTCAAGGCGGATAAGTCAAACGCCACCTGAGACGCGTCCACGCGGGGAGCAGGAGGCGAAGACTCCCTCGGGCGCTTGGCGGTCCCCGGGGCTGGAGGCTGCGAAGACCCGGCCCCTGTGGTAGCCGAGGCCCGGGGAGCGGGCGGAGCTGCCGCTCCGCTCTGTGAAGACTCCCTTCCGCTCGGCGCTGACTTGCGGGGCGCCTCCGCCGTGGCCTCTGTACGGGCCGCCTCCGCCGTGGTGGGTGCGCCGGGCGCCCCCGTCGCAGCTTGACTCCCTCGGGTAGCTCGCGCCGCCCGGCGAGTTGGTTGTTGTCGGGGCGCCTGCGCCCTCGTCCCTGTCGCCGTCTTGCGGAGACGTTTCAGCGGAGATCGCCTGGGACTTGCCCGAGGCGGGGAGGTCTCCGATGACGAGGAGAGGTCGTCGGCGTAGAGCCCCAGAGATCCGTCGGAGTCCTCGTCGGCCCCGGCGTCCTCCTCCTCCTCCTCCTCCTCGGCTGGCTTGCTGGGCCCAGCGCCCTGTACTGTGGCCGCTCTCCCTCCGGCGCCTCCGGCGCCTCCGCTCCCTCCGGCGCCTCCGCTCCCTGCGGCGCCTCTGTTTCCTCCGGCAGCGCTGCTTCTCGCCGCGGCCTCGGTCAAGATTCCGGGGATCCCGGAGTGCCTCAAAGAAGGGACCCCGGCGAGCTCGTCGGGAGGAAGCTTCAGTAGCCTGCGGATCTCTGCCTCCTCTGCTTGGCAGGACGCTTCCGCAGCCTCTGCCTCCTCGGGCGTGAAGCCAAACACTCTTGCCGCTGCGGCTGCAGCGGCCTCTTCAACCCGAGAAGCTATATACGCTATCTCCTGGTCGGTGGTGTCCCGTGTCAGCCCCTTGATCTCGTCCTTGTTCTTAGCCACCTCCACCAGGTTGTCGAAGAAGCTCAAGATGACGTCTGGCTTGGGCGGAATCCACGTGCGGTCGATGCCGTGCGAGTCACACGCTGGCATCATGGCGCGAAGGGAATCCCGGGCCGTGCTGTTGCAAAGGGGCACCACTCCCCGGGGAGCTCTGAACCATTCTGGGTGGGCCGGGTCGTGCTTAAATAGTTCCCGGACCATCCCCTTCAGCTCCAGTGATGTGAAGTTGAAGTTTAGCCCGGGGCGCAACCTCATTATGTCCGCCGCGTTGCCGTACTCCCAGGCTGGCTTCTTCCTATCTGAAGAGGGGCAATGCGGCGGCGAAGGAAATCTGTGCCTACCTCTCCGACAGACAACTTTGCTACCCGGAGACGAAGAATTATGATGAGGGCGACGTTGAGCTTGCCGTCGTCCGAATCCAACTCACTCCAGTCCCTGCCGCGCACGATGGCTGTTGTGCATGGCGCGGTGAAAGGTTGCGGCTCGTCCTCGACTATCCAACACCAGTCTGCACGCCACTCCTCCCACTTGCCGCGGAGCTCCCCCGGCAAGTAGGACTCCTTCTTGTTCAAGCGGAAGACCCAAGAAATCCCCCCGGAGAGGGGAGCACCGGCTTCTACTCTAGGGGTGAAGAAGTGCCTAAACAGCGCTACGTTTGGGTATATCCCAATATAGTTTTCGCACATATGTGCGAAAACCGCCATCGTGAGGATGGCATTGGGAGTGAAGTCTAGAAGATGGAGGCCGTAGGTGTGCATTATATCGCAGAAAAAGTCGGAAAAAGGAGGACAGAGACCGCAGTGGAAGAAAGCTGCGAAGAAGAAGTACCCGCCGGGGTAGTTGTCCTTGGCGGCGGCCGGATAGGCTCGGGTGCGGGGATGCGCCTTGGTCTTCTTGGCCCAGAACAAGTAATACTTGTTCCAGAGCTCCCGTGCGCCGAGCCTTGGCGCGAAGACGACGTTCCGCTTCCGCAACAAGGTGAGCCTCGCCGCTTGCTCCGACTTCTCCTTCTTGGTCTTCTCCGCCTTCGCCTTCTCGGTCTTCGGGGCCATGGCGGAGGCGGCGAGGGAAGGGGGACGAGGAGTCCGGCGGCGCCGCAGATGCGGAAGACGGCGGAGGAGGTGTGGAGGCGGAGCGCAAAGGGGATCTCTGGAGATGGAAGAAGAAGCAATGAAGGCGTAGGAGGAGAACCGCTCCTGCTTCCTCTGCTTTTATGGGGAAGTGGGGGACGTTTCGCTTTTTCTATTAAAAGAACGTGGCCACGTCCCATCCCACGATGCCGCAATCGACGCGTGCCGTTACGGAGGGACGCAGCGGATGCGGAAGTGGATTTGACGTGCCGTGGGCCGCGCGTGCCCGTGCACTGTTTTGGGCCTGGCCCAACAGCGCTCGGCACCGTGTGTGGCCCAGGCCCGGGGGCTCCTGTCGGTGTACTAAGGTAGGGGTCCCTCAGTACCCCAACTTGTGCACGGGCGGTAGCAGCTTCCCGCGGCAGGGCCTACCACGCGCTCGCCGGAGACCTTCCTGCTCCATATAAAACCATTCAAAAACAAAGTATACAAGACAGAAGATCGAGACCCCGGCAAGTGGAGCTTGCCGGGAAGGCCGTTCCAGGCTCAAGATCACCTCACTCACGCAAGGCCCTAGCAAGAGGAGTTTGCCAGGAAGACTAGAAGATTATATTACAGAAGACATGCCTCGGCGCTATATGCGCCGAGGCAAGGCCCGGGGAGAGACAAGCTTCAGAGCCCGACAAGCTCCCGGGCCCGGCAAGGTCAAGACCCCGGCAAGGTGCTTGCCGGGGAAGGTTGCACTGTGTGCCCGCGCTCCAGCTCATCGGTCCACGCGTCGCCCTGGGGCCTCTCCTGGGACGCGTGGCGGATGGCTGTGCAGCCTAGGGGACACGGTGGCACTCCACGGTGGTAAAGCCATCGCCGTGGCAAACGGAGACGCAAGGGCGGGCGCTTTTGGGGTCGACGGCGACGGGCATTAAATGCTCTTGTCCCCCACTGTCAAAGTAGGTAGCGACCATTGTTCACGCACTGTAGCTCCACTGTTCCCGTACTGTTACAACTACCACCTCTTTTACATTTTTACCCTTTCTCCTACGTTGACACCTGTCGGTGACCCCTTGCACTATAAAAGGAGGCCCATGCACAACGTAGAAAGGGTTCGAAACCTAGATCGCTCACACGCTCGGTGTAGCTAGTTCTTCAAGCTCCCGAGCTTCCCAACTCAATACAAACTAAGCAGGAGTAGGGTTTTACGCGTCCACCGCGGCCCGAACCTGGGTAAACTGCCTGCGTGATCTCCACGATCTGCTCTTCGTGCTCCCTCCGCCCTCTTACCGCACAAGTAAGGGGCTCCGGTCCCATAGGTGTTCGTGGCGGACAGTTTCCCCCGACAGGGGGTCCTTATCCCTTCCTGGCGTCGGCGACGGCGAGGTGGTCGGGTGGCGACCATGCCCCTGTAGCGACAAGGAGCAAAGGAACAGGGCGATCGGCGGGGGGTTAGGTGGGCTTGCTGGGCCTCCCAGGCCAAGATGGCACTGGGGATTTTTCTTTTATTTATTTTTTTGCTTCATTTTTCGTTTTGCTTATTTATGTTCTATTTAATTCCACATTGTTTTAGTTTAAATAAAATACAAAACTAGTTTCAAAAATAGCATTACTACTTATACCTCTACCACAAAAAGTTTGGTACTCCATTAAATTAATTTGATATTTTAGGAATTATAAAGGCATCTAATTAATTATGAATGCCACTGTTTTAATAATTTTCAAAAACTTCAATATTTTATAAAATTTTGGTTTCTTCACCAATAATACTTATGAATCATTTGGCACAGTTTGAACATTTTGTTTTGACACTTGAATTTTTTTAGAATTAGACAAGATTTTAAATTTGAATTTGAACGGGGTTTGAATCAACGTGAGTTTAACAACAGTAATCGTGGTGACGTGGCATCATTAGGAGAGGATTAGTGTAGCATAAATATCTGGGCGTCACAGTGAAGCTGCTTATATATTGGGCATCAAGACCTATAGGGATAGATACAGATGCTTAATAGGACTTTCACAAAGCACATACCTTGATAAAGTTTTGAAGAAGTTCAAAATGAATCAGTCAAAGAAAGGGTTCTTTCCTGTGTTACAAGGTGTGAAATTAAGTTTGACTCAAAGTCCGACCATGACAGAAGATAGAGAGAGAGAATGAAAGTCATTCCCTATGCCTGGGCCATAGGTTCTCTAATGTATGCCATGCTGTGTACGAGACCTGATGTGTGCCTTGCCATACGTTTGGCGGGGAGGTACCAAAGTAATCCAGGAGTGGATCACTGGACATCGGTCAAGAATATCTTGAAGTACCTGAAAAGGACGAAGGAAATGTTTCTTGGTTATGGGGGTGGTAAAGAGTTCATTGTAAAGGGTTACATCGATGCAAGCTTTGAAACTGATCTAGATGAATCTGAGTCCGAATCTGGATACGTATAGAACGCGAGAGAAATTAGCTAGAGTAACTCTATTCAGAGCATTGTAGACATAGATATTTGCAAAGTACACACAAATCTGAATGTTCCAGTAAAACCTCTCTCACAAGCAAAACATGATCACACCATAGAACTCTTTGGGTGTTAATCACATGGCGATGTGAACTAGATTATTGACTCTTGTAAACTTTTTGGGTGTTAATCACATGGCGATGTGAACTAGATTATTGACTCTAGTGCAAGTGGGAGACTGATGGAAATGTGCCCTGAAGGCAATAATAAACTTATTGTTATTATATTCATGATGAAGGTTTATTATTCATGCTTGAATTGTATTGACCAGAAACTTAAATACATGTGTGAATAAATAAACAAATACCATGTCCCTAGTGAGCCTCTACTAGACTAGCTCGTTAATCAATAGATGGTTAATGTTTCCTAACCATAGACAAGAGTTTTCATTTGATAATGGGATCACAACATTAGGAGAATGATGTAATGGACAAGACCCATCCGTTAGCATAGCATATGATCGTTCAGTTTATTGCTACTGCTTTCTAAATGTCAAATACATGTTTCTTCAACTTATAACCCACATGTATAGGGAATCAATTGTAGCCTATTTCGGTAAGTAAGACTGTCAAACCCAACGAGGAGCTAAAGGTAGAACTAATATGGCCTCAAGTTCTATCGACCACTTATACAACTCTACGCGCACTTAACGTCCGCTTTACCTAGAACAAGTATGAAACTAGAAGTACTTTGTAGGTGTATGATAAGTTTGCAAGATAATAAAGAGCACATAAATAAAACCTAGAGGTTGTTTATATAAAGAAACAATTAAGTTTGTTTTAGTAGAGATTTTTTTTCACAAGAAAGTTATTTGTCCCTAGATAATTGATAACTAGACCGGTAATCATTATTGCAATTTTATATGAGGGAGAGGCATAAGCTAACCTACTTTCTCTACTTGGATCATATGCACTTATGATTGGAACTCTAGCAATCATTCGCAACTACCAAAGATCATTAAGGTAAAACCCAACCATAGCATTATAAGATATGAAGTCCTCTTTACTCCCATATACAACAACTCCCTTACTCGGGTTTAAGCTCTGTCACACTAGCAACCCACCATAAGAGAATCATGAATGTATTGCAACACCCTACAGCGTGGATCCCTCATGCTTGCGCGACATAGAGAGCACCATAGGACAACACCAATAATAGAATATACAACTCAATCCAATCACGATCATTAGTTAAACCATAGGACAAAACAGATCTACTCAAACATCATAGGATAGACACACATCATTGGATAACAATATATAGCGTTGAGGAGCATGTTTAAGTAGAGATTACATCAGGGAGTAGGGGTGTTACACCGCTAAATAGAGGGGGAGAGAGTTTGTGTTGACGGTAGCGAGGGTGTTGGTGTAGATCGCCGTCACAATCCTTGCCCTGGCGGCACTCCCGCGCCACCGGGAGAGAGGGGGAGAGAGCTCCCTCCTTCGTATTCTTCCTTGACCTCACCCCCTAGATGGGAGGAGGCTTTCCCCTCTGGTCCATGGCCTCCATGGCGGCGGATGGGCGGGAACCCCTCCGAAATTGGATCTATCTCTCTGATTCTCTTCTATTTCGCGACCCCCGAATCTGGCCTATCACTGTGTCTTAATTCCCGGAGATCCGTAACTCCGATTGGGCTCAAATTTTAACACAATTTTTATCCAAATATTATGTTTCTTGTGGCGAAAGAAGGGCACCAACCGCCTTATAGTGGACCCACAAGCCTGATAACCCACAAGTGTAGGGGATCAGTTGTAGCATCTTTCGATAAGTAAGAGTGTTGAACTCAACAAGGAGCTAAAGGTAGAACAAATATTCCCTCAAGTACTATCGACCACCGATACAACTCCACGCACGCTTATCATTCGCTTTACCTAGAACAAGTATGAAACTAGAAGTACTTTGTAGGTGTTGTGGGATAGGTTTGCAAGAAATTCAAGAGCACGTAAATAAAAGCTAGGGGCTGTTTCGATGAAGAAGCAATAAAGTTAGTATATCGAGTGTGGAAAAGTCGTGGTAGGAGTGGCAAATTGTCCCAAAGCAATTGACTACGTTACTAGACCGATACCAAGTTTTATGTGGGAGAGGCCGCTGCTGGGATGTCATCCCTTACTTGGAATTCTATGCGCTTATTATTGGAATTATTAGCAAGCATCCGCAACTGCTAACATTCATTAAGGTAAAACCCAACCATATTATTAAGATATATTGGTCCCCCTTCAATCCCGTATGCGTTAATTTCTATGCTAGGCTGAAGCTGTTGATCACCCTTGCCCTCCAATACAACATACAACAAACCCTATGGTGTGATCCACATGCGCTCTCATATGATCGGCACCAAAGGACAGGAACATAACCACAAGCAAATTAAACTAATCATAGCAATTCACCAATCACCGATGGGGCAACAAAAATCTACTTAGACATCATAGGATGAGAACACATCATTGGATAATGATATGAAGCATAAAGCACCATGTTCAAGTAGAGGGTACAACGGGTTACGGGAGAGTGGACCGTTGTTGATTGATGGGGGAAGATGATGAAGATGTTGGTGAAGATGATGGAGGTGTTGGTGTAGATCGCCGTCACACGATGATGGCCCCAGCGGTGTTCCGGTGCCACCGGGAGAGAGGGGGAGAGAGCCCCCCTTCTTATTCTTCCTTGACCTGCTCCTAGATGGGAGGAGGGTTTCCCCTATGTTCCATGGCATCCATGGCAGCGGAGGGGCGAGAGCCCCTCCAAGATTGGATCTATCTCTCTGTTTCTCTTCTGTTTCGCGGCCCCGGTTTCTTGCCTTTCACCGTTTCTTAAATTCCCAGAGATCCGTAAGTCCAATTGGGTTGAAATTTTAACAAGATTTTTATTCAGATATTAGCTTTCTTGCGGCCGAAGAAGTGCACCTACCGCCTTACGGGGTGGCCACAAGGGCTCAGGGCGCACCCTACCCTGTGTGGCACGCCCCCTACCTTGCCGTCACCTCGAGCACCGTCTCGCATTGATTCTTTTTTTCACAAAATTAACATATATTCCAAAAAACAATTCCAGAAGTTTTTATCGCATTTGGACTCCGTTTGATATGGATATTCCGTGAAACAAAAAACATGCAACAAACAGGAAATGGCACTGGGCATTGGATCAATATGTTAGCCCCATAAATCTTTACCTAATATTAAAGGGATGAGCCTTTCATAGTTCTCCATATGTCACTCGTTCGTATCCATTGATTTTATGTTAATCATAAATATTGACGAATGAGATTTAAAAGTAGATCTATGTTTCTTCCCGACTCATAAAAAGTTTCCGATCACGCAGGCACGCTTACATCGGCCACCTGGGCCTTGGCCGATGCTACATTTGATGGGCCTGCCATTTTTATGGGGTGGACACGGCCGCCTAGGCCTTGGCCCATGCTACATTTGATGGGCCTGCCATTTTTATGGGGTGGACAAGCAACGTAAAATTTTTTGGGACATAGGAGGGATCGAACCCAGGACCTAGAGTACCTATGTTAACAAACACATCCAACTGTGGTAGCTAGCAATTGTGTTAGCAATTGTCCCACCTCTTTTCTTTATGCAAACTACTACCACTTTTGTTATGTCTCTAGGTTATTAGAAAATAAGGAAGTTGTCTTGACAATCATTAGGAAAAAAAGGGACTCCATAAATTATGCCGGGGGTGTTAGCTCGAATTTAAGGAAACTATGGGTACGTGTCAATTAAAGAAATGATATGTTAGTTGGAAATTGTGTGAGCATGCACGTGCCACTAAAAAAAGGATATCTTTGGTAAAAGAAAGGAAATTGCGGGCTCGTGTAAAGAAAAGAGAGCCTTAAAAAGAGAGGAATATGCTGGGTACTAGAGAAAATCGTGGGATTCAAAGAAAGAGAGCCTTCGGAAGAGAGGGCTTGCATGTGGCATTCATTTGTACTCCCTCTGTACCGAAATGTAGGTCGTTTTAGCGATCGTAGTGTAATTCTCGTCGCGTTACGATTTTTTTCCACTTTCCCAGTTTGCCCTCCCACCGCACCGCTCGCTCACTCACTCCACTCGCTCCACCGTACCGCTGGTTCCTCTCCCCATTGCTCTCCCAGATCCGCTCGCCGGCAGCCTCTCCCCATCACCAGCCTCCCATCTGCCACTACCCTCGACGTCAGCGTTCCCTCTGCCTCTCCCTCTCGACGTCGCCGACCTCTTCCATCACCCCCTTTCTCCCCGCCATCGTATGCGCCGGTGAGTCCGATGGTGAAAAGATCGATTTTTGGCGCCGGTAATGAGCTTCTATGCGACGGAAGCGTGCGCGTGCGCCGGTGCTGTATGTGAGCGATGGAGGCGTTGGATGTGGAACGGCGGACCTGGAGCGCAGCCCAAGCGGCGGATCTAGAGCACGCGGCCACCGGATGGAGCCCCTAGTCTTCTCCACAACCAAGCACCGCCGACTTGAGCCCATCTCTTCGCCTATCCGGTCGCCGTGGAGGACCGCCACGTCTAGCCTCCCTCCCTCCTCGACGGCGCCGCGTCCAGACTCTTCGACCTAAGGCCATGGCGAGCCCGCGGGAGGCGCAACAGGTCAGACCCCTCCTCCCCTTGTACCTGTGTTGTTCTTCCTCGCCATATCACATCTCAACGGTGCGTGCGGTCGTGTGCAGGCACTGTCCTCCCATCACATCACATCTCATCTCCTTGTGTGGTGAAGGAAGGAGGCCAGGCCATGGAGATAAAAGCTCATGTCCCATGTTGATTCAAGAGGAGAGGAAGGTCTACACGCAATATGAGAGGAGGGCCCATGTTGATTCAAGATGGATGGAGAGAGAAGCTTGTTGCTGCAATACCTACCTCGATGTCCTCATGGTAATCTCTCTCCATCCATCTCTTTGTTAATCTCCAACTTCTCATGAAGTTTCTGTAGCTTCTGTTACTCATGAATCTTCTGTAGCTTTTGTTAGCTTCTGTAGATTAGCAAAGTTGCTTCTCATGAATCCATCACTGTATGAATCTTCTGTATCTTCTCATGGTGGAGTAGCTTGTTGAATGTGCAACTTAGTCATGAAAACTTTGTCAAAATTAATTGCTGCTAGGTTTGTCTGAAAATGTGCGGCTTCTGTACTCTTCTGTAATCGTCAGAAAATATGCAGTTTTGTCTGAAACGAAGTTGTAAATCTGAAGTCAAAATTAACTGAAGTTTTGTCAAATTTTGTCTAAAATGAAGTTGTACTCCTGCTAGCCTGTAAATCTTAAGTCAATGACTAAGCTACTACTGCTAGCCTGTAACCCTTTTTCCGTTAATTTAAATTAACTGAAACATTTTCAGTTCTTTAATTAAACATGCAGTGTAGAGCTACTCATTTGATTCATTCGAAGAGGAGTAATTTGATTTGGTTTACTGTTGTTCAAATTGCAGCAATATTGCACTGCTCTTGGTCATTTAACTTATTTTTTTTCTTAACTTGCCCATGTACTACTCCAGATTTAGTGTAGGAGTATGAATACAAGTACTCTTTGTTACAAATAATACACTATTAAAGTTTGGAGCACTTCATATTTAGAGCACTTTATTCACTTCCTCCTTCTATGTATTGTGTGAACATGGAAATTCAATTCACTTTCTGAATGTAAATTTAGTGCACTGGTTCAATTTGGAGTAAAAAGGAGTAGCTACAGAACAAAAATGATATCCCAATTCTGAATTAATGAAATGATATCCTATATTAATGTTGCTACAGAGTAAATATCACCATTTGGCGTGAAATGAGCATTTTAGTAGCTTAAATGGAGTAGCTTAAAATTAACTGAAACCATTTGTGCTTGGAGTAATTAAATTAAGTTGTGCAAAATTGTTGTTGCTGCTGTCATATCGATTCTTCTCTAATCTCTGTTATTGCCTCTGTCAAACTGATGCTATGAACAAACACCAAGGAATATGTCAAACTGTTGTTGTTTAAGATGCTGTTGTTGACCTGCTGTTAATGTTGTTATTGACCGGCTGTTGATGTTGTTTCAGGAGAAGGACATGTTGTTGATTCGCCCAGGAGAAGAAGATGCTGGATGCGCCCAGAAGAAGAAGCGCCCACAACCGCCCCTGGATCGCTGGTGCTGTTGGACCTGGCCTGGGAGCGCTAAGGAGAAGCAGGGGACCTAGACCTGGGCGCGAGGAGAAGCAGAGGCGCGTGGGCAGAGGAGAATCTCAGCCTATGGCGCCTGGGCGGAGGAGGAGCAGGGCCTGGAGCGCCTGGGCGGAGGAGCAGTGGAGAAAGACGATGATGGGGATTTGAAATCAGGGGTAGCAATGTAATTTCCTACGTTTTCACCTGGTCGGAAGGATTTCCCCAACGACCTATATTTCAGAACGGAGGGAGTATATAGCTAATTGACTCTCTAATGTGGGATGCTGCATGGCGAGTTAATTAGCTCTTAAAAATTGAATATGCTAGATTATGCGCTGCAATTAATTCATCCGGGTGTCCAACAATTGCGTGTCCAACAATTAACTGGATTGTGTGTTCATGGATGGATGGATGGATGAAGCATAATTGTTGTACAAAAATCATACCAAAACTATCAATCAATATCAATGCCAGGAGTAGGGATTTCCATGCAACAGATGCACTAAGAGCTATAAGTGTATGAAAGCTCAAAAGAAAACTAAGTGGGTGTGCATCCAACTTGCTTGCTCATGAAGACCTATGGAAATTTGAGGAAGCCCGTCGTTGGAATATACAAGCCAAGTTCTATAACGAAAAATTCCCACTAGTAATATATGAAAGTGTCAAAACAGGAGACTCTATCATGAAGAACATGGTGCTACTTTGAAGCACAAGTGTGGAAAAGGATAGTAACATTGTCCCTTCTCTCTTTTTATATCATTTTTTTCTCTTTTTTTAGAGTCTCCCCTCTTTTTTTGGAGACTCTTTCTCTTTTTTTGGAGACTCTTTTCGCATCTCTCTTTTATATTTTTTTATAACCTCACATGGGACAATGTTCTAATAATAATGATCATCACACTTTTATTTACTTACAAGTCGATACTAGAACAAAATATGACACTATATGAATGCATCCGACGGTGTACCGGGATGTGCAATGATCTAGCGTAGCAATGACATCAAACAGACAATCCATGAAAACATCATGCTTGCTATCTTACGATCATGCAAAGCAATGTGACAATGATGGTGCGTGTCATAATAAATGGAACGGTGGAAGTTGCATGGCAATATATCTCAGAATGGCTATGGAAATGCCATAATAGGTAGGTATGGTGGCTCTTTTGAGGTAGGGTATAAGGTGAGTTTGATGCACCGGCGAAAGTTGTGCGGTGCTAGAGAGGCTAGCAATGGTGGAATGATGAGAGTGTGTATAATCCATGGACTCACATTAGTCATAAAGAACTCACATACTTATTGCAAAAGTTAATTAGCCCTCGAAGCAAAGTACTACTACACATGCTCCTAGGGGCGAGGTTGGTAGGAGTAAACCATCACGTGCCCCCGACCTTCACACAAGGATCGACAATCAAGGATAAATTGTGCTCCAACTTCTTAGCATAACAGGAGACCATACGTGCATGCTAAGGGAATCACAAACCATAACACCAATATTCTTACTAAACCACAATCATTCACTAGTATCTACCACATAATAGCATCTATATATTGCAAAACTATTCCAAGGAATCAAACATATCATATTCAGCGATCTACAAGTTTTATGTAGGATTTTATGACTAACCATGTGAATGACCAATTCATGTTGACTCTCTAAATAGATATAAGTGAAGCAAGAGAGTTGAATTCTTTCTACAAAAGATATGCCCACGCCCTAACAAATCTAAGTGAAGCAAAAGAGCATTCTGCAAATGGCGGTTTTCTACGTGAAGAGAAACAGGTAACCCAAACTTCAAATGATATAAGTGAAGCACATGAAGCATTTTATAAAGCCATACTCAAAAGATATAAGTGAAGTGCAAAGAGCATTCTATAAATCAACCAAGGACTATCTCATACCAGCATGGTGTATTACTAAAAGAAAAAGAAATTAAAAGTTCACGACGCACCAAGATTTACGCATATCATGCGTCGAATAAAAATATAGCTCCAAGTAAAATTACCGATGGTCGTTAGAAGAAAGAGGGGATGCCTTCCGGGGCATACCCTAGCTTAGTTACTTGGGAGTCCTTGAATATTACCTAGGGGTGCCTTGGCCATCCCCAAGCTTAGGCTCTTGGCACTCCTTATTCCTTCATTCATCATGATCTCACCCAAAATTTGAAAAGTCCATTCACCCAAAACTTAACAAAACTCTCGTGAGATCCATTAGTATAATAAAGCACGCAAAACAATGCATCAAAACAGAATATGTCAAAAACAAAACAGTCTGTAGCAATCTGAACATTAACCATACTTCTATACCTCTAAAAATTCTGAAATATTAGGAAGAAATATAATATTTGTATAGAAGTATTGTGTAAAAATTTGAGAAAGTTTTGACGTTCCAGTAAAAATGTAAATTCACGAACTACAGCCAAAGTTTTTGTTTTTTCACTGCACATACCAAACAAGCAATCTAATCATCCTAAAGATAAATCTTGGCACATTAATTTTATAATACAATGGATTTGTACAAGGAGATAATTATTATTTTTGAGGAGTTTCTGTAATCAAGGTTCACAAAGTTTCCATGGGCATGAACAAAGTTCAAGGCTAGCTCCCACTTTAACAATGCTCATCTTTCTTACTTTCACTTTTCTTTTTGGAAAGTTTTAGGTTCCCCACTTTATTTTTTTTGTTTTTAAAATTTATCAAAGCACTCAATATAAATAAATGACTCTCTAAAACTTCCGGGTTGTCTCCCTAGTAGAACTTTCTTTAAAGCCATTGAGCTAGGCACATAGTGCTCAACTAATGGATCCACCCGGATCCCAAGGTATATCAAAGCCAATTTTAATTAACAATGATTTGTGATTTAGTAATGAGCACAGAGTAACATATATCATGTAACAACGAAGTCTAACTCTCTTCCTATGCATGAGCATGTCATAAAAGAACAATTCATGCACACAAAGTAAAGGACGATACATAGCACAAACAGTTTACCGTATTTGAAACATAGAGAGTCGGAAATGTAGTTTCTCTCTCATAATAATTGCAAGTAGGATCAGCAAGCACATGCATATTATATTTATCAAAATCATCGTGTGCAATAGTAGAACGCAACCCATCAATATAGTCCTTAATAAGCGCAAATTTATCTGATATAGTGTAGTTGGGAGAATAAAAAGAGATAATAGGACTATCATGCGTGGGTGCAATAGCAATGATTTCATGTTTAACATAAGGAACTATAGCGAATTCATATCCATAAGCATAATTCATATTGGCATCATGGCCACAAGCATAGGAAGCATCAATTTAATCAAAAAGGGATATTTCAAAGGAATTCAAGGGATCATAGCAATCATCATAGCATTCATCCTTCGGTAAGCACGAAGGGAAATTAAAAAATGTATGAGTTGAAGAGTTACTCTCATTAGAAGGTGGGAACGGGTAGCTAATCCGCTCTTCCTCCTTTTTGTTCGTCGCTCTCCTCGTCATCTTTTTCATCTAACGAGATCACAGTGTCAACAATTTCTTCTTCCATAGTTTCCTGCAAAATATTAGTCTCTTCTTGGACAGCGAAGACTTTATCAATGAATGCATCAATATTGGCATTGTATTCATAACTATCATAGCAATGTTTCAATATAGCAAAATTTTCAGGCCTATAAACATCATCGTCAAAACCTCCATACTTTTCAAACAAAGATTCAATTTCATAAGCACCCTTAAAAGCAACAAATTCTTCTATTCGTTCCACATCATAGTAATCATATCTACCATTAGCATAAGAAGCTATGGTTTCATTATCGTTAAATTTGCATGAAAATGGGTGGTGTGGAGCCTTCTTCCTAGAGCAACAAGTAAACTCATATCTTTGGCATAAATTCCAAGCATACCAATACAACATATGAATTCGATCCCATAATAGTTTCCCTTTTTGAGTCAAGCGATAATTCATAAACTATTCATGTTGAAACAAAGTAGTACATAATATCTTTCACATAATGAGCATCGAGGGTTTTAGGAGGTTCCCCATCTCCATGAGTAGCAAGTACACCTAATGCTTTTGGTATTTCGTGTTCCATATCAATAACTAATGATAGGGAACAACTTAGAACAACAAATAAAGTCTACTTAGTGATAAAGCAAACAAGCACACACGAGAATATTCACCCCACACTATTGCTCCCCGGCAACGGCGCGAGAAAAAATTCTTGATAACCCACAAGTGTAGGGGATCAGTTGTAGCCTCTTTCGATAAGTAAGAGTGTCGAATCCAATGAGGATCTAAAGGTAGAACAAATATTACCTCAAGTTCTATCGACCATCGATACAACTCTACGCACGTTTACCGTTCGCTTTACCTAGAACAAGTATGAAATTAGAAGTACTTTGTAGGTGTTGTGGGATAGGTTTTTAAGAAAATAAAGAGCATGCAAATGAAAGCTAGGGGATGTTTAGATAAAGAAGCAATAAATATAGTATAGCAAGCATGGAAAAGTGGTGGTAGGAGTTGCAAAATTGTCCCTAAGCAATTTACTATGTTACTAGACCCATAACAAGTTTTATGTGGGAGAGACCGCTCCTAGCATTTCGTACCTTACTTGGAATTCTATGCACTTATGATTGGAACTATTAGCAAGTATCCGCAACTACTAACGTTCATTAAGATAAAACCCAACCATAGCATTGAGATATATTGGTCCCCCTTCAATCCCATATTCATCAATTTTTATGCTAGGCTGATGGTGCTGATCACCCTTGCGCTCCAATACATAGTCCTATCAACATACAACTAACCCTATGGTGTGATCCACATGCATGCTCATATGATGGGCACCAAAGGACAACAACATAACCACAAGAAAATTGAACCAATCATAGCAATTCATCAATCACCGATAGGACAACGAAAATCTACTCAGACATCATAGGATGGCGACGCATCATTGGATAATAATATGAAGCATAAAGCACCATGTTCAAGTAGAGGGTATAGTGGGTCGCTGGAGAGTGGACCGCTATAGATAGATGGGGGAAGGTGATGAAGATGTTGGTGACGATGACAGACGTGTTGGTGTAGATCGTCGTCATACGATGATGGGCCCGGCGGTGTTCCGGTGCCACTGGGAGAGAGGGGGAGAGAGCCCTCTCCCTCTTATTCTTCCTTGACCTCCCCCTAGATGGGAGGAGGGTTCCCCTCTGTTCCATGGCCTCCATGGCAGCAGAGGGGCGAGAGCCCCTCCTAGATTGGATCTATCTCTCTCTTTCTCTTCTATTTCGCGACCCCAGTTTCTGGCCTTTCATCGTTTCTTAAATTCCTGGAGATCCGTAACTCCGATTGGGATGAAATGTTAACACGATTTTTATCTAGATATTAGCTTTCTTGCGGCCGAAGAAGGGCACCAACCGCCTTACGGGGTGGCCACAAGGGCCTAGGGTGCGCCCCCTGCCTTGCCGCCGCCTCGGGCATCGTCTCACATTGATTCTTTTTCCCAAAAATCACATGTATTCCAAAAAAATCTTTGTAAGATTTTATCGCATTTGGACTCTATTTGATATGGATATTCTGCAAAACAAAAAACATGCAACAAACATGAACTGGCACTGAGCACTGGATCAATATGTTAGTCCCAAAAATAGTATAAAAAGTTGGCAAAGGTATATGAAAGTTGTAGAATGTTGGCATGAAACAATAAAAAATTATAGATACGACGGAGACGTATCAAAATTCTCTAGGCGCGCCTATGGTAGGGGTGCGCCCTTCGAGCTTGTGACCCCGTTGGGCACCGTCTTGCATTGATTCCTTTTCCGAAAAAACACATTTATTTCAAAATAATTGTGTGTAAATTTTTATTGCGTTTGGACTCCGTTTGATATGGATTTTTTTGTTAAACAAAAAAGATGCAACAAACAGGAACTGGCACTGGGCACTAGATCACTATGTTAGTCCACGAAAATCATATAAATTGTTGCCAAAAGTATGTAAAAAGTTGTACAATATTGGCATGGAACAATAAAAAATTATAGATACGGTGGACACGTATTACCATCGCCAAGCTTAATTCTTGCTCGTCCTCGAGTAGGTAAATGATGAAAAAATATTTTTATGTGGAATGCTACCTAGCATAATCTTGATCATATTATCTAATCATGGCATGAATATTAAGACACGAGTGATTCAAAGGAATAGTCAATCAATTTGACATAAATACATCAATACTCAGGCATCCCAACAAACAATCAAGTATTTCAAAATGTCAATGCTAAAAAATGCTATCCCAATCAAAATCATGTAGCCTTGTCATGCTCCATCTTCTTAACACAAAATATAAATCATGCACTACCCCTGTGTCAGCCAAGCAATTGGTTCATACTTTTTAACGCGCTTCAGCTTTTTCAACTCTCATGCAATGCATGAGCGCAAGCCATAGATATAGCACTATGGGTGGAATAGAATGCGGTGGTAGAGGTTTATGTGGAGAAGATAAAAATGAGAAAGTATCGCATCAACTAGGTGGATCAACAAGCTACTATGAAGATGCCCATCAATCGATATCAATGCGAGGAGTAGGGATTGCCATGCAACAGATGCACTAGGAGCTATTAAGGATAGTAAAACTGAATCCTTCGCATGCCCACACTGATTTAGACCATTGGATATCGCATATCGGTCATCTCTCGCTGTTCAAGGCACTCGTTTCTCCGCATGGGCTGATACTGGGCCGGTTGTCCTGGGGTAGCTATTCTCGTGGCTGAATCGTAAGCTTATCGTTTAATGACAAAGGCCAATGTCAGATGCCGAACAAACGATCATGATCCTGCTCTGCGTCCTCGGAGCCCTACCCACTTCGTTCCCCTTCCCGCACCAGACCCCTCTTAGCCTTCGCTAGAGCAAACCTAGGTGCGCCGTGCGCTGCTGCTATGGTCATCGCCGTAGATAGAGAACCGCCAATAGCAGTGGTGGACCAGACCGGATCCCCATCTCCACCCATGTTGCGATCCCGCAGTCGTTCCGCCCACTCAGCGACGTGTCCGTGCTGCTCCAATCCTCACTGTCGCCAGCACGCCGCCGTCGTTAACCCTGCCGCCGCACCCAGACATGGCCCCGACTAGACTGCATGTTCCTCTTTGCCATGGATGTTGGCCTTGCAGTGGTGGGAATAAGGTGACGGCAATGGCGGTGGCTTCCACGTGAGGATCTCATACACGACTTCACTGTGCGCCAGTCTGAGATCTCCTTCACCACCAACTGAAACAACACACACCGTGCCTAGCTCCACTTTCTTCTTCTGCCTTCCACATCTCTGGTAGGGTGCCTCGCGAACCCTAACCAAGGCGGCGGTGGTTGCTTTATATCATCCAACCTCTGCACTACATTGACTCTAGCCATATCTTCCCCTAGATGTGTGAGGAAGAGCACGTAGGAGGACACGGAGGAGCAAGCATGCATGTATCTCTTTTCACTTTATGAAATCCAAAACAGATTACCCTACAAGTGCAATGATAATACTACTTTTTAATTTGTGGTTAGCAGCATTTTAGTGTTACTTTTATAATTTCATGTTACCATTGCTTCTTCATATATATACGTAGTTTTACAGTTCTACAATCAGAAATTTACATGTTATTTCCGTGCTTGATCCGCACATAAATATCCAGAGATAGTTCAATGGATAAGTCAGCAGTAAAATGTATGATAATTAGGTTTTTGTTTGGTGGCCCTTTTGACCAAGATTGTTATGCAACTTTTGGCTGTTAGGTGAAGCTGAACCAAAAAGCATTGATTATTATGTTTCTTGATGTTGTTATCATGCATTAGCCTGTAACTTGCACATTGAACTAACATTTACACTTCTTGCATAACTGTGGTGTGTACTTATACTAATAGGTAGCCTCTCTATTTTCTGCTTCCCTTCTTTTGTGGTCCCTCGCTTTTCTGTGTTTCCGTTTTTTCAAGTTAGTTTGGATACTAAAGTGATTGGGATCTCATGCATTGCAAGAACACTCACCCAAGAAGCTATCTTCATCCTTTAATGTGGATGTTGTTTTCACATTTAAACTTCCCACAATAACAGTGGTGTGCACTGATATTACATGTAAGCTCTCTGTGATGTCTCTCTTTTTTATGTTAGTTTGGATGCTAAATTAATTTGCAGCTCATGCATATATACCCTACTGTCTTAGGAAGCTCAAGAGATACATATCACATGTTATCTTAGTAACCTCTTCATAAGAAAACTTCCCTGTTCATATTCAGATTTTTTAACCTTTTTAATTGTTTTTGAATTTACTATTCATGAGGGTGTAGTGGCAGAGCTATCACACATTTCTCATTGTGTTGTAGAGTGGTCTCACTTTCATATATATAATATATTGTAATTCAATTGTCTATACTGTCAGATGTACTACCGAGATGCAAATATGTGGAAACTAATATTCCTGTCTCGCATGAAGGTTGTTCATTGAAAAAAATGGGTGGTCGTGTCCATTGTGTTATGTTATGAGGTTTGTATTCAATGAATTCTAAGAGGAAGGTATTATAACTTCAACTACTATCATATTTTGTAACATTTTTTCCTACATAAGCATGTTGAAGATGTTGAAGGCTCACTTCCACATAAGGTGCCACCTTTTGCCCTTGCCATTCAACAACAATGCATAGAAACTATGTTAGTAACTTGGCATGTATCTTGAAGGGGTCTATTGTGCGAGGTGTGAAATATCAGTCATATGTGTTCACTCAAACCTTTTGCCATCATATCATTTTTCAAATTATTATGAATAATATTTTGTTATGAGATCTTTGGCATGTTCCGTAATGTTCATGGATTATAATTATGCTTTGGGTTTATGCTTTTAACATCTTTCAACCTCATTGAATTTTTTGTAGCTTTCATAAGTGTACAATACAACAACTATGACCATTTAATCATGTTTGTATGCAATGGCATCAACTGGTGTCATTTTAATAGTATGATGTATATCATATATACTCAAATAGATCGTCAGATGGAAGGATAATGCGAATGTAGTCAATATAGTTTTGTGTTGGCTTGTTTCAAAATGTAAGCCACACTCATAATTTTATGAGCACCAAATGCGTCCATGAAAAAGTAGCTGAGACAAAATCCTCTCATAATCTAACATGATTTGCACAATAAAAGCTATAGTTTGAATTGAGATACACTTCTCTAATGCTAGCCAATTTTTTACAGCTGAAGAGTTGATTATCAAATATTTCTTTTTTGGCTATCAGCACCAAAATTTGACCATAATTATTAAGGTTTATTATTTGTCATGTACGTTAAGAAGATCTTTGACACTTCTAAAAAGACAAATACAAATAAAACATGTACGTGGAGTGGTCCCGTTTTTGTTCTGTAGATTATATACACCTTAAACCCTTCCATTACTAACACTTGTATATGTTGGTGCATATCAATTTAACCTACATATTTCATAAATTCCTACCACTTTATTGTCAAAATGGAAGGGCGCAGCAACACGCGGCTTCTTGATCTAGTAAGTCTGTGAAAGCTCAAACTAAAACTAAGTGGGTGTGCATCCAACTTGCTTGCTCATGAAGACCTTGGGCATTTGAGGAAACCAATCATCGGAATATACAAGCCAAGTTATATAATAAAAATTCCTACTAGTATATGAAAGTGACAATATAGGAGACTCTCTACATGAAAAATATAGTGCTACCTTAAAGCACAAGTGTGGAAAAAGGATGGTAACATTGCCCCTTCTCTCTTTTTCTCTCGTTTTATTGTTTTCTATTTTTTGGTGGGCACTTTGGCCACTTTTTTCTTGGGCTCTTTTGGCATCTTTTCTTATTTTTATTTTTTATTTCCTCACATGGGGCAATGCTCTAATAATGATGATCATCACACTTTTATTTACTCACAACTCGATATTACAACTCGATAAAACTAATACATGATGACTCTTTATGGATGCCTCGGGCGGTGTACTAGGATGTACAATGATGTAGCATAGAAAATACATCAAAAACCGGACAAATCATATAAATATCATGCTAGTTGTCTTATGATCATCCAATGCAACATGACGATGAATGCTCAAGTCATGTATATGATGATGATGGAAGTTGCATGGCAATATATCTCGGAATGGCTATGGAAATGCCATAATAGGTAGGTATGGTGGCTATTTTGACGAAGGTTTAAGGAGGGTTTTATGCACCGGTTAAAGTTGTGCGGTGCTAGAAAGGCTAGCAATGGTGGAAGGGTGAGAGTGCGTATAATCCATGGACACACGTTAGTCATAAAGAACTCACATACTCATTGCAAAATTTTATTAGCCCTCGAAGCAAAGTACTACTACGAATGCTCCTAGGGGGAGGTTGGTAGGAGTTAACCATCGCGCGGCCTCGACCTTCACGCAAAGATAGACAATCAAGGATAAATTGTGCTCTAACTTCTTAGCATAACGGGAGACCATACGTTCATGCTTCGGGAATCACAAACCTTAACACCAATATTGTTACTAAACCACAATCATTCACCAGTACCTCCCACATATTAGCATCTATATATCGCAAAACTATTGCAAGGAATCAAACATACACTAATTCAGGATGCTGCTAATGCGACACTACGATCAGAGACCCTTTGACGAAACTGTGTGCGATGTACTAATCGCAAACGGGGATGTAAAAAAACCGTCAAAAAAGAAGCAAAACATTTGCGATGGCAGAGATATCAAACATAGTTCAGATTTTATTTATGAGTGCGATGTTGGGTATACGGTTGATCCAGTAGAACTGATTGTGATGTGGTAGAACAACAGAAACGGGCAGCCATATCAATGTGTGTGTGATATACGACATATAATTTGCTCCAATGAACTGTGTACTATTAGGGAATGCAACAGAAACGGTTAGCCAGATCAAGGTGTGTGTGATATACGACATACTGTTCACTCGGACGAACTGTTTTAGATTAGGGAAGAAAACATAAACGGTTCAACTTAACAAGATGTGTGTGATATGCGGCATTTGCGATGAGCCAATAGAAAACAAATGCTTCATGTAAACAAGATGTGTGTGATATGCAGCAAACAACCCACTCAGATGAACTATTTGCTATGTCAAATTATAACACAAACGGTTAGTATAGTAAGCTCATGTGTGATTCTATTCGTACAAAAAACTTTCAAAAATGCAAACTAGTTGCTTGCGGTGGCTAGGAGTATCGCACACGATGTATCTGCGAGTACTCGTGTGCGATGATTAGTAAGTTACACATAATGACCAGCCACAATGGTGATATGCTAATCATGGAGTCCGAGAAGACCGTCGTCGAAAGGCAACGGGCTCAGCCATAGCCTATATTTTATTATAATTGTATGCACAAGTACATCGTGATTGTTTTTTGCCTTGCCGCATGTGGCATTATAAATTATCCTGAATATGTAAGACAATTATTAATCATTGCCATTGTAAATTTGCTTCAATGGCAAGCAGAGCGCGCGCAGGGATGCCAGAGCGGAGCACGCCGCGGCCGCCTTGATGGCGAGCAAAACGCACGGACGGATGCAGTAGAGCGCGCTGGGGCCGCCTCAATGGCGATAAACCACGTGGTCAACCTTCTGGCACCCTGTGGGAGACGCGACGGCACATCCATAGGACACGATGGCGATATCATGACCATGTGTGATAGTGGGCAGACACGTACACGTACATCCGAGAACAAGGGCCCATGTTTCGGGCTTCCGTTGCATGGCATACGGTTGATCCAAAATAATTGTTTGTGATGAGACAGATCAACATAATTGGGGCTTTGTAGGCCCAGAAACATTAATGCATTTTGACTTTGTTTCTCGTCACATTGCAGATTACAACACAATAAGTAATTGCAAATCTGTTCACATAGATCAAACTAATATGTGTTCACACATGTCAAACAAATATGTCTTCACACTTAGCACCGGGCTATAAAAACTACCCACTCAAAAATCACTTCGAAGTTCCTCTCCTCATCACCCACAAAACTGGTCTTTCCCGTCAAGTCGTTCTACCATGACCGGTAGAGGAGATTCGGGTGGACATATAACCAGGCAGCAAAGACCAAGGCCGCCGAAGCACTAGAGAGGTCCCGCCGTGAAGCGACAACTGTAGCAGAGATGTCCAGGCGTGTCGCGGAGCCCTCGAACGAGCTCTCACGGGCATGCGAGGCCTCTCACAAGTGCACTTCACGCATTGGCGATCGCGACTAGTTGGCGCTGCTGAATTCCTTGGCCGGCAACGATGACATTCTCGCTGGCCTCATTAAGCAGCAGGAGCTGGTCAAAGACATGATGAAGCTGCTCGTGATCATCGATGACTCAGTTGACAAGACGACCAGCCTCGTTGTCTCGTTGAGAAACTCATGTGTGACAATTCGAAGTTCCTCAAGGCGCTTGCCGAGAAGGAGGAGGAGGCCGCTGGCTGGAAGATGCTGCATGAGCAGAGCAGTGCCTCTGGATGAGACTGTCAGCGTTCATCGAGGAACTGATGGGTGACTTGAGGAAGCCCCGGATTGAGCGCGAGCAGGAGGTGGAGGAATCTCTGGTTGCTTTCAAGCAAAGTCGTGAGGAATCGAAGAAGGAGCTGGAGGATGTCGTCGCCCGGTGAACATCGACGAGTAGAGACAGTAGCGACCCAGATTGTTCCATGTTGCCCGTAGAAGAAAATACTAGGCACCCAGATCACGTCCCGGTGATCCATCGACGTGTATAAAAAGGCCAAACGAACCTCGAATAAGTTTAAATTTCAGCATGGATATCCTATCGTTTCATGTTGCCCGTAGAAGAAAATACAAGGCGAAAAGAGGCAGTGATTATCATTTCGCCCACAAGGGGGACATGTTTCCCTATCGGAACCATGAGACTTCTTTGAGAGAAACTCCGGTTTGTAAGAGGCTTGTAATAAAACTTGCGCCAAAATGGACGAAAAAAGTTCCTCGACATATATGAGCCATGTCATGAGACCTTGCCAAGTTTCACGATTTTCGGGTGAGTTTTTGATTTCGGAGATTTAAAAACTGAGATTCTTTTCACGAAATGTTTTTAAATTGCACACAGTTCACTCACGAAAGTCGTGTGCCTACCAAAACGTTGCCGATGCCCCAACTTTCAAAGTTATTCGCACACTATATAGGGGTAGAGATGTGTGCCATGCTAGACCAAATAAAGTTTGAGCGCATGCGTGGGACGACCCCCCAGGCTCAAAGTTGGGAAGCCGACATCGTATGTATTAAACCAGGCTTGGAGTCGGGTACGATGTTCGGTTTGTAATGTAGTTTGTGGCCCATCGAAGTTGAGCATTCGAGATTTAAACTAATCACACACCACCGTACCCATACATATTTTTTAGCAGCATGTAGTGTATATAGGGTGTTATGATCGACCATGTCTCCCTTGTGCGGTTTTTTGTGACGACACACATACTGTGGGCTTCCCGAGTGTATATATATCAACCCTTTGACCGATAATGAGGGGTATGTGTTGGCCATGAAAGGATTCCTCCTAGTTCGTGTTAGGTCCGGTCATCATCACATGTCGCTCAACCAAAGCTCGAGCTCATGCATTGTGAGGATTCCCTCCCACATGCTTGGATTGCGTACCATGTGTATCTCGTCCTTAACTACCTTGCCTTCATGGTTGTTGTCTTTATCGAGAGGTAGGCATCACATCTAAATTGTACAGTATTCTATATTGAAAACACACATCACCCCTTCCCAACGTTCATCGGTTTGGGCCGCCTGCAAGAGGTGCTGGTTTTGTGGTCCCTCTCATGCGATTTTTATGATGGTTCAATCTATTGGCCCAAGCGGCTTATCGACAACAACATTTGTCGTTTTACCAAACGATAAATTCGTTAGTACGTCTTATGGTAGTTCATGGCGACATGCATGTATGACCAAAGAATCATTACGTGCATCTGCCCCACTGACACGAAGTGGGAGGTGGTGGGCCAAGCATCCTAGCTAGATACGACATTATGTCATTATAGATATATCCAAGGGTGCTTTCGGGTTTGCGAGGAAGGTGCCACCAAAGTTGTGCATTGTGTATGTAAAGTTTTAAATGTCATACCCCAATATTCCTACATATATTTGGCCACTTCCAAGTGGTTCTTGACTTCTGGCCCCTCTCATCGATCTTCGGCAAAGCACCCAACCGTGGGCCCATGCAGTCAAAGTTGTGCATTGGAATTTTAAACATTACTGACCACCCTTTTCACTCATATATATTTGGACCACATGTAGGTGTGGCTGTCTTCTGACCCTCTCTAATGTTTTTTTGCTGCAAAGACTCTGATGACACTGAACGGACACGGGTATAATGTCTTAACCGTGTGTGATGCAAGTGCGCAGTGAATCACGACGACTGTGCAAGTGCGAGAAAGGTGGTGGTACTAGCTCAACCGTGTGCGATGCAAGTGCGATGTAAAATCACCACGACCGCGCAAGCGCGAGCAAAGGGTGGAGGTATTGGCTTAACTGTGTGTGATGCAAGTGCGCTATAAAATCACCACCTGCGCAAGCTAAAGGCGGGTAAGTTTATTTAGAAATTAGGACGAACCGTGTGCGATAGACCAGCTAGCTAGAAATATAAAAACCAACTACCCGCCTTGAGCGTTGCAAAAATCGGCGGTTCCGCCACTTTTCCTTATTATCATGCATGCATATTGTTATTAGACCGTGTGCGATCTTGGGCACTCCCTCCCCGCATCAATTCCCTTTACCAAAATTTAGTAGTCGTCGTACTTCAACCGTCGCCCACACTCCTCCAACACCAACCTTACAGTAAAATTGCAATAGTCAATGCATTTGAACCGACACCCTCCCTCGTCCACCACCATCTCCACCCACCATTACTAATTTTTCAGTAGCCGCGACGCATCCTCAAATGCCACCCCCTCAACAGCCCCCCCAACCGGCCCCCTCCCCCCTCAAACCCTAGCTCGCAGCCGCCGCTGGCGCCGCCGCCAACCCCTACCGGTCTTCCCGTTCCTCCAAGCTTAGATAATAAAGTTGAGGTTACCCAACGATTCCCAAACCGTCGCCCTACACGCCTGAGTTTTTAGATGAGGCTTGCGGTGTCCCTCCCCACCAGATCCACATCCCCTACTCAGGAATGTCACAGCCTATGCTCGACCACATATCTTGGGGAGCCCGACGAGCGTTCGACCAAGAATAGATTTATCATGGCCTCTCCGGCGAACGTTGGCGAGGTGGCCACCGTTCTCCCCGACCTATCGATCCCGGAGTAACATGTCATCATGGAAGCCAGCAAAGACGTTGACTATGTTGCCATGCCGAAGGCTTCATGTCAGCAGGCTAGCGTATTAATGTATCTAGGGAAAACTGGCTACGACATCAAGCTCATCGATAACGACAGCTTCACACAGGCCATGTCATAGCTTAAGTGGTCCAACCCCAACCCCTCTGGTTCAACCACCGTCGATCTCTTCGACGGCCCTGTCACTGATCTCCTCCGCCAAGCAGTCAAGGATTTGCGATCATTATACTCCATCGAGTCCATTTTGTCATTTTTCAAGGACACGTTCTATGGCGGTGGCTTAGGATACTCAATTGCCAAGTCAGATCTCATCGACCACGACCACGACCATGAGGTGGGCAACCACAAAGGTTATTCCAAGGTGAAACAACCCATCTTTGACATCAGAGAACGCGCCATGGGTTTGTACTCTTCCAACTGGAAGGATCCCGTCCTTTAAATGTGAGGCAACATCCTATCAGCAAATCTTACCTTTTCTAGCTTGCCAACCCGTACCATTTGTTGTAGTAGCATTTGTCGAGCGGTGCTTTAACTGTGCCGTGTTTAATTATTTTAGTTAAGAAAACTGTATTGCTCAATTGGGCTATGTGATGTTTAACTATGAATTATCCACTTCAGTTTCACGAATGGCTATATTTGGTTGTTTATAGTGAGTAGATGTCTTGTTTATCTTTATTTGGTTGTTAGGTTGGTTGAAGTGAGCATTTTTCCAGTTATCGATCAGATGCCTTGTTTATATGTATTTTGTTCTTAGTTTGGTTGCAGTGAGCATTTGTCCAGTTTTCAAGCAGATGCCTTGTTTATCTCTATTTGGTTGTTAGGTTGCTTTTTTTAGCATTTGTCCAGTTTTCAAGCAGATGCCTTGTTTATCTGTATTTGCTTGTTGGTTGGTGGGAGTGAGCATTTTTCCTATTTTTAAGCATATGAGCTGTTTATCTGTATTTGCTTGTTAGGTTGGTTGTAGTGAGACTCTGTCTAGTTTTCAGTGGCTATATTTGGTTGTTATACTCATCATTTATGCCTTGTTTATTTCAGTCATTCACAATGTGTTGTTAATTATATGCAAGTCCGAACTGTGCCGCTCGACTGCATCAATACCAGTTTGAACGGCTATATTTGGTTCCAGTTATGCCTGGTGTAGTTAACACATGCCCTTTATTTCAGTGTTACACATTTATCCAGTGTGATGTTTAAGCATTACCTACGTTCTATTCATTTTCAACACTACCAGTTTGAATTACAAAATTTGATGACTGTTAAGCTTGTTGTCAGTAACATTGCCTTCCATTTTATATCTGCTGTAACAACATGCTGAAACCAACACATTCAAGCTATCATTTGAAGATGATGTTGTTTACCTTTGCTATATTGTTTGATTTTAAGGTTGTTGTACTTATCATGCCTTTCCACTAGTTATGCAGGACAACAATGGGAGTGGCCACCATGTTCCGCCGAGGTTAGCTTCATCCTTTGCCTTGTACTCCCCCAGTCATTCCATAATGTAGTGCATATAGATCTAGGCCTGGACACTTGTTAGCTTCTAATATTGACTTGTTGCTTGTAGGCACATATGCCCTTGGCAAGGATCCACGCATCGACCCTTTTTGCGTATGGGGCAATGAGATATGCATGAACAAGCATCAAGTGAGGAAACTAACAAGGATTATTAGCCAAAAGATACGAATGGTGGAAAGAAAATTATTTGTTTATGCTCTATCCAACACAACAGTGAGCTATAGGATGGTTAGATAACAATGTCTTCTCTTTTTACTGCCCATAATGAGTTGTTAGATAACAATGTCTGAATCTTTTTCATTCGCATTGGTTCCCGAAGAAGTTCACTCAAGATTACCTTGCAACGTACATGATTGGTGGACACACAATGAAGGTTAAAGTATTTCATCCAGACTACAATGAGTATCGAGAAGTCGTAACGAAGACAGTGGAGGATGGACGGACAGCCATCACAAGGGGTTGGCCTAAAGTCCTGTGTGCATTACGCATGGAGAAGGGCACAATATGGGCATTCCGCTTCACCTTCTCCAGCAACCAGAATGTATTTCGCCTCTCTCTTTACAGTCTTTAGTACAACTGTGGTTCATCATTCTTTACTTGGTGCTTCTGTAGTTCTAAAGTATATGCACCTATGCATCGAAATATGCATTTGTGGTTGAACCTATATTTGTAATAAACATGGTAGGATATGAAATAAGTGATTGCCTACTTTCGAATTCAAAACATGTGATTTTTAAATTAGGGATTAATTAGGGATTACACTACACATGGTTTGCGAAAGCAAAACGTCTATGATAGACATGGAGATCAGACATGTTTCTAGGATCCACTACGTGTGCGATCAATCTCCACTACACATACGATCAACCAAGAAAAAACGTGTGCGATTAACAACAACATTGCACACAATTCTTTCTTATTAAATGTTTGTGATAGTCACCTTATCACACATGCTTTGAAATTATGGACCGTTTGTGATGTTGTGCGCATCGCAAACATTTTCCTTGGAGTGACTGTGTGGGATGTCTGTACGAATGGAAACATACTTCTTGGATTGACTGTGTGTGATGTACATACTAACGGAAACATATTCCTTGGATTGACTGTGTGCTATATACGAACATAAATGTTTAGCTGGGACTGACTGTGTGGGATGTACTTACGACTGGAGAAAAATTGGCATGTATATTTGTATTTTTTTAATATTACTATACGCATAACCATATTTGATCACTCGCCCGTCGCACACAACCTCATTTTGCCGAGCGTGTGTGGCCGGAGAGCCTATCACCGACGGTTTTTGGGTCATGAGGTTTTTCAAGGTCATGTTCTATGGCAGTGGCTTAGGATTCTCAATTGCCAAGTCAGATCTCATCGACCACGACCACGACCATGAGGTGGGCAACCACAAAGGTTATTTCAAGGTGAAACAACCCATCTTTGACATCAGAGAATGCACCATGGGTTTGTGCTCTTCCAATTGGAAGTAACCCGTCCTTGAAATGTGAGGCAACATCCTATCAGCAAATCTTACCTTTTCTAGCTTTCCAACCCGTACCCTTTGTTGTAGTAGCATTTGTCGAGCGGTGCTTTAACTATGCCGTGTTTAATTATTTTAGTTATGAAAAATGTATTGTTCAATAGGGTATGTGATGTTTAAGTATGAATTATCCACTTCAGTTTCACGAATGGCTATATTTGGTTGTTTATAGTGAGTAGATGTCTTGTTTATCTTTATTTGGTTGTTAGGTTGGTTGAAGTGAGCATTTTTTCAGCTATCGAGCAGATGCCTTGTTTATATGTATTTTGTTCTTAGTTTGGTTGCAGTGAGCATTTGTCCAGTTTTCAAGCAGATGCCTTGTTTATCTGTATTTGGTTGTTAGGTTGCTTTTTTAGCATTTGTCTAGTTTTCAAGCAGATGCCTTGTTTATCTGTATTTGCTTGTTGGGTTGGTTGCATTTTTCCTGTTTTCAAGCATATGAGCTGTTTATCTGTATTTGCTTGTTAGGTTGGTTGTAGTGAGACTCTGTCCAGTTTTCAGTGGCTATATTTGGTTGTTATACTAATCATTTATGCCTTGTTTATTTCAGTCATTCACAATGTGTTGTTAATTATATGCAAGTCCGAACTGTGCCGCTCGACTGCATCAATACCAGTTTGAACGGCTATATTTGGTTCCAGTTATGCCTGGTGTAGTTAACACATGCCCTTTATTTCAGCTTTACACATTTATCCAGTGTGATGTTTAAGCATTACCTACGTTCTATTCATTTTCAACAATACCATTTTGAATTACAATATTTGATGACTGTTAAGCTTGTTGTCAGTAACATTGCCTTCCATTTTATATCTGCTGTAACAACATGCTGAAACCAACACATTCAATCTATCATTTGAAGATGATGTTGTTTACCTTTGCTAGATTTGTTTGATTTTAAGGTTGCTATACTTATCATGCCTTTCCACTAGTTATGCAGGACAACAACGGGAGTGGCCACCATGTTCCGCCGAGGTTAGCTTCATCCTTCGCCTTGTACTCCCCCTGTCGTTCCATAATGTAGTGCATATAGATCTAGGCCTGGACACTTGTTAGCTTCTAATATTGACTTGTTGCTTGTAGGTACATATGCCCTTGGCAAGGATCCACGCATCGCCCATTTTTGCGTATGGGGCAATGAGATATGCATGAACAAGCATCAAGTGAGGAAACTGATAAGGATTATTAGCCAGAAGATACGAATGGTGGAAAGCAAATTATTTGTTTATGCTCTATCCAAAACAACAGTGAGCTATAGGATGGTTAGATAACAATGTCTTCTCTTTTTACTGCCCATAATGAGTTGTTAGATAACAATGTCTAAAACTTTTTCATTCGCATTGGTTCCCAAAGAAGTTCACTCAAGATTACCTCGCAACGTACATGATTGGTGGACACACAATGAAGGTTAAAGTATTTCATCCAGACTACAATGAGTATCGAGAAGTCGTAATGAAGACAGTGGAGCATGGATGGGCAGCCATCACAAGGGGTTGGCCTAAAGTCGTGTGCGCATTACACATGGAGAGGGGCACAATATGGGCATTCCGCTTCACCTTCTCGAGCAACCAGAATGTATTTCGCCTCTCTCTTTACAGTCTTTAGTACAACTGTGGTTCATCATTCTTTACTTGGTGCTTCTGTACTTCTAAAGTATATGTACCTATGCATCGAATTATGCATTTTTGGTTGAACCTATATTTGTAATAAACATGGTAGGATATGAAATAAGTGATTGCCTACTTTCGAATTCAAAACATGTGATTTTTAAATTAGGGATTAGTTAGGCATTAATTAGGGAGTAATTAGGGATTACACTACACACGGTATGAGAAAGCAAAACGTCTATGATAGACATCGAGATCAGACATGTTTCTAGGATCCACAACGTGTGCGATCAATCTCCACTACACATATGATCAACCAAGAAAAAACGTGTGCGATTAATAACAACATTGCACACAATTCTTTCTTATTAAATGTTTGTGATAGTCACCTTATCACACATGCTTCGAAATTATGCACCGTTTGTGATGTTGTGCGCATCGCAAACATTTTCCTTGGAGTGACTGTGTGGGATGTCTATATGAATGGAAACATACTTCTTGGATTGACTGTGTGTGATGTACATACTAACGGAAACATATTCCTTGGATTGACTGTGTGGTACATACGAACAGAAATGTTTAGCTTGGACTGACTGTGTGGGATGTACTTACGACTGGAATAAAATTGGCATGTATATTTGTATTTTTTTAATACTACTGTACGCATAACCATATTTGATCACTCGCCCGTCGCACACAACCTCATTTTGCCGAGCGTGTGTGGTCGGAGAGCCTATCACCGACGGTTTTTGGGTCATGTGGGAAGGAACCCCCTATCGCACATACTCACTTGGCGACGGTTCCAAATGTCATCGTGGAAAGGGGTTAAAAACCGTTTGTATAGCACCTCGTTGTACGAGTGATATCATATTCAATGATCTACACGTTTTATGTAGGATCTTATGACTAACCATGTGAATGGTCAATTTCTATTTACTCTATAAATAGATATACATGAAGCATGAGGGTTTAATTATTTCTAGAAAAGGCTTGCCAAAGCTCTAACAAATATAAGTGAAGCATATGCGAAAGAGCATTCTACAAATAACGGTTTTTCTATGTAGAGAAACAGACATCCAAACTTCAAATGATATAAGTGAAGCATATGACGCATTATATAAAGCCATACTCAAAGCATATAAGTGAAGTGGAAAGAGATTTCTATAAGTCAATCAAGGACTATCTCATACCAGCATGGTGCATTATTAAAAGAAAAATAAGAAGCACATGATGCTCCAAAAATTTACGGATATCATGTGAACAAAACAAAAACCGAAACATACGATAAGTGTCGATTAACGATGGGATGCCTTCCGGGGCATCCCCAAGCTTAGATGCTTCAATCTCCTTGAATATTCACTTGGGGTGCCTCAGGCATCCCAGAGCTTGAGCTCTTGCCTCTCCTCATTCTTCTCATATCAATACCTCCTCGATCTTCGAACACTTCATCCACACAAAATAGGACAATCTGTAGTAACCTAAAAAATTACCATACTTCTGTACCTCTAAAAATTCTAAAACATTAGGACAAAATAAACAATTTTTGTAGCAGTACTGTGTAAAAATTGCAGAAACTTTTGAAGTTCCAGTAAACAAATGTAAATTCATGCACTACAGCCAAAGTTTTCTGTTTTTGCACTACACATATCAAACAAGCAATCTAATCATCCTAAAGGCAAATCTTGGCACATTATTTTTATAATACAATGGATTTGTACAAGGGGATAATTACTTTTTGAAAAGTTTCTATAATAAAGGTTCACAAAGTTTCCATGGGCCTGAACAAAGTTCAAGGCTAGCTCCCACTTTAACAGTGCGTGTCTTTCTTACATTCACTTTTCTTTTTGAAAAAGTTTTAGGTCCCCTCTATATATTTTTCAAACTTTTTAAAATCACACAATAGAATGAAATGACTCTCTAAAACTTCCGGGTTGTCTCCCAGGCAGCGCTTCTTTAAAGCCATTAAGCTAGGCATATAGTGCTCAAATAATGGATCCACCCAAATCCCAAGGTATATCAAATCCAATTTTAATTAACAATGCTTTGTGATTTAGTAGTGAGGACAAAGTAATATATATCATGTAACGACGAAGTCTAACTCTCTTCCTACGCATCGGCATGTCATAAAAGAACAATTCACGCACACAAAGTACATGTCGATACATAGTATAAAATATTTCTTGCAATTTTATCGTATTGGAAACATAGAGAGGCGGAAATGTAGTTCCTCTGTCATAGTAATTGCCAGCATGAGCAGCAAGCACATGCATATTATATTCATAAAAATCCTCGTGTGTAGCGGTAAAACGCAACCCATCAATATAATCCTTAATAAGCGCAAACTTCTTTGATATAGTGTAGTTGGGAGAATTCAAAAAGATAATAGGACTATCATGCGAGGGTGCAATAGCAACAATTTCATGTTTAACATAAGGAACTATCGCAAGTTCATCTCCATAAGCATAATACATATTGGCATCATGGTCAGATATGTCTCAACGTATCTATAATGTGATAGCCTGGGTTAATAGGGACGATAGACTACTCACATCAATAAGAAATTCATTCTTTCCCGGTAGCCCATTCGGAAAGAACTCCAAAGTTAAGCGTGCTCAGCTTGGAGTAATTTTAGGATGCGTGGCCGACCAGGAAGTTTCTCTCGGGTGCGCACGAGTGAGGACAAAGTGCGCAGAAAAGACTAGTATTGATCTGTGGGGCTAGTCTAGATCCCGCTAGGAGTAACGACCACCGGCGGGTGTGTCTGGGGTGTTACAAGTTGTAATCAGAGCCTTCCCAGACCTAGGATCCCCTGCTTGATCGAACCACTTCCGATGTTGAGTCTAGAATTAAAAATTGTTTTGAGTCTTAGGGACATATATATCAGAGAGTAGGAATTCTTTGACTTCTTATCCCCTTCGTCGCTCTGGTGGGGACTCCTGACGTAGAAGTTTTGACTTCACTCTCTTCTTTTTCACTATTTTTTTTAGGATCACACGGGTATTGTTGGGATCGTTCCGATATCTTTGTGACGAGAGCATTGTTCTTGGTGCCTCCTTTCATTTAGGGGTTGTGGCAGTGTCCTGGGTAGTTGAGCTCCGAGGTGTTGTCGTCACAGTTGTATCATTACAATTATGGAATACCAGAGGTCGCCGACATCGAAAACTCTTCTATGCATGTCTAGTGGTGAGAAAACCCCGACGTCACCCAGTACTAGGGGGATAGTTCGGGAGTATTGCCATAGCTAGTATAGCGGATGCTTTTCAAAGGTCTAAGGTACATGGTTTCCGAAGGTGCCTGGTTGTTGCTACCTCTTGAGCTTGCGTTGTTTTTCCCTTGAAGAGGAAAGGGTGATGCAGAAAAGTAGCGTAAGTATTTCCCTGAGTTTTTGAGAACCAAGATATCAATCCAGTAGGAGACTACACGCGAGTCCCTCGTACCTACACAAACAAATAAGAACCTTGCAACCAACGCGATAAAGGGGTTGTCAATCCCTTCCCGACCACATGCAAAAGTGAGATCTGATAGAGATAATAAGATAAATATTTTTGGTATTTTTGTTATATAGATTGAAAGTAAATAATTCAAAATAAAAGTAAAGTAAAGATAAATAGTGGATGGAAGATCAATATGATGGAAGATAGACCCGGGGGCCATAGGTTTCACTAGTGGCTTCTCTCAAGATAGCATATTTCTACGGTGGGTGAACAAATTACTGTCGAGCAAATGATAGAAAAGTGCATAGTTATGAGAATATCTAGGCATGATCATTGTATATAGGCATAACTTCCGTGACAAGTTGACATAAATGATTTTGCATCTACTACTATTACTCCACACATCGACCACTATCCAGCATGCATCTAGAGCATTAAGTTCACAAGAACAGATTAACACTTTAAGCAAGATGACATGATGTAGAGGTATAAACTCATGCAATATGTTATAAACCCCATCTTTTTATCCTCGATGGCAACAATAAAATACATGCCTTGCTGCCCCTGCTGTCACTGGGACAGGACACTGCAAGATTGAACCCAATGCTAAGCACTTCTCCGATTGCTAGAAAGACCAATCCAGTAGGCCAAACCAAACTGATAATTCGAAGAGACTTGCAAAGATATTTAAATCATGCATAAAAGATTTCAGAGAAGAATCAAATATTGTTCATAGATAATCTTGATCATAAACCCACAATTCATCGGATCTCGACAAACACACCGCAAAAAGAATTACATCAAATAGATCTCCAAGAAGGTCAAGGAGAACTTTGTATTTAGATCCAAAGGGAGAGAAGAAGCCATCTAGCTAATAACTATGGACCCGAAGGTCTGTGGTAAACTACTCACAACTCATCGGAGAGGCTATGGTGGAGCTCCGGAACAGGCCCCAAGATGGGATCTCACGGGTACAGAAGGTTGCGGCGATGGAATTAGGGCTTCGTGGTGCTCTCGGATGTTTTCAGGGTACATGTGTTTATATAGGACGAAGAGGCATGTCGATGGAGCTACGAGGGGCCCACGAGGGTGGGGGCGCGCCTACCCCCCTTGGAGCGCCCCTAGTCTTGTGGCCACCTCATAGCTTCCCTGGCGTGTACTCCAACTTTTCTGGGTTGCGTTTGTTCCAAAAACGATCCTCCCGAACGTTTTATTCCATTTGGACTCCGTTTGATATTCCATTTCTGCGAAACACTGGAATAGGCAAAAAACAATTTGCACTGGGCCTTGGTTCAGTTGGTTAGTCTGAAAAATAATATATAAGTGTATAATAAAGCCCATTAAACATCCAAAACACATAATATAATAGCATGGAACAATAAAAAATTATAGATACGTTGGAGACGTATCAAGCATCCCCAAGATTAATTCCTGCTCGTCCTCGAGTAGGTAAATGATAAAATCAGAATTGTTGATGTGGAATGCTACTTAACATAATTCTCAATGTAATTTTCTTTATTGTGGCATGAATGTTCAGATCGGAAAGATTCAATACAAAAGTTTAATATTGACATAAGAATAATAACACTTCAAGCATACTAACAAAGCAGTTATATCTTCTAAAAATAACATGGCCAAAGAAAGGTCATCCCTACAAGATCATATAGTTTGGTTATGCTCTATCTTCTTCACACAAAATACTCAAATCATGCACAATCCCAGTTTCAGCCAAGCAATTATTTCATACTTAAAATTTTCAAACATTTTCAACTTTCACGCAATACATGAGCGTGAGCCATGGATATAGCACTATAGGTGGAATAGAGTGGTGGTTGTGGAGAAGAAAAAAGAGGAAGATGGTCTCACATCAACTAGGCGTATTAATGGGCTATGGATATGCCCATCAATAGATATCAATGTGAGTTAGTAGGGATTGCCATGCAACGGATGCACTATAGCTATAAATGTATGGAAGCTCAACAAAAGTAATTAAGTGGGTGTGCATCCAACTTGCTTGCTCACGAAGACCTAGGGCACTTGAGGAAGCCCATCGTTGGAATATACAAGCCAAGTTCTATAATGAAAATTCCCACTAGTATATGAAAGTGACAAAACAAAAGACTCTCTTTCATTTAGATCATGGTGCTACTTTGAAGCACAAGTGTGAAAAATATAGTAGCATTGTCCCTGTTTTTTTCTTTTTTCATTCTTAATTTTTTTGGGCCTTTCTTTTTTCTTTGGCCTTTCCTGCTT
Source organism: Secale cereale (assembly GCA_902687465.1). NCBI lineage: Eukaryota > Viridiplantae > Streptophyta > Magnoliopsida > Poales > Poaceae > Secale > Secale cereale. The sequence continues at coordinate 386,422,885 of LR738712.1, forward strand.
TTTTTATTTGGCCTTTCTTTTTTCTTTTTCTTTTTTTATTTGGCCTTTTTTGGGACAATGCTCTAATAATTATGATCATCACACTTCTATTTATTTACAACACATAGATTACAACTCGATACTAGAACAAAATATGACTCTATATGAATGCCTCTGGCAGTGTACCGGGATGTGCAATGAATCAAGAGTGACATGTATGAAAAATTATGCATGGTGGTCTTGCCACAAATACGATGTCAACTACATTATCATGCATGATTATATGACAATGATGAAGCGTGTCATAATAAATGGAACAGTGGAAAGTTGCATGGCAATATATCTCGGAATGGCTGTGGAAATGCCATAATAGGTAGGTATGGTGGCTGTTTTGAGGAAGGTATGTGGTGGGTGTATGGTACCGACGAAAGTTGCGCGGTACAAGAGAGACTAGCAATGGTGGAAGGGTGAGAGTACGTAATCCATGGACTCAACATTAGTCATAAAGAACTCACATAATTATTGAAAAAATGTACAAGTCATCAAAACAAAGTACTACACGCATTCTCCTAGGGGAAGGGTTGGTAGGAGTTAACCATCGCACGATCCCGACCTCGACACAATGGATGACAATCAATGAAATACCTCATGCTTCAAATTGGCCACACAACGATTACCATACGTGCATGCTACGTGACTTGCAAACCTCAACACAAGTATTTCTCAAATTCATAACTACTCTACTAGCATGACTCTAGTATCACCATCCTCATATCTCAAAACAATCATCAAGTATCAAATTTCTCATAATATTCAATGCACTTTATATGGAAGTTTTTATTATATCCATCTTGGATCCCTATCATATTAGGACTAATTTTATAAGCAAAGAAAATTACCGTGCGGTTCTAAAGGACTCTCAAAATAATATAAGTGAAGCATGAGAGATCAACAATTTCTATAAAATAAAACCACCACCGTGCTCTAAAAATATATAAATGAAGCACTAGAGCAAAATTATCTAGCTCAAAGGATATAAGTGAAGCACATAGAGTATTCTAATAAATTCGGATTCATGTGTATCTCTCTCAAAAGGTGTGTACAGCAAGGAAGATTGTGGTAAACTAAAAAGAAAAGACAGCAATCATACATGATGCTCCAAAAAAAACACATATCATGTAGTGAATAAAAATATAGTCTCAAGTAAAGTTACCGATAGACGAGGACGAAAGAGGGGATGCCTTCCCGGTGCATCCCCAAGCTTAGTTTTTTGGTTGTCCTTGAATTTTACCTTGGGGTTCCTTGGGAATCCCCAAGCTTAGGCTCTTGCCACTCTTTCTTCCATAGTCCATCAAATCCTTCCCCAAAAACTTGAAAGCTTCACAACACAAAACTTAGCAGAAAATCTCGTGAGCTCCGTTAATATAAGAAAACAAACCACCACTTTAAGTTACTGTAATGAAATCATTCTTTATTTATATTGGTGTTAATCCTACTGTATTCCCACTTATCTATGATTCATACC
>LR738712.1:386424471-386522839 GCA_902687465.1 Secale cereale
CACCCCCCCCCCCCCCCCGATACTACTCATATATTCATCAAAATAAGCAAAGAACACACAAAAAACAGAATCTGTCAAAAACAAAACAGTCTATAGCAATCTGTAACTTTCGGTTACTTCTGTAACTCTAATTTTTTCGAAATAAATTGGTGGATGTGAGGAATTTGTATATTAATCATCTTCAAAAACAATCAACTTAAAATCCATCTCCAGTAAAAATTTGCAGCAAACCTTGTGAGCGCAAAAGTTTCTGCTTTTTTACAGCAAGATCGCAAAGACTTCATCCAAGTCTTCCCAAGGGTTCTACTTGGCACAAACACTAATTAAAACACAAAACCACATCTAACCAGAAGCTATATGAATTATTTATTACTAAAAATAAGTAAAAACAAAGAAAATAAAATTGGGTTGCCTCCCAACAAGCGCTATCGTTTAATTTCCCTAGCTAGGCATGATAAAGGAATAGTTCTAGGTATTGCCATCTTTGGTAGGCAATCCATAAGTGGATCTCATAATGGATTCATAAGGTAATTTGATTTTATTTATAGGTAAGTGTTCCATGCCTTTCCTTAATGGAAATTGGAATCTTATATTTCCTTCCTTCATATCAATAATTGCACCAATCGTTCTAAGGAAAGGTCTACCAAGAATAATAGGACAAGTAGGATTGCAATTAATATCAAGAACGATGAAATCTACGGGCACATAATTCCTATTTGAAAAAAATAAGAACATCATTAATCCTTCCCGTATGTTTCTTAATGGTAGAATCCGCGAGATGCAAATTTAAAGAACAATCATCAAGTTCATGGAAACCTAATATATAACACAAAGTTTTTGGAATTGTGGAAACACTAGCACCCAAATCACACAAAGCATAGCATTCGTGATCTTTAATCTTAATTTTAATAGTTGGTTCCCACTCAACATAAAGTTTTCTAGGTATAGAAACTTCTAATTCAAGTTTTTCTTCATAGGATTTCATTAAAGCATCAACTTTGTGTTTGGTAAAAGCTTTATTTTGACTATAAGCATGAGGAGAATTTAGCACGGATTGCAACAAGGAAATACAATATATTAAAGAGCAATTATCATAATTAAATCCCTTGAAATCCAAAATAGAGGGTTCATTGCTATGTAAAGTTTTTGACCTCTTCAATCCCACTTTTAACAGTTTTAGCATCAAGATCTAAAATCTCCGAATCATTGGGACGCATTTTAACTAACGTTGACTCATCTCCAGTGCCATTTTTATCAAGATTCATATTTGAAAACAAGGATTTAAGAGGATAAACAACAATCACTTTTAGATCTTCATCTTTATTATCATGAAAACTAGAAGAACACGCTTTCACAAAGCAATCTCTTTTAGCACGCATCCTAGCGGTTCTTTCTTTGCACTCATCAATGGAAATTATCATGGCTTTGAGAGACTCATTGATATCATGCTTAGGTGGAATAGATCTGAGTTTCAAAGAATCAACATCAAGAGAAATTCTATCCACGTTCCTAGCCAACTCATCAATCTTAAGCAATTTTCCTTCAAGCAAAGCATTGAAATTCTTTTGCGAATTCATAAATTCTTTAACACTAGTCTCAAAATCAAAGGGCGTCTTATTAAAATTTCCATACGATTTTTTTGTAGGAATTACCAGGGAAATACCTAGAATTAAAGTTTCCTCTATATGAGTTGTTACCAAAATTGTTCCTACCAACAAAATTCACATCCAAAGATTCATTATTATTTTCAATCAACATGGACAAAGGCATATCATTAGGATTAGAAGACACACTCTTAGTAGCAAATACTTTCATAAGTTCATCCATCTTTTCACTCAAAACAATAATCTCTTCAATTGCATTTACTTTTTTACTAGTAGATCTTTCGGTGTGCCATTGAGAGTAATTAACCATAATATTATCTAGGAGTTTAGTAGCTTCTCCTAAAGTGATTTCCATGAACGTGCCCCCGCAGCCGAATCTAAAGATTTCTATAAGCAAAATTCAATCCAGCATAAAAGTTTTGTATAATCATCCATAAGTCTAAACCATGTGTAGGGAAATTACGTATCATTAATTTCATCCTCTCCGAAGCTTGTGCAATATGCTCATGATCAAGTTGCTTAAAATTCATGATATCGTTTCTAAGAGAAATATTCTTAGCGGGAGGAAAATACTTAGAGATAAAGGCATTTTTGCACTTTATTCCATGAATCAATACTATTTCTAGGCAAAGAAGACAACCAAGTTTTAGCATGATCTCTAAGCGAAAACGGAAATAGATTTAATTTAACAATATCATTATATGTATCTTTTTTCTTTTGCATATCGCACAAATCAACAAAGTTGTTTAGATGGGTAGCGGCATCTTCACTAGGAAGGCCAGAAAATTGATCTTTCATAACAAGGTTTAACAGAGAAGCATTGATTTCACAAGATTCAGCATCTGTAATAGGAGCAATCGGAGTGCTAATAAAATCATTAATGTTGGTATTGGAAAAGTCACATAATTTAGTATTATCTTGAGCCATAGTGACAAACAAGCAAACAAGAAGCAAGCGAAAAGAGGCGGAAAAAGCGATTAACATGGCAAAGGTGATGTGGGGGAGAGGAAAACGAGAGGCAAATGGCATATAATGTAATGCGAGGGATAAGAGTTTGTGATGGGTACTTGGTATATTACTTTTGCGTAGATCTCCTCGGCAACGACGCTAGAAATTCCTCCTGCTACCTCTTGAGCTTGCGTTGTTTTTCTCTTGAAGAGGAAAGGGTGATGCAGCAAAGTAGCGTAAGTATTTCCCTCAGTTTTTGAAAACCAACGTATCAATCCAGTTGGATACTACACGCGTGTCTCTAGTACCTACACAAACAAATAAGAACCTTGCAACCAACGCGATAAAGGGGTTGTCAATCCCTTCTCGGCCACTTGCAAAAGTGAGATCTGATAGAGATAATAAGATAAATATTTTTGGTATTTCTGTTATATAGATTGAAAGTAATTATTGCAAAATAAAAGTAAAGTAAAGATAAATAGTGGATGGAAGATAGATATGATGTAAGATAGACCCGGGGGCCATATGTTTCACTAGTGGCTTCTCTCAAGATAACCGATTTCTACGATGGGTGAACAAATTACTGTCGAGCAATTGATAGAAAAGCGCATAGTTATGAGAATATCTAGGCATGATCATTATATATAGTCATCACGTCCGTGACAAGTAGACCGAAACGATTCCGCATCTACTACTATTACTCCACACATCGACCGCTATACAGCATGCATCTAGAGTATTCAGTTCATAAGAACAGAGTAACGCTTTAAGCAAGATGACATGATGCAGAGGGATAAACTCATGCAATATGATATAAACCCCATCTTTTTATCCTCGATGGCAACAATACAATACAATACGTGCCTTGCTGCCCCTGCTGTCACTGGGAAAGGACACCGCAAAATTGAACCCAAAGCTAAGCACTTCTCCCATTGCAAGAAAGATCAATCTAGTAGGCCAAACCAAACCGATAATTCAAAGAGACTTGCAAAGATATTTAAATCATGCATAAAAGATTTCAGAGAAGAATCAAATATTGTTCATAGATAATCTTGATCATAAACCCACAATTCACCGGATCTCGACAAACACACCGCAAAAAGAATTACATCAAATAGATCTCTAAGAAGATCGAGGAGAACTTTGTATTGAGATTTAAAGAGAGAGAAGAAGCCATCCAGCTAATAACTATGGACCCAAAGGTCTATGGTAAACTACTCAGAACTCATCGTAGAGGCTATGGTGTTGATGTAGAAGCCCTCCGTGATCGATGCCCCCTCCGGTGGAACTCTGAAACAGGCCCCAAGATGGGATCTCACGGGTACAAAAGGTTGCGGTGGTGGAATTAGGGTTTCGTGGTGCTCTCGGATGTTTTCAGGGTACATGGGTAACTATTGGACGAAGAGGCATGTTGTAATGCCCAGGATGGGACTATATCTCCTACGTGTCGAGGCACGACTTAAAGATATAAGCCCATTCTGGAATGATCGCAAGTTTGGTACCTTTGCACATCTCATGTAAAAATAGGGATGAAAGCGGAAAAGATAGTTGGCTTACACTCCCCACGTCACACAATTCATTGCAAATTCAAACATCATTCAAATAAACATCACAACCCATCTAAGGGTGAAGATCCAAATGAAAGATACCAAACATACATTAAACCATAGGTCTGAATCGCCCCTAGTAGAAACCTCTACTGATCGTCGGGATAGTGCACATAGTAACAGCTACGGTCCTCGTCGTACTCCCAGTACAGTTCGGTGCCGTAAGTTGAATAGATCGCCTGAGTACCTGCATCTGGTGTGGTGTAGAGTCTGTGAGCCACAGAGGACTCAGCAATCCCGTTCCCGGGTAACACAACTATCCAAGCCTTGGGTGTGGAACAAGGCTGAAGAAAGAACAAGAGGTTGCAGCAGCACTAGCACTAACTTACGTAAAAGAGAGCGAGAAGAGAAGTGCCTCGGACGAAAAGATGATCACGAAGTGATCCTAACTAAGCAAGTCAAAAATAACCCCATCGTGTTCACTTCCCGAACCATTTTCAGAAAATGACCGTCACGGTACTCACGCTGGTAGTGTATTCTGAATGTGGTGTCAAGTTTTCTACAACCGGATATTAAAAAATTCCCATCTTCCACATAACCACGGGCACGGCTTTCGAAAGTTCAAAACCCTGCAGGGGTGTTCCAACTTGGCCCATGACAAGCCCACGATCCGCGGAGTCGCAACTCCAAGGTGGGAAGGCCCGAGTATCCTCGGAATCCCGTGCTCAAGATACTCCGACTAAGGTAAGGCTAATCCAGCAAATCCTCCCGGCGTGCCGACACACTCACAGTAGCCGCGCGTATCTAATCTTAGGCCACGACCGGATGGGTGATGCTACGGGTTTTTACCAGACCTCGAGTTTCCTTGAGGTGGCCCCGCAGGACCCCCAGTTCGGACCAACACTCATGTGGAGCACTGGCCCGGGGTTGTTGATTAAGAAGAGGGTTAATTACTCCCTATGCAAGTTTCTAGTTGTTTAGGCAAATAGTACCAATGTTGGGACTTGCTGGAAAAGACTTAGCACTTAGCGGTTTATCGAGGGGGTCCCATAACCCCAACCATGTGAGGAACGCAAAAATCAAGGAACATAACACCGGTTTATACGGTTCCTAGGGCGGCATGAGTGGAACAAAACACCAAGCAAAAGGCTTAGCCTTCCACCCATTACCAATATATAGATGATTTCATTAAGAGTTAATATAGTGTGATATCCCAACAAGCTTCAACGAGAAGCAAGAATCTTCAAATCTTCTCCTGCAACTAGCAATGCTATAAGAGGGGCTGAGCGAAGCTTACTTAGCCAAACAAGGGTTTGCATAGGTAGGGTGGTTAAACATGTTCATGGTTAGAATAGGAGGCTGACAGGAAGAACATGGGCATCGAGGCAAAAGCTATAGAGCGAGACTTCTAGCAATAGGCAAAGATAGTAATGTTATCGGGGTCGGGTCATCTTTCCTGAAGAGTCGTCGATGGAATCGAAAGGGGGCTCCTCGTTCTCAACCTCGGTAGTAACCTCGTTCTCGTACTCGGTCTCGGCTTCCGGCTCTACTTAACACAAAACACACAAGGCATGAAATCAACAAGATGCAATGCGCAAACCACAGGATGCATGACTGATGCACTAAGGAAGCACTACAGATGCACTTAGGAAGCATAGAAAGTCAACATAGGAAGCACAGAGGTACAACACAAGGAGCATGACAATGTGCAACTAGCAAGAAACTTCCAAACATGATAACAAGAGGATATTATGAATCTACATGCAAAATCACACAAGTTTCATATAGGACTTGCTCAAAATGGAGCAACGGGCTAAAAGTTACACCGGAAACAATAAACATGGCAAAGCTGAAATTAACAGCCACATAGCAACTTCGGAGCAAGGAATAAATAGTCTACAACTCTCAAACATCATGGCAAGGAGCATGGACATAAAGTAGACATATCCTACAGCAAACAATTCCATTGGAGCATCTCCATAGGAGGCATGGATCAATAGCAACAAGCTATGACATTATGAACTTGACAACAAAAACCTGACAACAGTAATTTATAGCAACTTGGGAGCAAGAAGTAAATATGCTACAGCCACCCAAATAAGCATGTGAGAGCATGAATGGATAGCCAACAACATATACAACAAGGAATCATCAAGAGTCACCCCAAAACTAGCATGGATTTGCCTAGAACAACAAGCAAACATGGCATCTGGAAAATACAGATTCCAGACTTAGTGAAATTTCACTAAGTGTTAAAACATCAGTAATATCATGGCATGTTTGTGAGCAAGTTTAAGTCACCTCAAAGCATAACATGGCAAGTGGATAGCACCACAGCAAAGTACGCATGATGGAGAGTCCAAAACATCTAAGCATGCAACAAGGGGACAACCACATCAATAGCAACGAGCTCCTCAACTAGGCATCTCGTAACAAGTTTAACAACATAACAGCCACTAGCACTTTTGCAAAGGAGATAAACATGGCAAGATGAAATCTATCATGCAAGCTAAAACAACCAACATGTAGAGCATCTCATGATGAACATGTGGACATATCATTTGCTTCATTTGGATAAACATGCAACAAGTTATCACATTGCAAACATGGCATGAAAACAACTACTAGCAGCAGTTTATAACAAGTAGCACTCTTCCCATGAAGATTAAGACATTTAAATGACCTCAAACATGCATGGCACAATGGAACAAAACATAGTACATGTCACCACGATCATTTTGACATATCATATGCTCAAATCGGACATGCACAGCAAAAGTTATCCACCTCACAATTATGCATCAGACAATAGAAAACTAGGGACTTAGAGAAATTTGAAGCAACCTCAGGGTCAATGGCGGATCTGGGTCGCGGGTCAACGGGTCCACGCGGGTTCGCGGATCGGTGCAGGTCGGTGGATCTGGCGGATCTGGGTCCCCGGCCCGTTAGGGTTCGCATGCCGGCGCCTGGATCCGATCCAGATCGGACGAAGGGGCTGCTCCCTCGAGCGTGGCGGCGGTTGGAGGCTAGGCCTCGGGCCCGGCGGCCGGAGGGGGAGCCGGGGTGGCGGCGGTGCCCGGCTGAGGAGGTGGCGGTGGCGGCGGGCCTGGCCGAGGCGGGGCGGCGAGGGGCCTCGGGGCGAGGTGGCGCGGTCGGGGCGGCGGCTCCCGCGGCCTGGCGGCGAGGGGGCAGCGAGGATGGCCGGCGGGAGGCTGGCCGGCGGCGGCGGCGCGCTCCTCCGGCGGCGCGGTCTTGGCCGGAGGCGCGGAGGCTGAAGACGAGGCGGCTCGGGCTCGGAAGCACGGCGGCGACGAGTCGGAAGCACAGGTGTAGCGAGGTCGGAAGCACGGCGTGTCAACGATGGAAGCACCACGCGTCAACGGTGGAAGCACCGCGCGGCAGAGGTGGAAACATTATGGTTTTGGACGCAAAATTGGAGGGGGTGGACGTTTATATAGGCACAAGGAGCTAGGGTTGTCCAAATGAGGAGAGGTTTTCGGCCACGAGATCACAATTGGACGGCGTAGATGAAGGGAAGGGTTTGAGTTGGGTTGGTGGGCTGTTGGAGGGGTGTCTTGGGCCTCAAAGAGGAGGTACTTTCAGCCCACGAGGATAACTGTTGGAGCATCAAACGAACTCCAAACGCGACGAGATTTGACAGGCGGGTTACACAGGTCAAAACAACAACGCACGACAAGTCTCACGCCAAACCGGAAACGTTACACGGCCAAACACAAAAGTAGGCCTCGGGGATGCCTCGGACACGTGAGAGAGCGCCGGAACTCGAAACAGACAACGGGAAGGAACGAGTGGGACCGGATGCAAACGACAACACAAATGCAATGCAATGCACATGACAACATGACATGGATGAATGCACACACGCACACGACAAAACGACGAAAACACGAAAGGATGAAGAACCCGGAAAGGAATTGATGAAGCCACAGATATATATATTGCCCAAAAGGGAAAGTATTACATCCGGGGCATTACAAACTCTCCTCTACTACAAAAAGATCTCGTCTCAAGATCTAGGACTGGAAGAAGGAAGGGTACTCGGAACGAAGGTGATCTTCTCGTTCCCACGTAGCTTCTCGGTCGGTATGGTGTGACCACTTTACTTTCAAGAACTTGATTGACTTGTTGCGGGTCTTGCGCTCGGTTTCTTCGAGAATAGCAACTGGGTGCTCTCGGCAAGACAAGTCTTTTGAAGATCAATCTCCTCAAACGGAATGGTGCGTTCAGGTGTCTTGAAGCATTTGCGGAGTTGAGACACATGAAACACATCATGAACATTGGCGAAGTTGGAAGGGAGCTCAAGTTGATAGGCTAGATCGCCTCTTTTGCCAAGGATCTTGAAAGGGCCCACGTATCTAGGAGCAAGCTTTCCTTTGATACCGAATCTTTGGGTGCCTTTCATCGGAGAAACACGGAGATAGAGATGATCCCCAATGTTGAAAGCCAAATCACGATGCTTGCCGTCATAGTAGATCTTCTGACGCGACAGAGCGGCCTTGAGATTCTCACGTATGACTTTGCACATTTCTTCGGCTTCTGAGATCAAGTCATTGCCAAGAAGTTGACGTTCACCAGTCTCGGACCAGTTGAGAGGGGTACGGCACTTTCTGCCATAGAGGATTTCAAACGGAGCTTTGCCGGCACTTGCTTGGAAGCTGTTGTTGTAAGAGAACTCGGCAAACGGAAGGCAATCTTCCCATTTCATGCCAAAAGATATGACACAGGCTCTGAGCATGTCTTCTAGAATCTGATTCACTCTCTCGACTTGACCACTAGTCTGAGGGTGAAATGCAGTGCTGAAACGGATCTTAGTGCCCATGGCAGACTGAAAGGAGTCCCAGAACTTGGAAGTGAACAAACTTCCATGGTCTGAGGAGATAACTTGAGGAATGCCATGTAAAGACACAATTCTGGAAGTGTACAACTCTGCCAGTTGAGCTGCATTGATGGATTCTTTGACTGGAAGGAAGTGAGCGACTTTGGTAAGCTTGTCAATCACCACGAAGATAGAATCATTCCCTCTCTTGGACTTAGGAAAGCTAGTGACGAAATCCATTTCAATGTGGTCGAATTTCCACTCGGGAATAGGAAGAGGTTGGAGAAGATCGGCTGGACGTTGATGCTCTGCCTTCACTCTTCTGCAGACATCACATTCATTCACGAATTGGGCAATCTCCCTTTTCATGCGAGTCCACCAGTAAGATTGCTTGAGGTCTTGGTACATCTTGGAACTGCCAGGATGAAACGAAAGGAGGGAATCATGTGCTTCGTCCATTATGAGCTTCCTGAGATCACCTTTTAGAACCACAAGTTTGTCCTCAAAGAACAAGGTATCTCTCTCATCAATGCAATAGCACTTGTATTTGGGAGTACCCTTTGCAATACCATGTTTTACTTTCTGTACCATAGCATCACTGAGTTGGGCCTCACGGATTTGATCTTCCAAGGTAGGAGCAACTTGAAGATTTGCAAGAAAACCTTGCGGAACAACTTGGAGGTTGAGCTTCCTGAATGCTTCACAAAGCTCAGGCTGGAATGGCTTGATAAGGAGACTGTTGCAATATGCCTTTCTGCTCAAAGCATCTGCAATCACATTTGCCTTGCCAGGTGTGTATTCGATGCTTGGATCATATTCTTGGATCATCTCGACCCAACGAGTCTGGCGGAGGTTTAGGTTCGGTTGTGTGAAGATGTACTTCAAGCTCTTGTGATCGGTGAAGATGTCGACTTTTCTGCCCAACAGATGGTGTCTCCACGTAATCAAAGCATGTACCACAGCTGCTAGTTCGAGATCATGAGTGGGGTAGTTCTTCTCACTTGGCTTCAGTTGACGAGAAGTGTATGCCACAATCTTCTTGTCCTGCATTAGCACACCACCAAGTCCTTGAAGAGAAGCATCACAGAATACTTCGTAGGGCTTGGACTCATTTGGAGGAGTAAGAACTGGAGCAGAGATGAGCTTTTCTTTGAGAGTTTTGAAAGCCACATCACAATCTGGAGACCAGTTGTACTTGACATTCTTCTGCAGCAAGTTGGAGAGAGGCTTGGCAATCTTGGAGAAGTTCTCAACGAACCTTCTGCAATAGCTAGCAAGACCAAGAAAGCTTCGGAGTTGCTTGACGTTATGAGGAGGTTCCCAGTTGACAATTGCTTCAACTTTCTCGGGGTTTACCGCAATACCGTCAGCGGAGATGATATGACCCAGATACAAGACCTTATCGAGCCAAAATTCGCACTTGGAGAACTTGGCATAGAACTTATGTTCACGGAGTCTGTCGAGAACCAGACGGAGGTGCTTTTCGTGATCCTCTTCATTCTTGGAGAATACCAAGATGTCATCCAGATACACAAGCACAAACTCGTTGGTGTAGGGGTTCAAAATGTAGTGCGTCATTCTCAAGAAGGTAGGTGGTGCATTGGCGAGGCCAAAAGACATGACTGTATACTCATTGGAGCCGTAGCTCGTTCTGAAGACAGTCTTGTGGATATCTTCTTGACGAATGTGAATTTGGTGATAACCCATTCGGAGATCGAGCTTTGAGAACACTTTAGCTCCTTTGAGCTGCTCGAACAATTCATTGATGTTGGGGAGCGGATACTTGTTCTTTATTGTCTTCTTGTTCAATGGCCGGTAATCGACGCAAAGGCGCTCCGTGCCATCCTTCTTCTTGAAAAATAAGACACCACAGCCCCAAGGAGACGTACTAGGCCGGATCAGACCCATACGCTCCTGTTCATCAAGTTGTTTCTTCAACTCCTTCAAGTCTTCAGGAGGGAGCTTGTATGGACGCCGGCATGCTGGCTCAGTACCTGGCTCGAGTTCAATGACGAATTCCACTTGACGATGTGGAGGCATGCCTGGAAGTTCTTCAGGAAAAACGTCTTTGTATTCGTTAACCATCGGAATTTGAGAGATGGCATTAATCTCGCCCTTGTCATTGAGAGAGAAAAACCTGATTGTGTTATCCCGAGAGGCGAAGATAATCACGTCCTCATTAGGATGACTAATCTTGACTTCCTTATTTGCACAATCAATGTGAGCATCATGCTGAGAAAGCCAATCCATCCCGAGGATGAGGTCAATGTCAGAGTTGCCGAGAACAACCGGTTTAGCCAGAAAGCGGTAATCACCCATGCGAATAGATACATCCGGAGCAAAAAAAATTGAATGCATTCGTCTCCCCAGAGAAATAACTGATAACTCCCTTGGCAGACTTTTGATGTCAACATTATGCTTGGATGCAAATGGTTGAGACATGAAAGAACATGAAGCACCCGAATCAAACAAAACTTTTGCAGGGATAGAGTTGACTGGAAGGTTACCAAGTATCACATCTGAAGAATTCTCTACTTGGGTTGCATTCATTAGATTCACACTTGCATGCTTGGGATTGTGCTAGACAATAGCAGTGCTGACAGGTGGAGGAGGCGGAAGGCGCCTTGGGTTGGGGCACTTGTTAGCATAATGACCCTTCTGAGTGCACTTGTTGCAGACCACTTCTGATAGAGGACGGTAATGAGGAGCACTTGACTTGGAACCTTGAGACTGATTCTTTGTCTGGTTGCTTGGGTTGGGTGGGTGGGAGAAACCACGGCCACCATAGTTCTTGTTGTTGCTGTAGGGAGCTTGGATCACTGGAGGAGGTGGAAGCCAAAACTTCTGTTGCTTCGCGACCACTTGAGAAGATGAGGAGGAGTGAACGGCATCTCTGATCCTCTTTTTGGAAGCTTCCATCTTGAGCTGGGCTGCCTCTTGCTTAAGCGCCATGTTATAGAATTTGTCAAACTCATCAGGCTCGAACAAGGTGAGAGCAAGTTGAAGTTCATCCTTGAGACCACCACGGAACTGATAGATCTTGCTCTTGGCATCTAGGATGTCTTGCTTTGCATAGCGGGCAAGGTTTTGGAACTTGACATTATATTGGTAGACAGTCATAGAGCCTTTCTTCAGGTTGCGGAATTGCTCACGCATACCCTCGATGACACTTGTTGGAATGTGGTGAGAGCGAAAGTCCTTGCAGAAATCATCCCAGGAGATTTCACGCCCTGCTCTGGAGTCTTTGTACTGCTGCCACCAATCAGCTGCTTGGTCCTTGAGTTGGAAGGCTGCAAACTTCACATAGTCCTCGGGCCTTACGTTGCTGCACTCAAAATGCTTCTTGATATCAGTAATCCAATCTTCAGCATCGAGAGGGTCGACACAGTAACTGAAAGCCTTTGGTTGATTAGCCAAGAACTGGTTGAGCGTAGCATGGTTCTGTTGGTTGAAGAAATTGCCTTGGTTCCCCTGAGCACCCTGATTTGCTTGATTTGCTTGCATTTGCTGCATCATCTGCATAAGCATCTGGGTGTTCTGGTTTGTAGTCTGCATAATTGCTCTCCAGGCCTCAGACGGAGGAGGAGGGGAAGGAGGACGTCCAGGAACCTCTTCACCCTCTGGGATAGCGTTGGGAACCCTTTTCGGAGCCATCCTGAAAGAGATGACCACCAATCAGCCATTTGATTGAAAGAAGATATAAGCTGAAACAACGGCTAGAATGCAACATAGTCTTCACAAGAATCATTCGAACAAGAGGAACGAATGAAATTCTCAGTTTAATGATAATAACAATCTTCGCGAGAAGCCACTGGGAGACAAAAGGTAAATAAGAAAAATAACAAGGTGCAGATGGAACAAATACAAGATAGGAGCTTCGTTCGACATTTTCGTGCTGAAAGCTTATGGAACGTGTTACGAAAGGGTTTTGCAATCCCCGGATCGGCATAGCCAAGGACCCTTTAAGATGCAACTCCCGATCGGAACATCGGCCATAAAACCACTTCACTCAATGTAGAACCCCGAACTCCATAACCTGCATTCATTGGAAGAATGCCTACGATCTACTAGATGAACCCACCTATTAATTTTCGAAAGTTTCCAGTTATGCAATCAGGTGTTGGGGATACAGGGGAAGCATCACGCACTCAACTCTAATCCTACATCCTGTTGTATCCATCCTTCAACACATAACCAGTTGTTTTCGGAAACCGTCTACCTCGGACCTTCGAAACGCATCCACTATACGAGCTATGGCAATACTCCCGAACTACCTCCCCAGTACTGGGTGATGTCGGGGTTATCTTGCCACTAACCACATAGGAGAGTTTTCGATGTCGGCCGTCTTAAGTATTCTAGAACTGCCGCGATATGTTTGTGACGACAATACCCCAAAGCTCAACTCCCCGGGACACTGCCACAACCCCTAATGTCAGGAGGCATCGAGAACAATATTCTCGTCACAAAGACATCGGAACAATCCAAACAATACTCGCGAGATTCCTAAAAAAAAATTGGTGCAATTTTTGAGAGTAGAAGAGGCAAGAGTAATCGTCAGGAGTCCTCACCAGAGTGAAAAGAGATGAGGATCAAAAGAATTCCTACTCTCCGATATAAATATAGGACTCAAAACATTTTAACTGTGTGCCTAGACTCAACCGTCAACGATTCGATCAAACAGTGGGGGCTTCTAGGTCGGAGAAGGCTCTGATACCAACTTGTAATGCCCAGGATGGGACTATATCTCCTACGTGTCGAGGCATGACTTAAAGATATAAGCCCATTCTGGAATAATCGCAAGTTTGGTACCTTTGCACATCTCATGTAAAAATAGGGATGAAAGCGGAAAAGATAGTTGGCTTACACTCGCCACGTCACACAATTCATTACAAATTCAAACATCATTCAAATAAACATCACAACCCATCTAAGGGTGAAGATCCAAATGAAAGATACCAAACATACATTAAACCACAGGTCTGAATCGCCCCTAGTAGAAACCTCTACTGATCGTCGGGATAGTGCACATAGTAACGGCTACGGTCCTCGTTGTACTCCTAGTATAGTTCGGTGCCGTCACTTGAATAGATCGCCTGAGTACCTGCATCTGGTGTGGTGTAGAGTCTATGAGCCACAGAGGACTCAGCAATCCCGTTCTCGGGTAACACAACTATCCAAGCCTTGTGTGTGGAACAAGGCTGAAGAAAGAACAAGAGGTTGCAGCAGCACTAGCACTAACTTACGAAAAAGAGAGCGAGAAGAGAAGTGCCTCGGACGAAAAGATGATCACGAAGTGATCCTAACTAAACAAGTCAAACATAACCCCACCGTGTTCACTTCCCGAACCCTTTTCAGAAAATGACCGTCACGGTACTCATGCTGGTAGTGTATTTTGAACGTGGTGTCAAGTTTTCTATAACCGGATATTAACAAATTCCTATCTGCCACATAACCGCGGGCACGGCTTTCGAAAGTTCAAAACCCTGCAGGGGTGTTCCAACTTGGCCCATGACAAGCCCACGATCCGCGGAGTCGCAACTCCACGGTGGGAAGACCCGAGTATCCTTGGAATCACGTGCTTCAAGATACTCCGACTAAGGTAAGGCTAATCCAGCAAATCCTCCCGGCGTGCCGACACCCTGACAGTAGCCGCGCGTATCTAGTCTCAGGCCACGACCGGATGGGCGATGCTACGGGTTTTTACCAGACCTCGAGTTTCCTTGAGGTGGCCCCGCAGGACCCCCAGTTCGGACCAACACTCATGTGGAGCACTGGCCTGGGGTTGTTGATTAAGAAGGGGGTTAATTACTCCCTATGCAAGTTTTTAGTTGTTTAGCCAAATAGTACCAATGTTGGGACTTGCTGGAAAAGACTTAGCACTTAGTGGTTTATCGAGGGGGTCCCATTACCCCAACCGTGTGAGGAACGCAAAAATCAAGGAACATAACACCGGTTTATACGGTTCCTAGGGCGGCATGAGTGGAACAAAACACCAAGCAAAAGGCTTAGCCTTCCACCCATTACCAATATATAGATGATTTCATTAAGAGTTAATATAGTGTGATATCCCAACAAGCTTCAACAAGAATCAACAATCTTCAAATCTTCTCCTGCAACTAGCAATGCTATAAGAGGGGCTGAGCGAAGCTTACTTAGCCAAACAAGGGTTTGCATAGGTAGGGTGATTAAACATGTTCATGGTTAGAATAGGAGGCTGACAGGAAAAACATGGGCATCGAGGCAAAAGCTATAGAGCGAGACTTCTAGCAATAGGCAAAGATAGTAATGTTATCGGGGTCGGGTCATCTTTCCTGAAGAGTCGTCGATGGAATCAAAAGGGGGCTCCTCGTTCTCAACCTCGGTAGTAACCTCGTTCTCGTACTCGGTCTCGGCTTCTGGCACTACTTAACACAAAACACACAAGGCATGAAATCAACAAGATGCAATGCACAAACCACAGGATGCATGACTGATGCACTAAGGAAGCACTACAGATGCACTTAGGAAGCACAGAAAGTCAACATAGGAAGCACAGAGGTACAACACAAGGAGCATGACAATGTGCAACTAGCAAGAATCTTCCAAACATGATAACAAGAGGATATTATGAATCTACATGCAAAATCACACAAGTTTCATATAGGACTTGCTCAAAATGGAGCAACGGGCTAAAAGTTACACCGAAAACAATAAACATGGCAAAGCTGAAATTAACAGCCACATAGCAACTTCGGAGCAAGGAATAAATAGTCTACAACTCTCAAACATCATGGCAAGGAGCATGGACATAAAGTAGACATATCCTACAGCAAACAATTCCATTGGAGCATCTCCATAGGAGGCATGGATCAATAGCAACAAGCTATGACATTATGAACTTGACAACAAAAACCTGACAATAGTAATTTATAGCAACTTGGGAGCAAGAAGTAAATATGCTACAGCCACCCAAATAAGCATGTGAGAGCATGAATGGATAGCCAACAACATATACAACAAGGAATCATCAAGAGTCACCCCAAAACTAGCATGGATTTGCCTAGAACAACAAGCAAACATGGCATCTGGAAAATACAGATTCCAGACTTAGTGAAATTTCACTAAGTGTTAAAACATCAGTAATATCATGGCATGTTTGTGAGCAAGTTTAAGTCACCTCAAAGCATCACATGGCAAGTGGATAGCACCACAGCAAAGTATGCATGATGGAGAGTCCAAGACATCTAAGCATGCAACAGGGGACAACCACATCAATAGCAACGAGCTCCTCAACTAGGCATCTCGTAACAAGTTTAACAACATAACAACCACTAGCACTTTTGCAAAGGAGATAAACATGGCAAGATAAAATCTATCATGCAAGCTAAAACAACCAACATGTAGAGCATCTCATGATGAACATGTGGACATATCATTTGCTTCATTTGGATAAACATGCAACAAGTTATCACATTGCAAACATGGAATGAAAACAACTACTAGCAGTAGTTTATAACAAGTAGCACTCTTCCCATGAAGATTAAGACATTTAAATGACCTCAAACATTCATGGCAAAATGGAACAAAACATAGTACATGTCACCATGATCATTTTGACATATCATATGCTCAAATCGGACATGCACAGCAAAAGTTATCCACCTCACAATTATGCATCAGACAATAGAAAACTAGGGACTTAGGGAAATTTGAAGCAACCTCAGGGTCAACGGAGGATCTGGGTCGCGGGTCAACGGGACCACGCGGGTTCGCGGATCGGTGCGGGTCGGTGGATCTGGCGGATCTGGGGCCCCGGCCCGTTAGGGTTCGCAGGCCGACGCCTGGATCCGATCCAGATCGGACGAAGGGGCTGCTCCCTCGAGCGTGGCGACGGCTGGAGGCTTCGAGGCCTCGGGCCCGGTGGCCGGAGGCGAGGGGGGAGTGAGCCGGGGCGGCGGCGGTGCCCGGCTGAGGAGGCGGCGGTGCCGGCGGGCCTGGCCGAGGCGGGGCGGCGAGGGGCCTCGGGGCGAGGTGGCGCGGTCGGGCCAGCAGCTCCCGCGGCCTGGCGGCGAGGGGGCAGCGAGGTGGCGGCGAGGATGGCCGGTGGGAGGCTGGCCGGCGGCGGCGGCGCGCTCCTCCGGCGGCGCTGTCTCGGCCGGAGGCGCGGAGGTTGAAGACGAGGCGGCTCGGGCTCGGAAGCACGGCGGCGACGAGTCGAAAGCACGGCGGCGACGAGTCGGAAGCACAGGTGCAGCGAGGTCGGAAGCACGGTGTGTCAGCGATGGAAGCACCGCGCGTCAACGGTGGAAGCACCGCGCGGCAGAGGTGGAAACATTAGGGTTTTGGACGCAAAATTGGAGGGGGTGGACGTTTATATAGGCACAAAGAGCTATGGTTGTCCAAATGAGGAGAGGTTTTCGGCCACGAGATCACAATTGGACGGCCTCGATGAAGGGAAGGGTTTGAGTTGGGTTGGTGGGCTGTTGGAGGGGTGTCTTGGGCCTCAAAGAGGAGGTACTTTCAGCCCACGAGGATAACTGTTGGAGCATCAAACAAACTCCAAACGCGACGAGATTTGACAGGCGGTTTACACAGGTCAAAACAACAACGCAAGACAAGTCTCACGCCAAACCGGAAATGTTACACGGCCAAACACAAAAGTAGGCCTCGGGGATGCCTCGGACACGTGAGAGAGCGCCGGAACTCGAAACGGACAACGGGAAGGAACGAGTGGGACCGGATGCAAACGACAACACAAATGCAATGCAATGCACATGACAACATGACATGGATGAATGCACACACGCACATGACAAAACGACGAAAACCCGAAAGGACGAAGAACCCGGAAAGGAATTGATGAAGCCACAGATATATATATTGCCCAAAAGGAAAAGTATTACATCCGGGGCATTACACATGTGGGTGGAGCTACAAGGGGCCCACGAGGGTGGGGGCGCGCTTACCCCCCTGGGCAGCCCCCTGCCTCGTGGCCACCTCGTGCCTTCCCTGGCGTGTACCGCAAGTCTTCTAGGTTGTGTTTGTTCCAAAAATGATCCTCCCGAATGTTTCATTCCATTTGGACTCCGTTTGATATTCCTTTTCCGCGAAACACTGAAATAGGCAAAAAAACAATTTGCTCTGTGCCTTGGGTCAGTAGGTTAGTCCCAAAAATAATATAAAAGTGTATAATAAATCGCATTAAACATCCAAAACAAATAATAGAATAGCGTGGAACAATAAAAAATTATAGATACGTTGGAGATGTATCAGTTATGTGTTGACAGATGGATACAGCTAGATGTAGGGATTGTTTAGTTGAGTGAAATATATTGCTTCCCCCGTATCCCCAACACCAGATTGCATAACCAGAAAGTTTCGGGAGTTTGTAGGTGGGAATTCAAGTAGCTCTAAGTTATCTTCCGGCAGATACATGATTGAGATTGGGAATCTCTACCATATATTTGTTCTGGCTTGTTGTGCAAGCCAAATCCTTTGTTTTGTTCTGAGTTATGGTATTCTAGTTGCTTCAATATCAAGTGATGATTCCATACCTTTCCTAAGTGGTGTTCTCATATTTCGATGTGAATGCTAATCCTTTTGATCATGTGGAATGATCAGGTCAATTCTTTTCCAACCGGCATGCCTTCTCTTTGAGTTATTCCATACGGACGCCACTGAGAAGCCCGAGGATTGTCTGTTTCGTTCGTCTCAAGTTACGTTTGTTTTCCCACCCTCCCACCCTTTTTCTTCAAGGATTCAGAAATCTCAACTCAAGTATCCATTCTATTCATGTGAAGTTCTTCATTCTTTCCTTCAATGCTCTTAGCCGGTGATGTCTCAGGAAGATGCTCAAGAAGCTTCAAGTTTATCATTCTCCGTTCTCGTTTCTTCTCCGGTGGAATAAATTCAAGCTTTAGTGTTTATCATATATCTTCCTCTTGTTTTCACATATTTTTCCATGTTATAATTTCTTTTCCGAGGCTCACTTATTCATTCACCTCTTTCTATTCATATCCGGAGTATAGAAGATATCCCAGAAGATTCACATTTCCATTCTTAGTCCACTCAAGCTAATTTGAGGTTGTTATCTCATTCAAGCCATTTAATTCAACCGCCGCAATCTCTCTTTCAAGAAATCTTTTCCTATGGTGTTTCTTTTGAGCGGGCCCTAACCCACATGTCTTTTCCCAGGATCTTAGCTAACTCTTCTAATTTTTCCGGAGTTGTTGTCAAATTCTTTTCAGAGTTTGACGTAAGAATGAATTTCCGTTAGTCAATTGCCTTCTTCAAGATCGCTTTCAAATTCTTTTCATCGTCGGTTCAACATTTCTATTATTCATTCCAAAGTGCCTCAACAATTCATGGTGGTGTATCTCATCGTCTTTCTCAGGTTTTGAAGACCGAAGAAGAGTTTTCCTCTAAATATTTTCTTACCCATCCAAGGCATTTCATTAATTCTTTGCATTGTGATCCTTTGAAGGCCATTGTTTCATAAGATTTCTTTGTTCTTAGTTTTCAAATTCGTTCTCCAGCTATTCTAAATTGATGCCTCTTTGTTCGTCTCAATATTCATCCGGTGCATCATTCAAGTATTCTCTACTATGCTCGTGATCTCTTCGTTCTTTTGTATCTAAGTTTTCTCAAGTGCTTTTGTTCTTTTCTAATTCTTTCCGGTGATTCGTTCTCTTTCCTTCGTTCGTTTCAATTCTTACTATGGTTGGTTCAAGATTTATTTTCCTTTGTTACCATATCAATTCATTAGTTATTTTCAAAATCCTACCGGTGAGTCGTTCAAGACTTTTCTCAAGTTTGCACTACATATCTCTTTAATCATTTCCAATGCAAATAAGTAGTATGCCAAATCCGTTGCTTCTCATCAATTTAAATTGGTGAAGGATACACATAACATAATTCTTATTCTTGTTTTATCCAAGTGATTAATCCCTTCCTTCGGAGTTTGTTCAGAAGGAATAAATTCTTGGTTGAAAGTTGTTCGTCTTGTCTCCCGGTGTTCTAAGCTCTCTCAATTTTCTCATCATGAAGATCCATCTAAATCATTGCAAGACTTCAATCTTATTATTTTTATCCTTCACTTCTCATCCTTTTGTTACTGGAGTTCTTCATGGTGGTTCATCATGATTTAATTCATCCTCGAAGTGTTCCTCAAGATTGTTGTTGCGGGAGCTCAAGTATTTTCCGTCTTGAATTCCAAAGTGAAATTCTTTCTACCTTTTCTTTTGAGGTGTTGTTATGTCATTTTTGATAATTTCATTTCGTGTTTCATGATTCACAAGTTATCAAGAATGACATATTTAAACCCATCATTTCTCTTTCTTGAGGGGATCCTTGCAACCCCTCAATTTATTCGCTGGAGTAATGTTGCGTTGTATCTCACCTAAAAGCTTTCCCTAAGGATTGTTGCTATTTATGGTGCTTATAAATAACCCAACTTCTTCATTTATCCTCTCGAGGAAATAAGTTTTTTGCCTCCTTGTTGATCTAAATCCAATCAAATGTTTCCGTTAATGGCTGGTTGTCACCTCATAATTTTGAGATGTTTTCCATAAGCGCACATCAAGCTTGTTCTTTAGTTGTTCATTTTTTCGACAACTCCATTCAATCCTTCTTTGTTAGGATGCTTTTCAAATTCAATTATGGAGAAGTTGTCCTTTACTTCCTCGTTCTTTTCTTTCCAACAATCTATATTCTATTCTTTTGTTCCGGAGGCGTTTGATGCTGCTCTCTTCGACCCACCATCTCGTTTTGTCAAGATCATGTTCTTTTCCTTTCTGGTCCATTTAACATGAGTTTTTTGCCCTCCATTCAAGCTCTCTCATCTTATCAAGTTTAGCCTCTCTTTTCAACCGGAGTGCTATCTGTAATCTTTATTAACCCTTGTGCTATTCTTTTAATAGTTCTGGAGGCAGTGTGTTGTTGTTTTTCATCAAGTATCATCCAATCTTCACAAGTTCATGTTAATTCCTTCCATTTTCAATCGAAGTGATGTTCGAATTATTTCATTCTTATTCCTACTATATCTTGTTTTAACTGGAGTGGTTTCAATGTCTATCTTGTCACCTAAGCTCTTCATTCTTGTCGTATTATTTATTCCTCTTGTCCAAAAGACTGTTTGCAATTTTGTTATTTTTCGTGTCATTTTTTTTCAAGTTGTTCAACATCCCAGGGTTTGTGGTTCCACTTGTTTGTCCAAGAAGCAACTTTGTTTTACCTCTTCCTTTTCTATTTCTCTCCGGTGCCATCCCTAGGATCTCGAGTCGAGATCCTCTGTTAGTGTGGGAGAGTGGTGACGCCCCAAGAACGACGCTCCAGAAGCCTTCCAGTTATTTCGTTGTTGTGTTTTATTTGCTTGCTCTATGTTATTTTTGCATTGCATCATGTCATCATGCTCATCTCATTAATTGTGCAACTCAAATAAATAATTTGTATAGGTCTTCGATCTATTTAAATTGATGGAACTCACAAGGTGATATCTCTTTATAACATACCCTCCCAATATTATCAGGGAGTTATAATAACATTCCATTAATTTGGAATCAACCATAACACACTTGCAGTTTAAATTCCATGCATTTTCTATCTCAATTCCTTGCCTCAAACTTTGCCAACAATCCTTTCATCACTTTTCGGAGCTCCATCTTAATTCTTAACATTTTTGGACACTCCTAAAGTCTATTCTCCATTCAAACTCCTTTTATGCAAGTTAAATAATTTTGGATTTAACTTCCCCTATTTTGTTGAAACCACTTTTGTTGGGTTGGAAATATTCCATAAAGCCTTGCAAATATGTCTCATCATTTTATTCTTGTTCATGGCATCTTCTCTTAATTCTTTTGAACTGTCTCTATTTTTTTGCTAAAATAATAAGGGATAGGGAGAAGAGAAGCCCAGCCTAGCCGGCCACTTGGGCATCGTGCACCCACATCCACCAAAAGCCCAGCCTCCTCTCGAACCCTAGAAATCCCTGGATCGATTCCCACCTCCCCCCCGCAAGGCCGCCATCTCTCCCACAATACCCTCGTTCTCTCCCTCTCTTTCCCTCGTACCACCACACACGCACCCTGAGCCTCTCCACCTGGTGCCGCCAGGGAAGAGCGTCATGCTCGATCCCCGCGCGCCAGATCCGTTGGCCTCGCCCTTCCCCGCTCATCCTCTGCTTCGCGCCACCACGGCAAGCTCCGCCGCCTCACATCGGGGCGGCCAGGTCCGGCCGGCCTCCATTAGACCACTGCGCCTCCATGGACTTCCTCGCCACCATCTCCCATCCTGGAGCTCGTCTGACTCCCCAAGCAATCACGCCGGGCATCCGATGCCATGGAGCTCGCCTCCACAGGCAGCAGTAACTGTACCAGCGCGCCTCGAGCCTCCTCCTGTGCGCCTCCACCTTTCTGCGTCCGGCCAACTGGTGAGATACCAGAGCAGCATCACGGCCGGTGACCCACTCCTCTCCTTCTAGCTGTTATTCTCGTTTTTTTCTCGTTCCTCTCTCAACCCGTGGCCGGCCCTTCTGCAGCTCGACTCGCCAGAGTTTCCCGCGAGCCTTCTCCGTGTTCACGTCCGCAGCTGCGAGGCAATGCCTCCTCACTTTCCTGTGCTCCTCCCGAAGTCTGCGACGCCCAACCCGTCCATCACGCACAGAGCTCCACCCCGCCATGCTGCCCCGCTGACCTCCTAAAGATCTGGACCCGAGACCAGTGTCCTCTGCTGCTAGTTCCGTGGACATCAAGTACCTCTACAATAACCCTGGATGTCTATGAGCCGTGTACCACTATAGCCAGTGTGCATTTTGTCAAGTTCGACTACGACACAACGGACTACACGATGTAACACGACAACCATCGCACGACATGTACAACTATGACCCGCGTAGTACATTGATACGACAAGTTCCTCTCCGGACGCGTACCACTACCGTCGCCAAGATCGCGAGTACCTCTATTGTCGTTGTGTACCACTAGTATTGTGAGAACGACTACTTCCACTACGACACGTGAACAACTACACCACTTCGAACTCGGTCCACCCCGAACTGCAAAATTTGAAGGTATAATGACCGAGACGATCCCCGTGGACGAATGCTTATGAGTTGGATGAGCTGCTTACGTTTGCACCGTGCCCGACTTATTTGTGCACGACACTCGTATGCCTTGTCGCCGACCCGTGGGAACCCGGTAACCGGTATCAACCCACCATCTTGCATGACACGCTCATGCCGCCCTTCTTTTGCATCAGCATCTCAATGAGTTGTCGAAACCGGAATGTTGCTGTGGCATCGTTTCCGTTTTCGCCGCCATGACGCACCCCTTTCTTTCCGTCGTGGCGACCAAATGCTTCATAACATGCTCATCTCAGCACTTTCTTAAAATTACATTAAACTTGTATATGTCATCCGCATCATGATAGCAACATTTAAAATTGTCATTTGCATTAGAAATAGCTAAATGACATGTGTGGATATTCCGGAATTGTTGTTTGTTGTTTCCGGCCCCATTTAACTTGCTTAAATAGTTAGTTTTCTAATGCTTCACCACTTGCCATGTTAACCAACATTTAATCTTGTCTTGTAAATAAAGGAGAGTGAACTAAATAATTGAATGTGGTGTTTCGTCAATATGCAACTCGTTGCATATTGAGCTCCACTTAACTTGTAGTATTGTTTGTTGCATTTGCCATGCCATGCATATTCAAACCGAATATGCATCATACTTGATTGTGCATCATGCCATGGTTATGATATGTGTGTTTACCATGTTGTTTGCTTCTTTTCGGTGTTGCTTCTTAGTTCCGGTAACGATGCGTTTGTGAGGATTCGTTCGACTACGTCCATTTGTCTTCTTCATGGACTTGATCTTCTCCCCAGCGGGATCTCAAGCAAGATGACTGTTCCTTGATATCACCTCTATCTTTGCTTTCCTAGTTGTATTGCTCTATCGCTATGTCGTGCTACCAACTACTTGTTTTGTCAGCCTCCGACTTTGCCATGAAATCCTCTAACCACCTTCCTAGCAAACCATTGATTGGCTAAGAGATTCTTTTGCTCAGCCCCTCTTATAGCATTGTTAGTTGCAGGTGAAGTTGCAGGATGTTCCATGTTGGAATAAGGATTCTTTGGGATAAAACAATATCTCTTATTTAATTAATGCATATATATATACTTGCTAATGGGTGGAAGGTTTGGCCTTTTGCTTGGTGTTTTGTTCCAATCAAGCTGCCTTAGGTCTCGATAAATCGGTGTTATGTTCCTTCATTTGCGTTCCTAACGCTATTGGGGTTTATGGACCCCCTCGATAATTCGCTCTATTTGAAGCTTTTCCATCAAGGCCCAAACTTGGTTTTCTATT
The DNA here is from genome assembly GCA_902687465.1 of Secale cereale. Taxonomy (NCBI): domain Eukaryota; kingdom Viridiplantae; phylum Streptophyta; class Magnoliopsida; order Poales; family Poaceae; genus Secale; species Secale cereale. Next base: position 386,448,749 of record LR738712.1, read on the forward strand.
TGCCTAATAACTACAAACCGCATAGGGAGTAATTAACCCGTGGAGTCTTAATCAACCCCTGGGCCAGTGCTCCTCATGAGTGTTGGTCCAACCCAGAGCACGGTGCGGGGCCACCCCTTGGCAACTTGGGGTCTTTGGTACCTGTATGCGTAACTTATCCGATCATGGCGTGAGACAAGATACGCGCGGCTCCTATCAGGGTGACGGCACGTCGGGAGGTCTTGCTGGATTAGTTTTACCATTGTCGAAATATCTTGTGCACGGGATTCCGAGAACACTCGGATCTTACCAATTTGGAGTTTTTAGCTCTGTTGATCGTGAGAGCCTGTGACGGGCTAAGTTGGGACACCCCTGCAGGGTTTAATCTTATGAAAACCGTGCCCGCGGTTATGTGGCAGATTGGAGTTGTTAATATCCCGTTGTAGATAAGTTGACACAAAAACTCAAATAAAACACACTAGATGTGTGAGTAACCGTGATGGTATCTTTTTGAAGGGGTTCAGAAAGTGAACACACTGGGGTTATGCATGAACGTAAGTAGATAGGATCACTTTTTGATCAGTACTAGTTGCGACCGTTTGCGTAGTTCTCATCTTACTTTGAGATTCATAAGCTAGCCACTCATATTATGCTTAGAACTTGCTGCAACCACTTTATGCCTCCACCACACCTAAAAGCTTTGGTAGTTTTGATTCCTGGGAACAAGATTGCTGAGTCCTCGTGACTCACGGTTTACTACAAAAACAGCTGCAGGTACAGCTGAGTTTGATGCAGGCGATAGGCAAGATCTCCAACGGGAGTTCGATGAAGTGCGTGGGCGTATGTACTTCACGTACCCTGATGATCAGTAGTGGTTCCTATTAGGGCCGATCGGGCATAGCATGGGTGGTTATCTTTTTCGTTTGATTTCGTCTGTAGCCGGACTCTGTGTTCTCTGGATGATTGTATGAATATTGTATAACTGTGTGACATGGCGAGTGTAAGCCAACTATTTATCTCTATCTTCATGTTCATTACATGGGAGATAGCACTCTTGCGACCATTCCAGAATGCTGTTATGACTCTAAGTCATGGCCAGATATGTGGGATCTATAGCCGCATCCTGTGCGTTACAAGTTGGTATCAGAGCTGACCCTCGTGGTTACACGGATGTTGGATTGGCGCGCGGTCATGTTTTGCATGACGTTTGTGATCCGTCGTGGCACACAACATGTCACATGTGCCGGACTGGAAGCACATATGTATGTGCCAAGAGGGAACGTTCCTGTGGTCCGACGAGGACGTCGGTTCCTCTGAGTGGGGTTGTATGTGATAGTCGGGCTTAATAGGGATGATAGACTACTCATATCAATAAGGAATTTATTCTTTTTGGGGAGCCCATTCGGAAAGAACTCGAAAGTTAAGCGTGCTCAGTTTGGAATAGTTTCACGATGGGTGACCGACCGGGAAGTTTCTCCTGAGTGCGCACGAGTGAGCACAAAGTGCGTAGACAAGACTAGTATTGATCTGTGGGGCCAGGCTAGATCCCGCTAGGAGTAAAGAACACCGGCGGGTGTGTCCGGGGTGTTACATACAATTTATGAAGTATTCATGCCATGTTTGCAACATATTATATGGTTTTGGTATGATTTGATTAGAACGAGCTCGGACTGACGCTGTTTTCAGCAGAACTACCGTCGTGTCATTTTTTGTGCAGAAATAAAAGTTCTCGGAATGAGCTGAAAATTTACAGCGATCGTTTATGGACCATAAGAGACCCACGGAGCATCGGAGATGGATTGGGAGGTGACCGATGAGGCCACAAGCCAGGGGGTGTGCCCACCCCCCAGGGCGCGCCCCTACGGCTTGTGGGCACCTAGAGCACCCCCGTGAGTTAATTCCAATGCCAAGTACCCCCATACATCCCGTAACCTCAAAAAAGAACCCTAGATCAGAACTTTCGCTGCCGCAAGTCGTCGTAGCCACGAAAAACCAATCGGGACCCCATTCCGGCTCCTTGCTGGAGGGGGAAATCATCACAGGAGGCCATCTTCATCATCCCGGCGACCACCATGCTGAGGAGGGAGTAGTCCACCCTCGGGGTTGAGGGTTTGTACCAGTAGCTATGTGTTTTATATATCTCTCTCTCCCTCTCTCTCTCTCTCTCTCTCTCTCTCTCTCTCTCTCTCTCGTGATCTTGATTTGGCACTATCTGTCGGGACCCCGATCCTAAGTCACATCGATCTTGCATGTAACACATCATATCACGTTGCGGCCTCACGCACGGTATCCCCACGGGTGCCACCTTACCTGGCCCGGGACCGTTTGCGCATTTTGGCTCACGTATATGATAGTGTCGCTAGAATCCATATGACAGAGAACCCGAGCCGACATGACTAGTTGTAAACCATAAGTGGCGCTAAATTACAGGGATAGGCATACATGATCAGCAACGAACGTGTCGGTCATCAACGTATGAACCAAAGTCGTAGCTAGCTACAAGGACTTAAAGGAACAACGCGTGACATTTCCCTAAAGGGACAGACACAGGAACAAAGAAGGACACATGCCGGCCAGCCTAAGTGTTCCGGAGCAGTAGCAAGCTACCAAGGCTCAGTGGAAGCACTAGGAGGCATTTCCCCATAAGATCGGCTACCAAGTGTAAACAACTAGGTGTCGGATCCCACACATAGCAAGCATTTCAAATCATGCACACAATATGCTCGATATGTGCAAATACAACATGGCATCACGGCAAAACTCTACAACTCAAAGTAATTATTCATTAGGCTCTGAGGAGCCAAGTATTACAATCAAGGGTCTCATGACCCAACATACAGAGCATACAGGCAACAAGCACATGCAGAAGCTTAACTTGTCTGAGTACAGACAACTACAAATGAAAAAGGTTGAGAAGCCTGACTATCTACAAGACCCTCCAAAGGGTACAAGATCGTAGCTGAGGTAACAAGCTAAACATCGAAGTCCATGCGGAACTACTAGTGAGACTGAAGTCTCTCTGCAAAAATATAAATTAAGAAAACATGCGTACAAATGTACCCAGCAGGACTTGCATCAGAGCTAGCTACATATGCATCAGTATCAACAAAGGGATGGTGGAGTTTAACAGCAGCAAGCCAGCTTTGACTCAGTGGCTAACCTATACTATGACTGGAAGTAACTCTTTTGAGGTGGCGCACACGAGTCCACATATTCACCATATCAATACACCACTATGGATTCGCTCCCGTCTCCCTACGAGATGGCCATCCATAGCATTCACGCTTATCTTGCACATTTTACAGTATCCACTTTCACTTGTCTATGAACTATATAGGCAACCTAGAAGTCCTTTACCACGGACACAGCTATTCGAACCGATCATTTATAACCCTGCAGGGGTGTACTTCTTCACACATGTTTCAACCACTTAGCGTCTGCACATGACATGTGCTCCGCAGACTTCAAGCGAAAGCTGACGTGGGTGTAGACCACGACCTGACTAACCACACAAGTCCCTAGTCCAGGTTTATCGCCTATTCAGGTTCCATCCGTAGAGAGTCCGGCCGAGGTTTGCACATACGGCCCCGAACGATGTGTACAGGGTTCCCGAGACACCAAACGGGCGACTCGGTACATTGTGCCACGTACCTACCGCATCACAGCCCACACCTAGGGTTAGCGCTGCAAACGGCCTCCAGTAGGCTACAAACACCAGAAACTACTTGCAACTCCTGGACATAGGACAATGGGGGTTAATAAGTCGAGCGGGGTCATATTTCAGGGCCCAACGTGTGGTAGTAGCTGTTCATGGATCAGAAACACAGAACTTAGTTCCTGAGGATGGTTTCAGTGCGACAACCCACCATGTACTCCTACATGGCCTCTCACCGCTACCTTTACCAAATCGTGTTCACACACTTAGCTCTCAATAGTAGGACATGTTCACACACCTCCAATTCATCCCCCATGAATCGGATGGAACTCAACTCTAAGCAGTAGCAAGCATGACAAACAAGCATGAATGAGTAGGCACATCAGGGCTCAAACAACTCCTACTCATGCTAGTGGGTTTCAACTATTTAGTGTGGCGATGACATGTCATGCAGAGGAAAGGGGTTCAGCTACCGCAGCATGTAACAGTTGAATCGTTGTTGTCCTAATGCAGTAAAAGAGAGCAGAAGCGAGAGAGTAGGATTGTATCGGAATGAACAAGGGTGTTTGCTTGCCTGGCACTTCTGAAGATAGTATAGCTCTTCATCGGTGTCATCGAACTCATACGTCGGAACGTCGTCTACTGAGAGGGGACAAACACTGACAAACAAGAGGGAACACAATCGATGCAATGCAACAATATGATGGATGATAATGACATGGCAATATGTTGTTGATTGAGCTAATGCAACTAGCAATGAGTTAAATGAAGTTGGTTTCAACTCAAGGTTCAAAATCAAACTCCATAAGTGGTTAGTTAAATGCCATACATTTGTTTTGCCCTAAACAGTAGTCATAAGTTGTTCTAACATGCATGAAAATGCCATAAACAGATTCTTCATATTTTTCTGATAATTTTTCATATATAAATTATTTCATTCTGAGCTACGGTTGAATTTCTATGATTTTTAGAAGTTCAAACCATTTTCTCTATTTTCTGGTTATTTAGAAATAAAACAAATCCAAAAAATGACTTATAGCGTCAGGATGACATCAGTGTGACGTTATCAGGTCAACTAGGCAGCCAGGGTCAAACCTGACGTGTGGGGTCCACACGTCAGTGGCACAGTGGTCAATTAGTGTAAATCTAGCCCTAATTAGAAACTGTCAGCAGTTGGGCCCACATGTCAGTTGCACATCAAACTAATGACAGTAATTAGCACTTAACTAAAATCCTAAACTAATTTTAGTCAGAGGCCAGCCCCACATGTCATTCACACAGGGTGGTCCAACCATGGTCAAAGGGGGTTAAACCCACCGGCGACTCACCGCTAGCGAGAGCCAGGATGGCGGCGCGGCTCGGAATCGCCGTTCCGGTGACCAAACAAGCGGCGGAGGGCATATTTAGGATGCGCATGCTCATGCACATCCAACGCAGCAAGCGGCAGCAGCTGGGGTGCCCGGAATAGTCGCCGGCGTCGACCTTGGCGGTCGTTGGAGCTCTGGTGAGCTCGGGGTGGACGCTACGGCGGGTGGGGCAGCTCGTGCGAGGCATCTAGGTCCTCTACACGGCGCTGTGAGGAAGTCGAGCACGACGGCCAGACCGCTAGGTGGCCGGAGACACGTCGGCGGCGAGCACACGTGGCAGCGCGTGTGGGCGAGCAAGGTACGGTGCCTACAGCGCACGAGAGCGAAAACGGAGAGGGGGAGAAGGGTCAGTGGCTCACGGCGAGTGCAGGGGAGCAAACGGCGAGCTCGGGGATGGGCTGGAGACGTCGTGAAGTCGCCGGCGATCTCGGCGGCCGAAGGAGGCAGAAGAGCTTGGGGACGATGCGTTGGGGCTTCCGGGGATGCGTGGCACCTCGAGGAAGTAGAGGACGTCGTGTCAGAGCATTCGGACAGCACATGGAGGCGAGAGAGGGACGGGGAGCGCGGTGGTTCACGGCGGCGCTGTCGTGGCCGCGTCGGCCATCGTGGGAGAGAGCGAGTGAGAGAGCAGGAGGGGGAGAAGGGTCGTCCAGGGGACCGAGGCAGCGCCGAGGAGGCGTTTCGAGGTGTCGCCGCGTTGTCCAGGCGACGCAGGCGAGCAGGGAACTGCGTGGCACGCTCGATGCGCATGCGCTGTCCCTCCTCTGCCTACTGGCAGAGGTAGGGGGTGACTGGCACGGGCCAGGTGGGTCGGGCCTCTGCTGGGCTGCAGTGGGGCGCCAGGTAAGTCCTTCTCTCTCTCTATTCTAATTCTTTTTTTCAGTTTTCCAATTAGTCAAGTCTCTTTTGATTATTTTCTGAGCTTTTGTAAATTGTTGTATGGACTAGTGGTATTATTCCAGAGCCCCACAACAATTTCCAATAGAAATAAATCCAATTCAGATATATTATTGATTTAAATTCATTGCCCAAAACATTCCATAAAAATGTTCAATATTTTTGGTATGGATCAAAACCATTTCCATAATATCAAACATCAAAGAAGAGCATTTCGGTTTCATTGAAATGATTTTATTTTTGACCCTAGTTGAATTCATTTGGTGCTAGGGTTTGAACATCCCCGTTTCCATTTTAATGAAAAAAAATTAGACATGATGCAACAACCAATCTAGTCCAAGTGCATAGCAAGCTAGGGATGTGACAGCTCACCCCCACTAAACAAGAATCTCGTCACGAGATTCAAGACGTGAGGTAAGAAGACAGAGGAAACATAAGCCACACAATCTTCATGATCCGGATTGCACTCCTCAAATATGTTGATCCATTGCATCATCTTGGTCATGAGGTCTTTGCTTTCGAGAACTTTATGCAACACGATAATGACATCAAGAAACTCTACAGGAATCAATCTTCTCGAAGATCGAACAACTCAAGATCAACTCATGGAGTGACATGTAACTACACATCTTGAGTTGATATACAAAACACTCATCAGGGATGGAAGGAACAGATGACGAAGGTTCAAAGCAACAACTCCCGCTTAAGAAGACGGTGAAGGAGTCTCAAGGTATCGAGGAGATAACTTGCCATGATTCCATAACGGGGCACCTTAGGGTAGGTGACTCGTAGAATTATTCCTTTAAGTGGCAAAAATAATTACTATTGATACAAAGATCATTGAAACTCTTCATACCAGGCTAAGGCCAATCACAATCGATCATTTGAAGGAGTTCGGAAGGATGGCATACACAGACTAGAATAGATGATATTGACTACCTTGTTGAAGACAACGCCATGAGTGATTTTTTCTTATCATCAGAAATGGATGGGACCCATGGTAGGACCACTTTTATAGATGATGATGAACAACAAGTGCTGAGAAGGGCAGCCCATGGAAAATTGGCACAATGTCGGTGCAAGCTAAGAACGAAATGCAAATGTTGGAATGTTCCAACCATCATATCTGCCTCAGATTCAGATCCATTTGGTGACACGATATCTCGGACTACCTGTCCGGAAAAGAAAATTTGCAACACAAATCGACGAGATGTCGTTGCGAGATTCTCGGGAAATGAACTACAATAGCAAGCTCCAAAAGATGAGCTGGTTCTGCTACACACGCGTGAACACACTGTCCTAGACAAGCATGACCACATGGTGGTCATACAACAAAAAACTACCAAGTTCAGGTTAGGAATCATCATCGAGGGTTTCGATGTCCTTACATAAGTCTAGATCTTAAGAAGGAACTTCTTATTCTTGAACAAGTCAATCAGTTGCTTGGTGTGCTACGTAATTCATATGGAACGAAGATGATCAGTCTAACAGACCACATAATACTTGGCACGTGCATGGTTGACTAGTAATGATTCCAGAGGAGGCAAAAACAAGCTTTCTCGAATTCACGGCGGCAACTTACATCATGCCATATCCCTAGTCTATGCTTGCATTAGGACTAGCTAGAGTGTGCATCATGTTTACTTTTCAAAGAAACTTGAAATGGGAATGACAGAAACCCCAGCACCCCTCTTCTAACAACTAGGGTTTAATAAAATCTTTTCCAATGAACCCAAAATGCCCTTCAAAAATGTTCATCATTTCTGCCTTGGTCTTAAACCTCTGCCAAAAATGGTGCACAATTTTCTAGGACATCCAAGGTCTCTGGATTAAATCATATGGTATTTGCATTTGGGCATTTAAATTCTATAAAATATTTTACGTGCCCAAATAATCATAAACTAAAATGTTCCATGCTGTTCATATTACATACAGTGGGCATGACTAGTTTTATGAGCTATAAAAATGTTCTGGCATTTTTATTAATTCCACAAAGTTGCAAAAGAAATGAAACAGAAAGTAAATAGGAAAAAAAATAAGGAAAGCAAACTTACCTGAGCCCACTTACCTGTCTGGCCCAGCCGGCCCAGCCCACCAGGGGCATCCCCGTCTTCTTCGCCGCGCCAGCGCATGAAGCTGCTCGGTGGCGAGCGCCGCCGACGCGTCGGCCACCTCCTGCCTGCCTGGCTGACCTCCTCGACCCGCTGGATGAATCCGAACGACGCCACGCAGAGCCCTCGACCCCCTCGACCGATCCCCTCTCCCTCCCCTCTCCTGGTTCTTTCTCCCTCGCACCGTCCGAGCGGAGCTCGTCGCTGCCGCCGTGTCCACCGAGTCCGCCTCGCCTCTCCGACGAGCCCCCGAGCTCCGCCTCGCTGCCGTGCTTCTCTCGCCGAACCACAGGACCCCGGGCGCCTTGAAGCTCCGCCTTCGAGCTCGTCTTCTCCGCACGGTCACCGGACGCCATCGACAAATTCGCCGTACCCCGTGCCTCCCCTGCCTCGCCAGCAGTACCAGAAGAACCGCAGTGAGCCCCAGTTTTGTTTCCCCCATGCCCCATCGCCTAACTTGCTCCCTAGCAGCACCAGCCACCAGAGCCGAGCGCTCCTCGCCGCCGGCCATGGTGCCGCCGCAGCCACAGCGGCTGCCACTCGCGTCCGAGTGCATCACCGCACTCAGCACATCACCACGGACCCGTAGCAACTAACTGCTGCTCCTGCCGTGCGCTGTAACGTCGCTTTCGCCGACGCCCGAATTCTGGCCGCCGCCTTTGAGCTCGCCGCCGATGATTCCGGCCACCCCGGCACCTAACGTCGCCTCCACTAGATGCGCACGAACCCCAGCTCGCCGCAGAGCCCAACCGCGTCTCAAACGACGGCCTATAGGCAAAACCCGAGTACCGCTGCCGCGTTTGGCCTCGCCGGCGTTGAGCCGCCGGTGGGTTTGACCTGTTTGACCACGCCTGGACTCCCCTCTGTGTCGCTGACATGTGGGGCCGATCGTTGACTAATTTCAGTTTAGGTTTTAATTAAACACTAATTGCTGTCATTAGTTTAGTGAGTCACAGACATGTGGGGCCCAGCCCCTGTTAACTTTAGTTTAGTGTTAAGCTCTTTTTAATTAGCTCCACAGACACTGACATGAGGGACCCACTGGTCATGTTTGACCTGGGCGCCCTGTTGACTTGCTGACGTCAGCATGATGTCATGCTGACGCAGTAAAGGATTTTCTTGGATTATTAGATTTAAAAACAATTCAGGAAAATTCCAGAAAATGCTTTAAACTTCAAAAAATCATATAAATTCAACAGTAGCTCGGATGGAAAATATTTATATATGAAAATTGATCAAAAAAACCAATCTTTCCAATGGCACTAGTTTCATGCATGTTTGAGCAAGTTAACCTTGCTGTTTACATTAAAACAAGTTAATGCACTTAAATAAATAATAGTTTGAGTTTCAATTTGAATCTTTGATTCAAATGGGCTCAAACCCTTCTGGTTATAGTTGCATTAGCCCAATACACATGCATCTTGCCATATCATGAGCATGCATCATATTGTTGCATTTGTTTGCTTATTAATTGTATCGCTGATATTCTCCGTGTTAGGTCCTGCTCCCGAGGATACTTGTGCGTATCCAGCTGAAGAGCAGTATCCGACAACCACTTTGTTAGGCAAGCAATCATTGATCATTCTGATACAAACCCATCTTCTCGCTCCTGCTCTCTTTTACTGCATTAAGGCAACAGCGTGTGAACTGCTACTTGCTGCGGTAGTTGAACCCTATTCCCTTGCATGATCTGTCATTGCCACAGTAAATAGTTGAAACCCACTAGCATGTGTAGGAGTTGATTGAGCCATGTGATGTGTGATCCACCATGCTATTTGTTTATGTTGCTTGCTATGCTTAGAGTTGTGTCATGTCTGGTTCATCTGGGTGATGGATCAGAGTGAAATGATCATACCGGTAAAGAGAAGGAAGTGTGGAACATGTTTGGTAAAGGTATCGATGAAAGGCCATGTAGGAGTACGTGGTGGGTTGTTTCATTGGAACCGTTCATAGGACCCGAGATCTGTATGTGTGGTTCAAGTTTGAGCTACTACCATGCATTGGGCTCGAAACCAATGGACCCTCTCGGCTTATTAATTACCCTCGATCTCTGTCCAGGAGTTGCAACTAGTTTCTGGTGTTTGTAGTTTACTGGTGGTCGTGCACAGCGCTGACCCTCGGGGTGGGCTGTGATGCGACATGTACGTGGCACGGTGTACCGGTTGCCCGTTTGGTGACTCAGGAACCCTGTACACATCGTTTGGGGCCGTGAGTGACACCCCGGCCGGATCTCCCCACGGATGGAACCCAAATAGGCGATAAACCTGGACGAGAGACTTGTGTAGTTAGTCAGGTCGCGGCCGACACCCTCGCTGGGCTTCCGCTTGAAGGTTGCCGAGTACATGTCGAGTAAACGACGATAAGTGGTGGAAGCGTGTGTGAAGAAGTACACCCCTGCAGGGTGATCAATCTATTCGAATAGCCGTTGTTCGCGGTACGAACTACTTGGTTACTCTTACAGTTCATAGACAAGTTGATGGATACTACTAAAAGCCTCAAGATAAGTGTGAGTGCCGTGGATGGCCCTTCTGTAGGATGACAGAAGAGGATTCTCGGTGGTGTATTGTTGTGGTGAGTAGAGGACTCGTGTACGTAGTAATATCTTGCAATCTGTTGAGAGTTGTAGTATAGGTTAGCCAAGAGTCAAAGCTGGCTTTCTGCTATGAACTCCACTACCCCCTGTTGATAATGTTGCATGTATGATAGGTTCTGTTGTAAGACTTGCTGAGTACCTTTGTACTCATGTTTGCTTAATAACTGTTGAAGTGGAGAACCCTGCCCCTTCTGATGGGTTCTACATAGACGTTGACGTCGACGAGTAGCTTGCTACCAAGACGGAGATCTGGAGCTTGTGGAGGGCCTTGTAGATAGTCAGGCTACACCAAGCCTGTTTTATTTTCTATGTTGTGTGTACTCAGACATGTAGCTTCCGCTTGTGCTTGTATGACTGTATGACTTGAGTGTTAGGTCATGTGACCCCTACCTGTATGGATATGTTATGTATGGCTCTGGGAGCCTTTTCAATAAAGTACTTTGAGTCATAGAGTTCTGTTGTGATGCAATGTTGTATTTGCACATATTGAGCATATTGTGTGTATGATTGAAATGCTTGGTATGTGTGGGATCCGACACCTAGTTGTTTTCCTTTGGTAGCCTATCTTACAGGGAAATGCCTCCTAGTGCTTCCAATGAGCCTTGGTAGCTTGCTACTCCTCGGAACACGTAGGCTGGCCGGCATGTGTCCTTCTTCGTTCCAGTGTCTGTCCCTTATAGGAAATGTCACGCGTTGTTCCTTTAAGTCCATGTAGCTTTCTACGACTTGGGTTCATACGTCGATGACCGACACGTTCGTTGCTGGGTCATGGATGCTTGTCTCTGTAATTTAGTGCCACTTTTGGTTTATAACTAGCCATGTCGGCCCGGGTTCTCCGTCATATGGATGCTAGCGACACTGTCATATATGTGCGCCAAAATGCGCAAACGGTCCCGGGCCAGGTAAGGTGGCACCCGTGGGGATACCATGCATGAGGCCGCAAAGTGATATGACGTGTTACAGCTAGATCGGTGTGACTTAGGATCGGGGTCCCGATAGCGTTGGCATCAGAGCCGGACTGCCTGTAGGTTTCTCAAGCCAAACTGGTCGATGTTGAGTCTAGAAAAATTCTTAGTTATATGTAGGGGAATTGATTGTGGAAGGGAACGTAAGGCTCTTTTTACTCCTTTACCTTATGCCCTTCTGATTTGAGTCAGTCTATTCTTTCTACGGGGATTTAGGACTAGGCCTCTTATCCTGACTAGGTTCACGTGTTACTAATCCGTAGACTCTTAGGATTGTTGGTTTCAAGCCTCAGTTCAGTTTCTACCCTTTTAGTATGATGATTTGTTGGACCCGGAACCTTGATATGATATTGTTGAGTGGCTATGCTATCATTTGTATGATGTCTCAAATCTTCTTTTGAGCATTTACAGTTGTTATGCTGCCCGATTTCTTCCAGAAACACTAATGCCTTTGCATTACTTCGTGTTTCAGATGTCTGGCCGCACACCTCACCAAGTGGTTCGTTTGACTCGGTGCATTAATGTGCCCGGTCACACGGCCATGCTAGTCCGTGTGCTGACTGAGACCGGTTACCGCTGGTATCCTGAGTACACCGTGGAGGAACAGTAACGGGATTTCAATCAGAGTCAGTATTTCTGCACAGTCCGGATATACCCCTCATATCCCGGAGCTAACGACCCCATCCATTGGACTTATGGACTCGGGGTTACTATCGAGATGGCAGTGCAGGATGCCGCCTATTCGATGATGACCATTCTCCGGGCTAGGCATGCCCTGTTGCTGAACACTGAGTTCTGTTACATGCCAGCCTCACTTCCCGGAGAGGAAGGCTACTACACTGGTCTGTATACCGATGCTGCTCATGAGGAGCCACTGCTTCAGACTACTGTTCAGATGCTGGAGGATAGGGACCGTGAGGTCCGTGCCCTCCGAATGGAGCTGTATAACACTCGAGCCGCCCACTGGAGTACTTTGACACGGCTTGCACCTGCTGTGCACGCCGGATATCTGGATATGCGGGATTTGTACCCCGTGCGGACTCGTCTGCCTAATCGTATGGATTGGCGTGACGTTGGGGGTATTACACCTCCACGTGGGCGTCGGTTACCACCAGCATCAGGCCCGAGGCCACATCCATGTCCCTATGGTCCACAGCCTGCGAGTGCTCGAGAGTTTCAAGATCCATCTGTTCCACTCCCAGGCTACGGTGGTAATCTTTACGAAGATTACTACGGGAATATCTGAGCTAGACCGTGACTGTAGTAGTATTGTAGTAGTTGTATTTCCACAGTCCTGCGCGTCTTGTGGAATATGACTTAGCTAGTACTGAGTTTCGGAGGTGTAGTTAAATAATGTATAGGAGCTTGGAATGCCTCTGATGGGATGTATCGTCTTTCACCGCAGTTGTACTTTAGCCTTGGCTTGTACTAAACTATGTATGGTGTGTATGACCACTGGTGTATATATAGCAGTTTCTATAATACCATGTCGTACGGATGAACATCTCTGCATTCCGTGTCATCCATTACATTCTGCACTCCTATGTCAAGTTTTTGCCATCCTTGTCTAAACCGTTGTTTTGTTTTCCTAGGATGGTCAACACTCGCAGCACTCCTAATGCTCAGGAGCAGGGTGAGGCTAGTGGGGCTAGAGATGAGAATCTGCCCCAGCCACCCTCCTTGGCTGAAGTTATGCTCGAGGCAGAACGGAACAAGAGAGAGACCAACCGTCTGCTGGAACGCATAGAGCAGAACACGGGGTTCCGTCAGAGGAATGACGTGGTGTCAATCAATGACTTTATCAAGATGTGCCCACCAAAGTTCCATCACTCCACTGAACCTCTGGATGCGGATGACTGGCTTCGTAGTATCACCCAAAAGCTACACTCTGCCCGTGTGGCCGAAGCTGACAAGGTTACCTACGCCGCCTACCATCTTGAGGGCCCTGCCTGTCTATGGTGGGAGAACTTTGAGGCTATGCGTCCTGCTAGCCAAATCACTACTTGGGTTGAGTTCAGTGAGGCATTCCGTGAACATCACATTCCGGAAGGTCTCATGGATCGCAAGCGGGAGGAATTTTGCAATTTCATCCAGGGCCGGTTAACTGTGGATGGATATAGTCGCGAGTTTGGCAACTTGGCACGCTATGCACCCGAGGAAGTATCCACCGATGCCAAGAAGCAGGCGAGGTTCCGCAAGGGACTCAGCCCTGAACTCTGCCGAGATCTACGTCTGCACGAGTGCACTTCCTTCCAAAAGTTGGTGAACAAAGCCATCAGTGCTGAGACGGGCCAGACTGATTTCGAAGCCACAGGCAAGCATCCTCGAGACTTTGGTTCCTCATCCGGCTCTGGCTCTCACAAGCGCCGTGTGTGGGTTCCTAACACTACTCTGCCACCCAAGTACACACCGAGGCCATCCTATGAGGTGCCTCGCCCAACTCAACAGTATGCACCTGCCGAGACTTATGGAGGACCACCTACCAATTTTGCTCCACGCACTGGCACTGTGACATGCTTCAAGTGCGGAGAACCGGGGCACTACATGCGTGAATGTCCCCAGAACCAACCAGGAAAACCCGTTGGCCGTGGTAAGCCAACCGACAAGGTGAATTATGTCAAGCCAATCCCCACTGCACGTGGTCATGTCAACTATGTCTCTGCTGAGGAAGCTTATGAGGATCCTAACGTCGTCCTTGGTACGCTTCTCATTAACTGCCATCCGGCATCTATTCTTTTCGATACTGGAGCATCCCATTCGTTCATATCTGAGAGCAATGCTCGAATGCACACCATGACTTTTTGTGACATGCCTACTTCCATGGTTATTCAAACTCCTGGTTCAAAGTGGCAAACCTCTAGGGTAAGCCATGGAAATGAAATCCTTGTCTATAGACTTGTTTTCCTTGCATCTCTAATCGCTCTCAAGTCCTCGGACATAAACATCATCTTGGGTATGGATTGGATGACAACTCATTACGCCAAGATTGATTGCTACACTAGGACCGTTCAACTTACACACCCATCCGGCAAGATAGTCAATGTCTTGACCCGAATGGCTGAGCGTCAGCTCTACTCTCTTAATGCCAGCCCTCTACCAGAACTCGAAGATATCCCGGTAGTCCGTGACTTTCCGGATGTTTTCCCAGAAGAACTGCCAGGTGTTCCACCTGACAGAGATGTCGAGTTCGTGATAGATCTTATTCTAGGAACTGTCCCAATCTCTAGGAGACCTTATAAGATGGCACCCCTAGAATTAGCTGAGCTTAAGAAACAACTCGATGAGTCCTTGCAAAAGGGTTTTATCCGTCCTAGTTCTTCCCCTTGGGCTTGTCCCGTCCTCTTCGTCAAGAAGAAGGATGGAACGGAACAGATGGTTGTAGATTACCAACCTGTCAATTTGGTCACCATAAAGAACAAGTATCTGCTCCCCAGGATCAACGACCTGTATGATCAGCTCGCTGGATCCTCAATCTTTTCTAAAATGGATTTGAGGTTGGGTTACCATCAAATCAAAATCAAGAACGGGTGCATTCCTAAAACGGCTTTTGTTACTCGTTATGGCCAATACGAGTACACCGTCATGTCCTTCGGGTTAACCAATGCCCCAGCCACCTTCTCCCGGCTAATGAATTCTATATTCATGGAGTATTTGGATAAATTCGTCGTGGTATACCTCGATGATATACTCATCTACTCCAAGAACAAGAAAGATCATGTCGAGCATCTAAGGCTGGTATTGACGAAACTTCGAGAGCACCGCCTTTATGCCAAATTCTCTAAATGTGAATTCTGGTTGCCGGAAGTGACCTATCTAGGTCATGTGATCTCTGTAAAGGGTATTGCTGTCAATCCCGAGCAAGTTCAAGCCGTCCTTGATTGGACTGCCCCTGAATCGGTCAAGCAAGTTAGGAGTTTCCTTGGCTTAGCGAGCTATTGCCGACGCTTCGTCGAGAATTTCTCCAAGGTTGCTAAACCTCTAACTGAACTCCTCCAAAAAGATAAAAAGTTTGAGTGGACCCCACAGTGTGAGTCCAGCTTTCAGGAACTGAAAAGACGCCTGACATCTGCACCCGTACTGGTACCACCAGACTTTTCCAAGGATTTTATTATCTACTGCGACGCCTCGCGACAAGGACTAGGTTGCATACTCATGCAAGATCGTCAAGTGATTGCATACGCATCTCGACAGTTGCGTCCACATGAGGATAACTATCCTACCCATGATCTAGAGCTTGTAGCTGTAGTCCACACACTCAAAACATGGCGACATTACCTTCTTGGTAATCGCTATGAAATCTTCACTGATCACCAAAGTCTGAAATACATCTTCGCCCAACCGGATCTAAATATCAGGCAAAGACGTTGGGTTGAGCTGCTCACAGATTACGACTTAGGAATCACTTACACCCCTGGGAAGGCCAATGTCATGGCCGACGCACTAAGTCGTAAGTCTTATTGTAACAACTTGATGTTACAACAAGGGCAACCACTTCTTCACGAGGAATTTCGTAAACTTAACCTTCACATTGTTCCTCGAGGATTCCTTTCCACCTTGGTGGCGGAACCTATCCTTACGGATCAGGTCATCAAAGCACAGAAGGTTGATCCAGGAATCTCCCATATTAAGAGGAACATCAAGAAAGGAGTCGCGGGATGTTTCTCAATTGATGATCAAGGAGTCGTACTCTTTAGAAACCGCTTAGTGGTTCCTAAGGTACGAAACCTAAGACGGTTGATCCTTAAGGAGGCTCATGAATCTCCTCTCACGATTCATCCCGGTAGTACCAAAATGTATCAGGACCTACGCCAGAGGTTCTGGTGGACTAGGATGAAGAGAGAAATCGCTCAGTTCATTGCTAACTGCGACGTTTGTCGTTGAGTTAAAGCAGAACATCAATGGCATGCTGGCACTCTTCAACCTTTAGCTATTCCTGAATGTAAATGGGACAAGGTCGGTATGGACTTCATTACCGGGTTTCCCAGGACCAGGAAAGGGAATAATGCTATCTTCGTCGTTATCGACCGCCTCTCTAAAGTAGCCCATTTCCTACCTGTTCGAGAGAGTATAACCGCTAGCCAGCTAGCAGATTTGTATGTCTCTCAGATAGTATCACTTCATGGTGTGCCGTTGGAGATTAATTCCGATCGTGGAAGTCTTTTCACTTCACGATTTTGGGAAAGTTTCCAGAATGCTATGGGAACTCATCTCTCTTTCAGCACCGCCTTCCATCCTCAGTCAAGTGGTCAAGTGGAACGAGTCAATCAAATTCTGGAAGATATGCTTCGAGCCTCTGTCATCTCTTTCGGTATGGAATGGGAGAAGTGTCTTCCATTTGCCGAATTCGCTTATAACAATAGTTATCAAGCCATCTTGGGCAAAGCTCCCTTTGAAGTTCTATATGGACGAAGATGTCGAACACCTCTTAACTGGTTAGAAACCGGGGAAAGACAATTCTTTGGTCCGGATATGATCCAGGAAGCAGAAGAGCAAGTTCGCATCGTTCGTGAAAAATTGAAAACAACCTAGTCTCCCCAGAAGAGCCAATATGATAGTCATCATAAGGCTGTGACTTTTAAAGTCGGCGATAAGGCTTACCTTCGGGTTAATCCTCTGAAGGGAACCCATCGCTTCGGTATCAAAGGAAAATTGGCCCCTCGTTACATCGGTCCTTTTCGCATTCTTGCCAAATGAGGAGAAGTTGCCTACCAATTGGAACTACCTCCGCACCTCTCCAGAGTTCATGATGTCTTCCACGTATCTCAACTCAGGCGTTGCTTCTCGGATCCTATCCGCGGAGTGGACCACGAAACGCTTGATCTCCAGGACAATCTCACCTATCGAGAATACCCCGTTCGTATTCTTGATCAAACCGAGCGCACCACTCGACGCCACAATATCAAGTTTTTCAAGGTTCAATGGTCACATCATTCCGAGAGTGAAGCTACTTGGGAAAGGGAGGATCGTCTTCGACTTGAGTACCCCACCCTCTTTCCGGAGGAACCCGAATCTCGGGACACGATTCTTTTGAGTGGGGTTGAGTTGTCACATCCCTAGTCAGTGCTTGCATTAGGACTAGCTAGAGTGTGCATCATGTTTACTTTTCAAAGAAACTTGAAATGGGAATGACAGAAACCCCATCACCCCTCTTCTATCAACTAGGGTTTAATAAAATCTTTTCCAATGTACCCAAAATGCCCTTCAAAAATGTTCATCATTTCTGCCTTGGTCTTAAACCTCTGCCAAAAATGGTGCACAATTTTCTAGGACATCCAAGGTCTCTGGATTAAATCATATGGTATTTGCATTTGGGCATTTAAATGCTATAAAATATTTTATGTGCCCAAATAATCATAAACTAAAATGTTCCATGCTGTTCATATTACATACAGTGGGCATGACTACTTTTATGAGCTATAAAAATGTTCTGGCATTTTTATTAATTCCACAAAGTTGCAAATGAAATGAAACATAAAGTAAATAGGAAAAAAAGGAAGGAAAGCAAACTTAACTGAGCCCACTTACCTGTCTGGCCCAGCCGGCCCAGCCCACCAGGGGCATCCCCGTCTTCTTCGCCGCGCCAGCGCATGAAGCTGCTCGGTGGCGAGCGCCGCCGACGCGCCGGCCACCTCCTGCCTGCCTGGCTGGCCTCCTCGACCCGTTGGATGTATCAGAACGACGCCACGCAGACCTCTCGACCCCCTCGACTGCTCCCCGCTCCCTCCCCTCTCCTGGTTCTCTCTCCCTCGCACCGCCCGAGCGGACCTCGTCGCTGCTGCCGTGTCCACCGAGTCCCCCTCGCCTCTCTGACGAGCCCCCAAGCTCCTCCTTGCTGCCGTGCTTCTCTCGCCAAACCACAGGACCCCGGGCGCCTTGAAGCTCCGCCTTCGAGCTCGTCTTCTCCGCACGGTCACCGGACGCCATCGACAAATTCGCCAGACCCCGTGCCTCCCCTGCCTCGCCAGCAGTACCAGAAGAACCGCGATGAGCCCCGGTTTCGTTTCCC
This sequence comes from Secale cereale, assembly GCA_902687465.1. Classification (NCBI taxonomy): domain Eukaryota; kingdom Viridiplantae; phylum Streptophyta; class Magnoliopsida; order Poales; family Poaceae; genus Secale; species Secale cereale. The sequence goes on from LR738712.1 coordinate 386,467,322, forward strand.
CCCATGCCCCGTTGCCTAACTTGCTCCCTAGCAGCACCAGCCACCAGAGCCGAGCGCTCCTCGCCGCCGGCCATGGTGCCGCCACGGCCACAGCGGCTGCCACTCGCGTCCGAGTGCATCACCACACTCAGTACATCACCACGGACCCGTAGCAACTAACTGTTGCTCCTGCCGTGCGCTGTAACGTCGTTTTCGCCGACGCCCGAATTCCGGCCGCCGCCTTCGAGCTCGCCGCCGATGATTCCGGCCACCCCAGTACCTAACGTCGCCTCCACTAGATGCGCACGAGCCCCAGCTCGCCGTAGAGCCCAACCGCGTCTCAAACGACGGCCTGTAGGCAAAACCCGAGCACCACCGGCCCGTTTGGCCTCGCCGGTGTCGAGCCGCCGGTGGGTTTGACCTGTTTGACCACGCCTGGACTCCCCCATGTGTCGCTGACATGTGGGGCCGGTCGTTGACTAACTTCAGTTTAGGTTTTAATTAAACACTAATTGCTGTCATTAGTTTAGTGAGTCACAGACATGTGGGGCCCAGCCCCTGTTAACTTTAGTTTAGTGTTAAGCTCTTTTTAATTAGCTCCAGAGACACTGACATGAGGGACCCACTGGTCAGGTTTGACCTGGGCGCCCTGTTGACTTGCTGATGCCAGCATGATGTCATGCTGACGCAGTAAAGGATTTTCTGGGATTATTAGATTTAAAAACAATTCAGGAAAATTCCAGAAAATGCTTTAAACTTCAAAAAATCATATAAATTCAACAATAGCTCAGATGGAAAAGATTTATATATGAAAATTGATCAGAAAAATCCAATCTTTCCAATGGCACTGGTTTCATGCATGTTTGAGCAAGTTAACCTTGCTGTTTACATTAAAACAAGTTAATGCACTTAAATAAATAATAGTTTGAGTTTCAATTTGAATCTTTGATTCAAATGGGCTCAAACCCTTCTGGTTATAGTTGCATTAGCCCAAAACACATGCATCTTGCCATATCATGAGCATGCATCATATTGTTGCATTTGTTTGCTTATTAATTGTATCGCCGATATTCTCCGTGTTAGGTCCTGCTCCCAAGGATACTTGTGCGTATCCAGCTGAAGAGCAGTATCCGACAACCACTTTGTTAGGCAAGCAATCATTGATCATTCTGATACAAACCCATCTTCTCGCTCCTGCTCTCTTTTACTGCATTAAGGCAACAACGTGTGAACTGCTACTTGCTGCGGTAGTTGAACCCTATTCCCTTGCATGATCTGTCATTGCCACAGTAAATAGTTGAAACCCACTAGCATGTGTAGGAGTTGATTGAGCCATGTGATGTGTGATCCACCATGCTATTTGTTTATGTTGCTTGCTATGCTTAGAGTTGTGTCAGGTCTGGTTCATCTGGGTGATGGATCAGAGTGAAATGATCATACCGGTAAAGAGAAGGAAGTGTGGAACATGTTTGGTAAAGGTATCGATGAAAGGCCATGTAGGAGTACGTGGTGGGTTGTTTCATTGGAACCGTTCATAGGACCCGAGATCTGTATGTGTGGTTCAAGTTCCAGCTACTACCATGCATTGGGCCCGAAACCAATGGACCCTCTTGGCTTATTAATTACCCTCGATCTCTGTCCAGGAGTTGCAACTAGTTTCTGGTGTTTGTAGTTTACTGGTGGTCGTGCACAGCGCTGACCCTCGGGGTGGGCTGTGATGCGACATGTACGTGGCAGGGTGTCCCGGTTGCCCGTTTGGTGACTCGGGAACCCTGTACTCATCGTTTGGGGCCGTGAGTGACACCCCGGCCGGATCTCCCCACGGATGGAACCCAAATAGGCGATAAACCTGGACGAGAGACTTCTGTAGTTAGTCAGGTTGTGGCCGACACCCTCGTTGGGCTTCCGCTTGAAGGTTGCCGAGTACATGTCGAGTAAACGGCGATAAGTGGTGGAAGAGTGTGTGAAGAAGTACACCCTTGCAGGGTTATCAATCTATTCGAATAGCCGTTGTTCGCGGTACGAACTACTTGGTTACTCTTACAGTGCATAGACAAGTTGATGGATACTACTAAAAGCCTCAAGATAAGTGTGAGTGCCGTGGATGGCCCTTCCGTAGGATGACGGAATGTGACACCCCAAGACCGATGCTCCAGATGCCTTCCTTTTATTTTAGTTGTTGTCGTGTATTTATTGTGTTTGTTGCATTATCATAATTGTTTTGCATATTTCTTTTCCATATGCTATTGCCATGATCATGATCAGTGCCATTGTCATGTTTGCTTCTTGTATCATGTTCATCTCTATTATATTGCATTGAGCCTCTTGTTGTTTTGCATGATGCCATCCTTTGCCTGATGCATCATATTATACCATTGTGTCATCCATATTGTTTCCAAGTCCATCATGTGCATTGCCCCTACATTATGTTTGTTGAATGCTCCATGTATGATCATGCATCATCACCTCCTCCTTCCTTCTTCTTTCTTTCATTTTGCAAGTGCCATTTTTACCCTCCTTCAATAATGTTCAACTTCTTCCTATAAATCTTGCAACATGTCCCTAACCTCTCTGCCAAAGATCATTCTATTTGGAGTTGTTTGGTTTAGGTTCAAAAATGCCTCAAGTTTGAATATAATTCAAACTTGTTTTATTTTTCTACCTTTTAAAATGTCCAAGGAAATTATTTCAAATACTACAATATTCCAGGGCCATGTGATATTTTAATATTTACCAAACTCCTCTGCTATGTCCTTGGCCTTTCTCCATTTGTATTTTTCGGTCTGGAGAAATTACAGTAATAGAGAAAAGGGAGCATCAGCCTACCCGGGTCTCGGCCTCTCAGCACGGCCCAGCTAGCTTAGCCCAGCACCGCTGCAGCCACCTGGCCTTTCGTTCCTTCCTGTGGTGAAATTCCACATTTCAACGAGGGTGACCCCACCTGGCGGTCTCTCTCTTCCTCACCTTTCTCCTTCCTCTCGTTTCCTCCTCTCCTCACAGTAAAAACTCCCAGGCAGAGGCACATGGCCACCGTGGCAGCCAGCCAAGCCGCACCTCGTCCCTATAAGAAGCCCCACAGAGCCCTAGGGTTTCTAGTCTTCCCCTTCCCCCTCTTCTCCGCCGCCGCCACGGAGGTAAGGGTACCCAAGCGCTCTGTTGCCTCGCTCCCGATCGCCATGGACGAGGCAAGCCGGAGCTCTCCGCCGGCGTAGGAGCTCCAACTTCGTCCCCTTCTTCCTCCACGTGGACCAAGACACCTCCACGGCCCCGTTCCCACTGCGATCCAAGGTCGGAGATTCCAAGTCCATCGACGCCTTCTTCCCCTGCTTCCTCTGCTTCACGGACACGAGGACGCCGCCACGATTAGCTCGTCGTCTCGCCGCCCTCATTCGCATCCGACTCGTTCGACTCCAGCAACAGCCCCGCGGTGAGAAGCCGCACCTCCTCACCTTCTTCCCTTGTCGTTTCCATCGTCGTAGGCATCGTCCGCACGTCCCTGGTTCGTCCGCCATGGATGTGCTGTACGCGAGGAGCTCAAGCTCTTGCCTGGGCTCCTCTGTTCCGCCATTACTCCCACACACAGCACCACCCATGCACGCGCGCACCCCTCATCAGTTTCCGCACCCCCGCCGGTGACCTGCTACTCCTGTCACCGATGCTTTGCTTGCCGTCGTCGCTGGCAACTTGCTATGCGTTCATGGCGTTCCTAGACCGAACCTCCGCCTGTTCAAAAGCATATGTGCCCCTTCGTTTCACGAACACTCTGTTAGGCCAGCTGGTTAGCGCGTTGCTCCTCTATGCAGGAGGTCGTGGGATCAAATCCCAGCCGACCCCATTTTGCTCTGTTTTCCTATTATTTTTTTTGCACACCCACATCCATTTCGGGCCAGATCAGCTGTTGGGCTTGCACAGTGTGTTGCATTCAGCCCGCAGACGTTTTCTTTATTCTGCGTTTAGGCATATATGCAGTGCATGCATATTTTCAGAAATGCCATTAAATTGCATTGCTCATATCTAAATATTCATGGATCATAATAAATATGTCATATATGCATACTGCTCAGTTTTTCATCTAGTTTCATTATATCCAACTTGCATCCTTGTTAAAAAAAAGTTTAGCTTGCTGTTTGAATTAAGTTGCAAAAATAACATGTTAAAATGGTTTAATTCATAACTAATTAACCGTAGCTCCAAATTTAATAAACTTTATATGTAAATGGGGTAGAAAAATGTGTAGATTAACTTGGTACACTTTATTTTCCTGTTTAGCAATAATAAAATGTGGTTCTAGGCAGATCAGTACCAAATTCAAAATATGCACATGGGGATTTTCCGAAATTGTTAAATATTGTTTTCGGCCCCATTTAAATTGTCTAAATAGATAGTTTATATATGCTTCACCTTGCCATGTATTGCATCATATAAACTTGTGTTGTTTTCCTGTGCTTCCTACTTTGCCATGTATTGCTTCCTGTATAGATTTGTCATGCATCATACCTTACCATGTATTGCATCATAGACTTGTGTTGTTTTTCTGTGCTTCCTACCTTGCCATGTTATGCTTCCTATATAGACTTGTTGTGCTTCCTGTATAGACTTGTCATGCATCATACCTTGCCATGTATTGCATCATATAGACTTGTGTTGTTTTTCTGTGCTTCCTACCTTGACATGTTGTGCTTCCTGTGTAGACTTGCTGTGCATCATAGGTAGACTTGTTTTGCATCATACTTGGTTGAGCATATTGTTACGTTCTTGTGTAGTGTGTTTACTGTATTGCTTGCTTCTTCTCGTTAGTGCTTGTTCCGTTGCGTTCATGAGGATTCGTTCGTCTACCCGTGGTTCTTCTTCAAGGCTTCTTCTTCGTCTTCTTCATGGAACCGTTCTTCTTCCTTGCGGGATCTCAGGCAAGATGACCATACCCTTGGATACCTTTACTATCATTGCCATGCTTAGTGTCTCGATGCTATCGTTTCATGTCGCGCTACCCATCATTATTGTCAGCCTCTCCTTGTTGCCATGAAACCTCTAACCTTTGAAACCTTCCTAGCAAAACCATTGTTTGGCTATGTTACCCGCTTGCTCAGCCCCTCTTATAGCGTTGTTAGTTGCAGGTGAAGATGAAGTTCGTTCCAGGAAGAAAACTTGTTGTTGGAATATCACAATATATATTGTTATTAATAACACACCTATATACTGGGCATGGGTGGAAGGCTTGGCCTTTTGCTCGGTGTTTTGTTCCACTCATGCCACCTTAGGCGCCGATAAACCGGCATTATGTTCCTTGATTTTGCGTTCCTTACACGATGGGTATATGGGGACCCCTTGACAGTTCATCTTTGAATAAAACTCCTCCAGCAAGGCCCAACATCGGTTTTAATTTGCTCATAATAACAACTTAATTAATTAATTAAATTGCATAGGGAGTTAGCGCTACCCGAGGATTCTTCTACATAGCAGGGGGGCCAGTGCTGATGGTGTTGGTCCCAAATAGAGTCGTGTGCGGCGTCCCCCCTTGGAAACTTGGGGTTTGGCTGCTGTACGCTGTGCTCATCCGGTCGTGGCCTGAGACAAGATACGCGCGGCTACTATCAGGGTGTCTGCACACCGGGAGGTCTTGCTGGACTTGTTTTACCATTGTCGAAATGTCTTGTGCACCGGGATGCCGAGCCTGATCGGATTTCCCTAAGATAAGGGGTGATGATATTATATTTATCAATTCAGCTAATCGTGAGAGCTTGTGATGGGCTAAGTTGGGACACCCCTGCAGGGTTATGATCTTTCGAAAGTCATGCCCGCGGTTATGTGGCAGATTGGTATTTGTTAATGTTCGGTTGTAGAAAACTTGACAGAGGATCCGAAGTAAAACACACAACTGTGTGAGTAACCGTGACTGTCTCTTTTCACTTTGAGAAGAGAACACGATGGGGTTATGTTTGACTCGTATGTAGTTCAGGATCTTTAGCGATCACTACTAGTTGCGACCGTTTGCGTAGATGCTCATCTTATTCTTGTACTCGTAAGTTAGCCACCATATATTGCTTAGCCGCTGCTGCAACCTCACCACTTTACCTCTTCCTACCCTTTAAGCTTTGATAGTCTTGTTACCCATGGTTATGGGATTGCTGAGTCCTCGTGGCTCACAAATACTACAACAACAGTTGCAGGTGCAGGTTTCTGATGACTTGACGTGAGAGCGTTGTTCTTTTGTTGGAGTTCTTCTTCTTCAGTCTTGGGTTAGTTTCCGGGTCGGCAGCCTGGGATAACAGATGGATGTCTTTGTGCTTTTCTTGTTTGTATCCGTAGTCGGATACTTTGTATTGATGTTGTTGTACTCATGTGACTTGTATGTATTGTTGTATGCCCCCATGTATGTATGTAATGGTACGATGTAATGATATCCATCTTGCTAAGCGCCCGAAATGCGGTTGTGCCCCAATCACGTAAGTGTCACGTGATCGGGATAGAATCGCATCTTGGGCTTGACACGGAAGAGGATTCTCGGTGGTGTATTGTTGTGGTGAGTAGAGGACTCGTGTACGTAGTAATATCTTGCAATCTGTTGAGAGTTGTAGTATAGGTTAGCCAAGAGTCAAAGCTGGCTTTCTGCTATGAACTCCACTACCCCTTGTTGATAATGTTGCATGTATGATAGGTTCTGTTGTAAGACTTGCTGAGTACCTTTGTACTCATGTTTGCTTAATAACTGTTGCAGAGGAGAACCCTGCCCCTTCTGATGGGTTCTACATAGACGTTGACGTCGATGAGTAGCTTGCTACCCAGACGGAGATCTGGAGCTTGTGGAGGGCCTTGTAGATAGTCAGGCTACACCAAGCCTGTTTTATTTTCTAAGTTGTCTGTACTCAGACATGTAGCTTCCGCTTGTGCTTGTATGACTGTATGAGTTGAGTGTTGGGTCATGTGACCGCTACCTGTATGGATATGTTATGTATGGCTCTTGGAGCCTTTTAAATAAAGTACTTTGAGTCATAGAGTTCTGTTGTGATGCAATGTTGTATTTGCACATATTGATCATATTGTGTGTATGATTGAAATGCTTGGTATGTGTGGGATCCGACACCTAGTTGTTTTTCTTTGGTAGCCTATCTTACAGGGAAATGCCTCCTAGTGCTTCCAATGAGCCTTGGTAGCTTTCTACTGCTCGGAACACGTAGGCTGGCCGGCATGTGTCCTTCTTCGTTCCTGTGTCTGTCCCTTAGGTGAAATGTCACGCGTTGTTCCTTTAAGTCCATGTAGCTTGCTACGACTTGGGTTCATACGTTGATGACCGACACGTTCGTTGCTGGGTCATGGATGCCTGTCTCTTTAATTTAGTGCCACTTTTGGATTATAACTAGCCATGTCGGCCCGGGTTCTCTGTCATATGGATGCTAGCGACACTGTCATATATGTGTGCCAAAATGCGCAAACGTTCCCGGGCCAGGTAAGGTGGCACCCGTAGGGATACCGTGCGTGAGGCCGCAAAATGATATGACGTGTTACAGCTAGATCGGTGTGACTTAGGATCGGGGTCCCGACACATCAAGTGCACATGACTTAGTGGAAGTCACTTCTTTCGTCCAAACATATGCTTCACGAACAGATCACGAAGACATTACCTACAAAGTTTCCAACAATAGCTTAATGTCCAACGAAATCATGGAGAATGTAAGGATGTTTTCGATGGGCTCAACAACAATCCATACAGGTTTCCATATCGATGGAGTTCCATGACAACGTGAATAAGTGATAGCATTGGCCAGACCAATAGATTCAACTGTGTATGCTCGAGGGATCAACCATGAGTAAGACAACATTACAAACATCGTTGGTTTTGATTTGAATTGATGATAACCCATACTCAAATCGAAGGTTGGATAAGACGATAGGTCCAGCAACTAAACATGAAGATCAATTGATGAGAATACCATCTTTTTTCAACAAACACACCAACAAAAAGATATCCCTTCGAAGATCTACGTTAGATCAAGCCTTTATCTTCCAACTCTCCAAGTTGTTGTTTAGCTTAACCAACTAGCTCAAGCGTATCCAGCACAGATTCTTGGAGAAGCGGTGGCTCATAGGATAACTAACTCGATACGAGCTCAACATAACGGCCAGGGGTCAACCTAGTGATACTTCCGAGAAGATATTCGGAAAAGCATGAACCACCACTAGGTTACTAAGCTCGAGATCAATCTTGCTTTTCAGCGCAAGATGATATGGCCAAGGGAGCGAGGGATTGACACAATCCTAACACATTGATCAAAGAGTGCACCAGAAAAATGGACTAGGTAGCACGATCAATCTTAGAATGATGATTCAGCAACCAGCACACTAAAAATGAGATTGTCGTCCATTAACTACCAAGCAACGGAGTTGCTAGGAGTATTGATTTCACACATCATGATTCACTAGTCAGTATTCCGGTTATGGTAACACAGAGACCAAGGAATGAACGATGATGGAGAGAAGTGTCACTGTACCAAGAGTTCACGGGAGGTGGTGCAATTCCCATGACATTCTTAACATAAAAGAGGGTAACACTCCAAGGTAGAACATAACAAAAACTAGATTGGCATTTGATCTGCGGAATACAACTGCTTTGACCCAAACCTAGATATGGATGAGGTGCTGGAGTTTGTCTCTCCTAGTCATTCCGAAATAGAATGGCTTGACGTGCCACATGAGTAATAGGCATCGATGAATGAATGCACGCATACTCTTGACTATCAATTGATAGACGGGGGTCATAGTACAACTAAAGAGGGACAAATCAAAGGAACATATAACTTTCTGAGTTGTGGATGCATAGATTAGCATGTCGAACTAGTTCAACCTATTTTTTAGGATAACCCATGCATAAAGGTAGGACTGGCAGAGTCACAATATGAATGGAGTACTCCTCAAGAGCACTCTGGTTGTGATCTTTTGGTTCAGAAGAACTTCTGCCATGATGGTTCATGGTATTGGAAGAAGATAACCACGGACCTCGAGGACTATCACAAGGTTACTAATATCCTAAAGGAATGAGCAAACACTATCAACATGAAGTATGTAGAGTGAATCTTGGGTTCAAGACCCAGAGATAGAATACCTACCAACTAAATGGCATCACGAGATGCTTTCGAGAGTGATGGCTAGAATTCATCACACTGGGAATATAAAACAAGGCTTGATTACTAGGTGACTCCCTAAAACATGTAGGGTCATAATAATAGTTCCATCATATATGTCGAGGCAACGGAGTACCTCAACACACCGACTAGTGTGGTTAATCTTGCCTAAAAGAACATCAGAAACAAGGAGGAAAGGTTTGCAAATGCATCCGATTATTTAGAGCAACTCGGACAGCATAACGGCTGTAAATGCTCGAAAAAGATTTGAAACATCCTGCAAAAATGGTGGCATAACCACTTAACATCGCAATATCAAGGTTCCGAGATCAACTGACAACTTACGAAAGTAGTAGGAACTGAACAGAGGGTTGAATCCACCATTAACGTGATTCTGACAAATAGAATGAGAATCCTAGGTCTTAATCCCCGTAGAAAAGAAGAGGACGACTCAGATCAGAAGGTCATAGGGTAAAGGAGTAAAAATAATTGTACGTTCCCTTCCACATTCAATTCCCTTATATAACTAAAGAATTTCTAGACTCGACTTTGACCAATTTGGCTTGCTAATCCTACATGCAGTCATGCTCTGATACCAAAGCTGTCGGGACCCCGATCCTAAGTCACACCGATCTAGCATGTAACACATCATATCACGTTGCGGCCTCACGCACGGTATCCCCACGGGTGCCACCTTACCTAGCCAAGGACCGTTTGCTCATTTTGGCTCATGTATATGATGGTGTCGCTAGCATCCATATGGCAGGGAACCCGAGCCAACTTGACTAGCTGTAAACCAAAAGTGGCGCTAAATTACAGGAACATGCATACATGACCCAGCAACGAACGTGTCAGTCATCAACGTATGAACCCAAGTCGTAGCAAGCTGTAAGGACTTAAAGGAACAACGCCTGACATTTCCATGAAGGGACAGACACAGGAACAAAGAGAACACATGCCGGCCAGCCTAAGTGTTCCGGAGCAGTAGCAAGCTACCAAGGCTCGGTGGAAGCACTAGGAGGCATTTCCCCATAAGATAGGCTACCAAGGGTAAACAACTAGGTGTCGGATCCCACACATACCAAGCATTTCAAATCATACACACAATATGCTCGATATGTGCAAATACAACATGGCATCACAACAAAACTCTACAACTCAAAGTAATTATTCATTAGGCTCCGAGGAGCCAAGTATTACAATCATGGGTCTCATGACCCAACATACAGAGCATACAAGCAACAAGCACATGCGGAAGCTTAACTTGTCTGAGTACAGACAACTACAAATGAAAAAGGCTGAGAAGCCTGACTATCTACAAGACTCTCCCAAGGGTACAAGATCATAGCTGAGGTACCAAGCTAAACATCGAAGTCCACGCGGAACTTCTAGTGAGACTGAAGTCTCTCTGCAATAAATTAAGCAAACGTGAGTACAAATGTACCCAGCAAGACTTACATCAGAACTATCTACATATGCATCAGTATCCACAAAGGGATGGTGGAGTTTACCAGCAGCAAGGTAGCTTTGACTCAGTGGCTAACCTATACTATGACGGGAAGTAACTCTTTTGAGGTGGCGCACACGAGTCCACAGGTTCACCATATCAATACACCACTGTGGATCCGCTCCCGTCTCCCTACGAGAAGGCCATCCATAGCACTCACGCTTATCTTGCACATTTTAGAGTATCCACTTTCACTTGTCTATGAACTGTATAGGCAACCCAGAAGTCCTTTACCGCGGACACAGTTATTCGAATCGATCATTTATAACCCTGCAGGGGTGTACTTCTTCACACATGTTTCTACCACTTAGCGTCTGCACACGACATGTGCTCGGCAGACGACTAACCACACAAGTCCCTAGTCCAGGTTTATCGCATATTCAGGTTCCATCCGCAGGGAGTCCAGTCGAGGTTTCCACATACGGCCTCGAACAATGTCTACAGGGTTCCCGAGACACCAAACCGATGACTTGGTACACCGTGCCACGTACCTACCACATCACAGCCCACCCCAAGGATCAACGTTGCGCACGGCCTCCAGTAGGCTACAAACACCAGAAACTACTTGAAACTCCTGGACAGAGGACAAGGGGGGTCAATAAGTCGACCGGGGTCATATTTCAGGGCCCAACGTGTGGTAGTAGCTGTTCATGGATCACAAACACATAACTCAGTTCCTAAGGATGGTTTCAATGAGACAACCCACCATGTACTCCTACATGGCCTCTCACCGCTACCTTTACCAAATCACGTTCACACACTTAGCTCTCAACAGTAGGACATGTTCACACACCTCCAATTCATCCCCGATTAATCGGGCCTGACTCAACTCTAAGCACTAGCAGGCATGACAAACAAGCATGGATGAGTAGGCACATCAGGGCTCAAACAACTCATACTCATGCTAGTGGGTTTGAACTATTTACTGTGGCAATGACAGGTCATGCAGAGGAAAGGGGTTCAGCTACCGCAGCATGTAACAACTGAATTGTTGTTGTCCTAATGCAGTAAAAGAGAGCAGAAGCGAGAGAGTGGGATTGTATCGGAATGAACAAGGGGGTTTACTTGCCTGGCACTTCTGAAGATAGTATAGCTCTTCATCGGTGTTATCAAACTCATATCGTCGGAACATTGTCTACTGAGAGGGGACAAACACCGACAAACAAGAGGGAACACAATCAATGCAATGCAACAATATGATGCATGATAATGACATGGCAATATGTTGTTGACTGAGCTAATGCAACTAGCAACGAGTTAAATGAAGTTGGATTTAACTCAAGGTTCAAAATCAAACTCCATAAGTGGTTAGTTAAATGTCATTCATTTGTTTTTCCCTAAACAGTAGTCATAAGTTGTTCTAACATGCATGAAAATGCCATAAACATATTCTTCATATTTTTCTGATAATTTTTCGTATATAAATTATTTCATTCTGAGCTACGGTTGAATATTTATGATATTTAGAAGTTTAAACCATTTTCTGGATTTTGCGGTAATTTAGAAATAAAACAAATCCAAAAAATGACTTATAGCGTCAGGATGACATCAGTGTGACGTCAGCGGGTCAACTAGGCGGCTAGGGTCAAACCTAAGGTGTGGGGTCCACGCATTAGTGGCATAGTGGTCAATTAGTGTTAATCTAGCCCTAACTAGAAACTGTCTGCAGGTCGGCCCACATGTCAGTTGCACATCCAACTAATGACAGTAATTAGCACTTAACTAAAATCCTAAACTAATTTTAGTCAGAGGCCGGCCCCACATGTCATTCACACATGGTGGTCTAGCCATGGTCAAAGGGGGTCAAACCATTGGCGACTCGCCGCCAGCGAGAGCTAGGACGGCGGTGCAGCTCGGAATCACCATTACGGTGACCAAACAAGCGGCAAAGGGCATCTACAGGATGCGCAGGCTCATGCGCATCCAACGCATCAAACGACAGCAGCTGGGGTGGCCGGAATCGTCGCCGGCGTCGACCTTGGCAGTCACCGGAGCTCGGGTGAGCTCGGGGTCGACGCTATGGCTGGCGGGGCCGCTCGTGTGAGGCACCTACTTGCTCTATGCGGCGCGGGGAGGATGTCGAGCACGACGACCAGACCGCTGGTTGGCTAGAGACACGTCGATGGCGAGCACATGCAGCGGCGCATGCGGGCGAGCAAGGTACGGTGGCTATGGCGCACGAGAGCGAAAACGGAGAGGGGGAGAACGGTCAGTGGCTCACGGCGAGTGCAGGGGAGCAAACGGTGAGCTTGGGGACGGGCTAGAGACGTCATGAGGTCGCCGGTGATCTCAGCGGCCGAAGGAGGGAGAAGAGCTTGGGGACGGCGCGTTGGAGCTTCTAGCAATGCGTGGCTCCCTTGAGGAAGTAGAGGACGTCCCGACGGACCTTTCGGACAACACAAGGAGGCGAGAGAGGGACGGGGACCGTGGTGGTTCACGACGGCGCTGTCATGGCCGCGTCGGCCATCGTGGGAGAGAGCAATTGAGAGAGCAGGAGGGGGAGAAGGGTCCTCTAGGGGATCGGGGTGGCACGGAGGAGGCGTTTCGAGGCGTCGCCGCACTTTCCAGGCAAGGCAGACGAGTAGGGAGCTGTGTGGGGCACTCGGCGCGCGTGCGTTGTCCCTCCTCTGCCTACTGGCAGAGGTAGGGGGGTGACTGGCACAGGCCAGGTGGGTCGGGCCTCTGCTGGGCTGCGGTGGGGCGCCAGGTAAGTCCTTCTCTCTCTCTATTCTAATTCTTTTTTCTGTTTTCTAATTAGTCAACTATGTTTTGATTTTATCTTCAACCAAAATCATATTCTAAGCTTTTGTAAATTGTTTTATGGACTAGTGGTATTATTCCAGAGCTCCACAACAATTTCCAAAATTATTGGACATGTACTTCTTCTATAATAGAAATAAATCCAATTAAAATATATTATTGATTTAAATTATTTGCCCAAAATATTCCACAAAAATGTTCAATATTTTTGGTTTGGATCAAAACCATTGCCAAAATATCAAACATCAAAGAAAAGCATTTTGGTTTCATTGAAAAAAATTAGACATGATGCAACAACCAATCTAGTCCAAGTGCATAGCAAGCTACGGATGTGACACTATCTTGATGTACCGCGAGCTTTGTTATTATAGTTGGATCTTATGGTGTTCTTCCCTCTCTACCTTGTGATGGATTGAGTCTTTTCCTATGAGGTTTTGTTATGTTGGATTGAATCTCTGGATGTGAGAGCACTTGATGTATATCTTGCGATGGGATATCCGTGGTGACAATGGGATGTTATATTGATCCACTTGATGTATGTTTTGGTTATCAACTTGCGGATAGCTGAACCCCTTTCTCCGATATGCATAGGGGCTGGTACACGTTTTCATATTCCTTTCTCCGATAAAAATATTGGGATACTCTTGAAGTTCTTTGTGTTGGATTGAATATTATGAATCCAAAATTGTTTGATGCATATCGTATAATTGACCCACGGATACTTGTGGTGACACTGGAGTATCTAGGTGACATTTGGCTTGATTGATGTGTGTCATGTGGTGTTATATTAGTATGAACTTTAGGTCTGTTTGTGACACTTATAGGAATATTCCAATTGATTGATCAACAAGAATAACTTTGAGGTGTTTCATGCCCTACAAGCAATTTCATCTTATGTTCTCCATGATAGGAACTTTGGAGTGATTCTTTGTTGCATGTTGAGGGATTTTTATATGACCCAATTATGTTATCATTGTTGAGAGAACTTGCACTAGCGAAAGTATGAACCCTAGGCCTTCTTTTCAAGCATTGCAATAGCGTTTTTGCTCACTTTTACTACTTGCTACCTTGCTGTTTTTATATTTCCAGATTACAAAAACCTATATCTACTATCCATATTACACTTGTATCACCATCTCTTCACTGAATTAGTGTACCAATACAATTTACCATTGTATTGGGTGTGTTGGGGGCACAAGACATTTCTTGTATTTTGTTGCATGGTTGCTTGAGAGAGACCATCTTCATCCCACGCGCTCCCACAGATTGATAAACCTTAGGTCATCTACTTGAGGGAAATTTGCTACTGTCCTACAAAACTCTGCGCTTGGACGCCCAACACGAGTATACAAGAAGAAAGCTTGCATAGTAGACATCATGCTCTTTTCTGGCGCCATTGCTGCGGAGGTTAGTGCTTGAAGGTATATCTTTAGTTCTTGCAATTGAATCTTTTAGTTTCTTGTTTTATCACTAGTTTAGTTTATAAAAGAAAACTACAAAATAATGCAATTGAGGTTGCCTCGTATTATTCACCTTTATAACGTCTTTCGTGAAAATGATGGAAATTAAAATTGTGCTCAATTGTTAGAAGAAGTCAATAAAATGTTTGGCATAAAATATTTGAATGATGAGAATGATTTCAATGTTGTTACTATGGATTATTTGAATATCCATGATATGCAAATCTACAAGCTTGGGACTGCTATGTTTGATGAAGATGATATTTTTAGTCCCCCAAGTTTTGATGAGCAAATTTATTATGATGATAACATGCCTCCAGTCGAGGATGATTATTGTGATGACACATATGTTATAAAGAATACCAATAACCATGAAACTTGTCATCAAAACTCATCGCCTCCCGGAAGAGCCCGTGGCGGACAGCGCCGCGCCCACATGCAAATTCGAGTGCGCGACCGAGCTCGTCCTCTACGCCGTCAATCATTGGGAACGCTCGAGGTCGCATGCCCTCCACTGGCATGGGGCTAGAGGCCAGCGCCTGCCCCACTGCCGTCTAGGCCTCGGTGGAGGAGCTGTAGGAAGGGGCCTTGCAGCTTGAAGACGGATTCAAGGCTGGGGTCGCCAGCTGCGGGTGACGATCAACTGAGGAGCCCTCGGCATGCCTCCAACACTCCAGGTAGGGCCGCGAAGGAGGGGCTACAGGAAAGCAGGGTCGGGGACCCAGATGACGCGTCCACCTCTCCCACAAGCCTCGCGCCACGCACGGTGGCCTGGTAAGGGCCACTCAAGGCCAGTGATGAGCCCCGAAGTGGCGGGGGTCGCTCCTCAGGAGATTTTGTCGCGCCAGCCAAAGTCGACTGATACGTCTCCAACGTATCTATAATTTTTTATTGTTCCATGCTATTATTTATGATGTTTTGGATGTTTAATGGGCTTTGTCATACACTTTTATATTATTTTTGGGACTAACCTACTAACCCAGAGGCCCAGTCCAGATTGCTGTTTTTTTGCCTGTTTCACGGTTTTATAGAAAAGGAATATCAAACGGAGTCCAAACAGAATGAAACCTTCGGGAGATATATTTTTGGAGAAAATCACGCACGGGAGACTTGAGAACCACGGAGTAGGGGCCACGTGGTGCCCACGAGGGTGGGGGGCGCCCCCCCTAGGGTGCGCCCCCTGCCTCGTGGGTCCCACGTGAGGCCCCCGGTGCCCTCCTTCTTCCTATATATATCTACGTACCCTGAAACCATCAGAAGAGGGGAGAAAACCCTAATTCCACCGATGTAACCTTCTGTTCCCGTGAGATCCCATCTTGGGGCCTGTTTCGGAGCTCCGCCGGAGGGGGGGTCTACCACGGAGTGCTTCTACATCATCATCATCGCCTCACCATGAGTTGTGAGTAGTTTACCACAGACCTTCGTGTCCATAGCTAGTATCTAGATAGATTCTTCTCTCTCTTTGGATCTCAATACAAAGTTCTCCTTGGTCTTCAAGGAGATCTATTCGATGTAATCTCTTTTTGCGGTGTGTTTGTCGAGATCCGATGAATTGTGGGTTTATGATCAAGATTATCTATGAGAAATATTTGGTTCTTCTCTGAACTCTTTATGTGTGCTCATAATATCCTTGCAAGTCTTTTCGAATTATTGGTTTGGTTTAGCCTACTAGATCTATAGTTCTTGCAATGGGAAAAGTGCTTGGCTTGGGTTCAATCTTGCGGTGTCCTTTCCCAGTGACAGTAGGGGCAGCAAGGCACGTATTGTATTGTTGCCATCGAGGATAAAAAGATGGGGTTTATATCATATTGCTTGAGTTTATCCCTCTACATCATGTCATCTTGCTTAAGGCGTTAATCTGTTCTTATGAACTCAATACACTAGATGCATGCTGGATAGCGGTCGATGTGTGGAGTAATAGTAGTAGATGCAGGCAGGAGTCGGTCTACTTGTCCCGGACGTGATGCCTATATATAATGATCATGCCTAGATAGTCTCATAATTATTCACTTTTCTATCAATTGCTCGACAGTAATTTGTTTACCCGCCGTAGAATATCGCTATCATGAGAGAAGCCACTCGAGAACACTATGGCCCACGGGTCTATTTTAAACATATCAATCTACACCTACTTTACTCTTCCGCTTTTACTTTCTGTTCTTATAATAAAAAATACCAAAAATATAAACTAGCATGTCTATCAGAATTCGTAAGTGACCGTAAAGGGATTGACAACCCCTTATCGCGTTGGCTGTGGAGTTCTTATTTGTTTGTGCAGGTGCGAGGGACTCGCGCGTGGTCTCCTACTGGATTGATACCTTGGTTCTCAAAAACTGAGGCAAATACTTACGCTATTGTGCTGCATCTCCCTTTCCTCTTCGAGGGAATACAATGCAAGCTCGAGAAGTAGCAAGAAGAATTTCTTGCGCCGTTGCCGGGGAGGCTTACGTAAAAGTCATATACCAAGTACCTATCACAAACTCTTATCCTTTACATTACATTTTTTCCTCTCGTTTTCCTCTCCCCTACTTCACCCTTGCCGTTTTATTTGCCCTTCTTCTGCCGTGTGTTTATCGTTCGCTGGCTTCTTGTTTGCTTGAGTGTGTTGGATTGCTTGCTTGTCACTATGGCTCAGAACTATACCAAATTTTGTGACTTCTCCAATATCAACAATAATGATTTTATTAGCACTCCGATTGATCCTATTACCGATGCTAAATCTTGTGAGATCAATGCTCCTTTGTTGAATCTCGTCATGAAAGATCAATTCTCCGGCCTTCCTAGTGAAGATGCCGCTACCCATCTAAACAATTTTGTTGATATGTGTGATATGCAAAAGAAAAGGGATACGGATAATGATATTGTTAAATTGAAGTTATTTCCATTTTCACTTAGAGATCGTGCTAAAAATTGGTTTTCTTCTTTGCCTAGATATAGTATTGATTCGTGGAATAAGTGCAAAGAAGCTTGGGAGAGAATGAAATTAATGATATGTAATTGCCCTACACATGGTTTGAATATATGGATGATTATTCAGAATTTGTATGCTGGCTTGAATTTTTCTTCTAGAAATCTTTTAGATTCGGCTGCAGGAGTGTGGGGACCCCAACTTAAGAGTCGAGATCACCGAATGCACGTGTATAGTGATCCCAGAGATCAATGCTCACTGAACACACATAAGCTGAATAACAAGAGTCTTACATCCATACATACCGTCTTACACAAATTATGACTATTATGGCCAAGTCTTACATAGATAAAGCCTCATGGACTGAATAGCAAATAAACTCGAATAGCGGAAGTCTTCGTAGATAAGTAGAACCCATGCCATTAGCCTTAACCCTACAGGCATTCTGACTGGGAAAGCGTCCTAGTTCGCATGTTCGTCTCCATAGAACTCTTCTTCAAATTCCTGCTCCTCCATGCCTGGCCAATTAAATAACCAGTGGCATGCCAATGATTACTTTGAATGTACTCGCAAGCAACCCATGATTTGGTTCAAGGTAACAATGCAAGTTGTATAACAATAAGCAACGTAGCTACAAGCTAGCTAAGATATTCTACCATTTGTGAGACATGCATCAATGTACTTGGGTAACCTCGAGGACAGGTTACAGATATCAACATAAATAAAGTTCAAATCCTATCTGGTTCTTTCAACGAGTCAAGTCACCCCCTTGACTCAACACACACACTTTCACCAAGGTTGTAAAATTCTGGACATAGTTTAAGTAGCACCTCCCAACTGTCCATGATCGTGGACACGACTATTCGAATAGTTTTACACTCTGTAGAGGTTGCGCACTTTACCACAAGATCCGGGAAGCTTTCGTGTCACCCATGATCCCGTAGTACCTCAAGTACTCGGGGGAAGCACCCGATCATTACCTTTCCCTAGACGACACTAACATAGGGTCCACTCGTTGGTGCACGGCCCTCGTGTACAAACGATAGATTATGGGACCTGCCCTTTTTACAGTGTCACGCATACATGAAGGGACCAACGGTGTGTCCGGTGCCCTGTAAAAACAGTCATGGTCGGCTATCCAAGCACGACCCCGTCCCGGGAGTGACCTCAAGTGTCCCCCGTCACTAGTGATGTGGGCACCATGCTAGTATCAGCCTAAGTAATCAATAATGCCTCGTCCCATAAGGGGTAGAGTGGTTGCACATGTTTGGTTGGGACGGTAATCACACATGAATCTAATCCATCATTTTACCCACACACAAGAACTTTCTTTGGTGCACCACTTCTTCCTCACGTGGTGACCTTAACTCAACATCACCCTTGGGCATTAGGGACACCCGATGGGCTTTTCGAAAAGAATGCAACCACGAAGGATTCATGGTACATATGCATCATCATGTATCATCAACTAATCCTTTCTCATTGCATTTATGCACATGGTAAAGATCATGAGTAGAGGTATGCATCATGTGGTGGCTCTCAACAAGTTTACCACCGTCACTCTTTATCATCATGCAATCGGAAATAAAAGGGATCCGAGGAACAAAAGGGGTATCATGGTCAAAGGGTTGCTTGCCTGGATTGGCTTGGTCTTCAAGGTCTTCAAATCCTTCCCCTTCTTCTTCTTCAGCAACTTCGTCAAACACGGTATCTAATCGTCGCAATAAATAACGGGAAAATAAGACAATAATAAAAATAGAAAAATCAAATTGCTCAGAAAAATTTCAACTTATTTTTATAAAATAGTAGAGGGAAAACTAAGATGGCAAAAAAAATTAGTTTGGGATTTGGAGTGACAGAATGGGGTACATGGATTTTTGAACAGAGGTTTTAGTGTTCAAATTTAGATTTAAATTTGAACATAACAGAAAAGGTTCATGAATATATGTGAAAGTGATATCATTAAATAGGTTGGAATTTTACAAGTTTTTAGGAACTGGAATTATTTCATTTGGATAAATATTTTATCCTGTGGAATTTTTATAAAACATACAGAAAAAGAAAAAGAAAAGTGGCACTGTGCCACTGGGCCAGAACAGCTGCAGCACAGCAGGCCCAGCTAGAGAGGCGGCCCAGCGCACTGGTGCCCGCGCGCGCCAGGTTTTAAACCTGACGGGCGGGGCCCAGGTGTCAGTGAGAGGAGAGAAAGACGAGGGAGAGGAGAGACTGACAGGCGGGGCCCGCCTGTCATTCCTAACCCTACGACAGAGGGTCGGCGGGCTCACCGGCGGCGATGCAGGGCACAGCGAGGTCGGGCGAGGGCACGGCTGGACTCAACGTCGAGTCGCCGTTCGGGTGGAAGTGGTTGTAGTCGCCGGGGTGGCTTGGTTCGCCGGCGGCGAGGTCACGCGGCGGAGGTGCTTCGGGCGTCGGTGGTTCTGTTCGTTTCCGGCTGCAAAAGAAACGAGGGAAAGAGGGGAAATGATCAGTGGGTTGCGGTAGTTCCAGATCGAGCAAGAGGAGCGGCGGAGAGGGTCTGTACCCTAAGGTCGACGGCGACCCGAGGTGGTGGAGCTCGAGCTCGATCTCGAGCTCGGGCCCGTCTGGATAGGAGTGAGTGGCGTAGGGGGGTAATTTAGGGAGTGAGAGGGCGAGTGGTGAGGAGAGGAGGGCGCAGGGCGTCCCTTTTATAGGCGAACGGCGGGGTGCCGTGGACCCATGCGTCGGCAAGCTTCTGCTCGTTGCCACAAGGCTCAGGAGGGGCTGGCGCCGTGTCTGGGGCGTTCCTGGATGCGGTCCAGAGCCGGGGAAAAGAAGAGAGAGAGCAGGGGGAGGCCATAGCATTGCGCGTGTGAAGAACCTCATTGGAGCTCTCGGGTGGCCATCGCGCATGCGAACTGGGGCGAGAGGAGGGAGAAGGAGGAGGGGGCCGACTGGCTGCCGTGTCGTGGACGTCGAGGCGACCTCGGGAGACACGATCCTGACGCCCTAGGTGGCCGGGCGCCTCGGGCAGGTCGTGGCTACAGTGCGGGAGCGCACTGTAGCGCACTCCAGAGCGCCCATATGGCCGGCATGGCCGTGTCCCACACGCTCTGGGCACGGCCACCGTGTCCATTGGCTCTAGGGGGAGTAAACAATGTAGGAGGGACGTTGGATGCCAGGGAGAGCTTCTAGAAGGGGAGCGTGCTGAGAAAGAAAGGTGAAAGTTGTTGTCCAGAATGTAAAATGGGGTTTTATCCCCTCTCAATCATTGAGCTGAGGCCAGGGAAGAGTTACTGGAGGTGCAAGGGGACTTGGGGAAGCTGTGGTAAAAAGCCTAGCTCAAGAAGAACAAGGAAAGAGGTGAAAGTGGTAATTTTGGAAAATCACCAGAAGGTGTTTGATGTGGTTTTGAGCAATGAAATGATTTCCATTTGACATGAGATTTAACAGGATCAAATGGTATATAGAAATAGGGTGTTCCAATAAGTTTGGGCTCATTTAAAGAAACTTGCCAATGTAACTTTTGTGAACCCTATAAATTAACAGAAATGGATTTACCAAGTTTAAGTTAAGCAAATCATCCCTCCTTGATGCACCACTTGGTGTAGTTTCATCATTTGGGGTTGTGATCATGCCCACAAAGTTTGAGGTCACAAGTAAAAAATTTGTAATGTAAAGTTGTTCAAATTAGAATCTGAACAGAAATGGTTTTGGGGTACTCTGATCAAGTTACCCTTCTCCAAAACTTGTGCCATTTGGTCTATATGCATTATCAGACCATTCTAGCATGTGTACCAAGTTTGAGAGCATTTGGACAAGTTTGGCAATGTAAAGTTGCTCAAACTTCAAAAATGGACATAATGGTTTTGAGGGGTTTTGATGAGGTTTTCTTGCTTCCCAAGGCTTGGGGCTTGGCAAGGTCATCAAATATGTCATATATGACATGATAGAATTTCCCTGGAATTTTTAGAGAATATTTCCTTTGTAAATATTTCAAAAGCTTGAAATATCCAGAAAGGGTTTCTGAGGGATTTGTCCAATATTTTGAACATGACCAAGTGTTGAAACTCTTATATATGGACAATATATGTCCTGAGAGTCTCCTTGAATTTTGGCAAATATTTTTGAAATAGTTAAATAATTTTCCCCTATTAAAGACCATTTCTGGCCTTAAGAAAAAGGTTTTAAATAAAATAGGAAAATAACTTTTAAAATTATATTTTTGTGGTTTATGGGAGTCCTATATCTACTAGGTTTCAAATATACTCTTTGAAATATTTTTCTCACCCTAAATCAAGCACTTGCAGTGCAAACCTCAATTTAGGGGTTTTTGGAAAACTAATTTTTGAAAATACTTTTTTGGCCAAATTATTTTTGTAAGGAATTACTATACTGTTATATACACTTGGTATGATCATTGGGCAGAGTTTGGGGTAAGGAGATGAAATATATAAGATGGAGTAGTTGACTTTAAAGAGCACTTGAAAATCACAAAGAGAAAACTTAATTCCAAATAAAAGCCAAATGATGCCAAAAAAATTGTTGGTCCAAATTTTCATGCTTTATTGATGCAAATGACATGTTACAAAATACAGAGTGTGACAGACCTACCCCCCTTACATGAATCTCATCCCCGAGATTCCTAAACTAGGTCTTAAAAGATATCGGGATACTCGGATCTAAGATAGTCTTCACGTTCCCAGGTTGCTTCTTCTTCCGTGTGGTTGCTCCACTAGACCTTGAAGTACTTGATGGTGCGGCTTCGCGTCCGTCGTTCTGCTTCATCCAGAATGCGAATGGGCTTCTTGCGGTAGGTCAAATCAAACTGAAGATCAATGGCTTGGTGATCGACATCCTTGTAGAGATCAGGCTTGTCCGGAACTTGGAGACATTTCCGGAGTTGTGACACGTGGAATACGTTGTGCACATCGGATAGCTCAGGTGGTAGTTCCAACTGGTAAGCCACTTCTCCTCGTCGTGCAGTGATCTCAAAGGGACCAATGAACCTTGGTGCGAGCTTCCCTTTAACGTGGAAACGCTTGGTTCCCCTCAGAGGAGTTACTCGCAGGTACACATGGTCTCCGACACGGAAACTCATATCTCGGCGACGAGTGTCAGCATAGCTCTTCTGTCTTGATTTGGCGGCCT
Source organism: Secale cereale (assembly GCA_902687465.1). NCBI lineage: Eukaryota > Viridiplantae > Streptophyta > Magnoliopsida > Poales > Poaceae > Secale > Secale cereale. Next base: position 386,490,182 of record LR738712.1, read on the forward strand.
TCAACCGTTCTCTGGCTAGTTGGACTTGCTCTTCTGCTTCGTGGAGAATATCTGGTCCAAAGACTAGCCCCTCTCCAGTGTCTGACCAGTTGAGGGGTGTGCGACACTTGCGTCCGTACAACACCTCAAATGGTGCCATCTGAAGGCTCGACTGATAACTGTTGTTATAGGAGAACTCGGCAAAAGGGAGGCAATCTTCCCACTTGGCTCCATGTGCCAAGACACAGGCTCGGAGCATGTCTTCTAGAATTTGATTTACTCGCTCTGTCTGACCTCCGGTCTGCGGGTGGAAAGCCATGCTGAAAGACAACCTGGTTCCCAAGGCTTCTTGGAACTTCTTCCAGAACCTTGAGGTAAACTGAGTTCCTCGATCTGACACAATCTCCTTAGGAACACCATGAAGGCTTATGATTCTGTCGATGGAGAGAGTTGCCAGCTGGTTGCCATCATAGGTAGTCTTGATAGGAATGAAATGGGCAACCTTGGTCAAATGGTCGACTAGGACCCAGATGGAGTCATGTCCTTTATTCGACATTGGTAATCCAGTGATGAAGTCCATTCCGACTTTATCCCACTTCCACTCAGGAACCTTGAGTGGTTGGAGCAATCCAGCGGGTCGCTGATATTCAGCCTTGACCCTTTGGCACACATCACACTTTGCAATATAGGTTGCAATCTCTCTTTTCATCCCATGCCACCAGAATCTTTCCTTCAAGTCTTGATACATCTTGGTTCCTCCGGGGTGGATGGAATACGAAGTGTCATGGGCTTCCTGCAGGATCAAGTTCTTCAGCTCCATCTTGTTTGGCACGCAGATGCGGCCCTTGTACCAAAAAATCCCATGCTCATCCTCGGAGAATCCTTGGGCCTTGCCTAGCTTCATCTTCTTCTTGATGCCTTCAATGCTTGCGTGCCCACCTTGTGCTTTCTTGACTTCGTCCATCAGGGTTGGTTTGACTTCCAGATGGTCTAGAAATCCATGGGTGACCAATTCCAAACTAAATTGTTCCAGCTCTTTAAACAGGGCTGGCTGCCTGCTTTGAATTATGGCATTCAAGGTGCAAGCCTTTCTGCTTAAGGCATCGGCTACCACGTTAGCCTTCCCAGGGTGATATTGAACACTGAGGTCGTAATCCTTGATTAGTTCCAACCATCTTCGTTGCCTCATATTCAGTTCCTTCTAGGTGAAAATATACTTCAGACTTTTATGGTCGGTGTATATCTCACACCGTTTCCCTAGGAGATAATGCCGCCAAGTCTTCAAGGCATGAACCACTGCTGCTAACTCAAGATCGTGAGTAGCGTAGTTCTCTTCATGAGGTCGTAGCTGCCTTGAGAGGTAAGCTATGACTCATCCTTCTTGCATAAGAACGCTTCCCAATCCGGTTCGAGAGGCATCACAATATATCTCGAACTCTTTGTGAATATCAAGTGTTGCCAGAACTTGGGCGGTGGTCAATCTCTTCTTGAGCTCTTGGAAGCTTTCTTCGCATATTGGCGTCCATTCGAACTTCGTGTCCTTCTTCAGGAGCTGAGTCATTGGCCAGGCAATGCTAGAGAATCCTTCCACGAATTTGCAGCAATAGCGCGCAAGTCCGAGGAAGCTTCTGACTTCCTTGACGGTCGTTGGGGATTGCCATTGGGTCACAGCTTCGATCTTCGCGGGGTCAAACGTCAATCCTTCCTCGGTCAAGACATGACCTAAGAACCCAACTTTATGCAGCCAAAACTCACATCTGCTGAATTTGGCGTATAGTTGGTGCTCTCGAAGCTTGTCTAGGACCATCCTCAAATGTTGCTTGTGCTCTTCCTCCGTCTTCGAGAAGACAAGAATGTCATCAATGAAGACGACAACGAACTTGTCCAAATATTCCATGAAGACTTTATTCATGAGATACATGAAGTAAGCTGGGGCATTGGTTAATCCAAAAGACATGACCATGCACTCATACATGCCATATCTTGTTACAAATGCCGTCTTTGGAATATCTTGGGGTCTGATCTTCACCTGGTAGTATCCAGATCTGAGGTCGATAATGGAGAACACCTTAGCTCCGCTGAGTTGATCAAACATGTCTTCAATCTTGGGAAGTGGATACTTGTTCTTGATTGTAACCTCATTAAGGGAATGATAGTCAATGCATAAGCGGATGGTACTGTCCCTTTTTGCCACAAACAGAACAGGTGACCCCCAAGGGGAGGCACTTGGGCGGATAAATCCCTTCCTCAGCTGCTCTTCCAGTTGCTTCTTCAACTTGGCCAATTCTTCCGTCCCCATTCTATAAGGCTTCTTATAGATGGGTCCTGCCCCAGGCATGAGCTCGATGATGAACTCAATGTCACGGTCAGGGAGCATTCCCGCTAGCTCATCCGGAAAGACATCAGGATACTCGAATACTACCGGCACTTGCTCCAGTCCAACTTCAGACAGAAAGTTGACTTGAGTGGTTTGAGCAGAAGAGGAGTTGGAAGCAAACTTAACCTCGACTCCCTGTCATTGGTTACGGTGACAGTCCGATTGTCACAATCTAATAAGCCTTGGTGCTTGCTGAGCCAATTCATGCCTAGGATCACATCCAAGCCTTGTGATCTCAGGATGATAAGGTCTGCTAGGAAATCTACCCCGTTAATGACGATACTGACTCCCTTACAGCCTATTTTGGCTCTCATCTCTGCTCCGGGGGTTTGTACCACCATGGGGTTATTCAGGGGTGTAGGGGTCATGCCACTTTTTAATGCAAATCTTTGAGTGACAAATGGATGCGTGGCTCCAGAATCAAACAAGATAGTTGCAGGTGATGAGTTGACAAGGAACGTACCCAGCACGACGTCCGGGTCTTCCTGAGCTTCTTCAGCAGTGACGTGATTCACACGCCCGTTCCCATGGTTGGGTGGGTTGTGAGGAGCTTGATTCCTTGGTGGCATCCCGTGGCCGTGTCCTGGGTTCTGCGCATTGGGGCACGGGGCATCGGGCTTCTTGTTGGGGCACACCCTTGAGATGTGTCCTGACTGACCACATCCAAAGGAAGTGACTTGGTTTGGGTTATTGATCTTGTTGCCACCACTGTTATTGGGGTTGAATGCTGGCCTTGGGTTGACATACTGCGGAGGCTGATAGTTGGTGCGAGGTGCAGGAGCTCTTGTCTGCTGATAGGTTGGCTTGACCGGGGCTAGCTGCCACGGGCGAGGCTTCTGGTTGCTGGAACTTCCCTTGCCGATCATCTTGTGCTTGCGAGTGTCTTCCAGAGCACGCCGCTTGTCTTCAAGCATGCGTGCTTTGTTCACCAGGTCAGGAAAGGTTGGGTAGTCACACACGACAAGAGAGTACTGCAGAGTCCGATTGAGGCCTTCCATGAAGCGCTCACTTTTCGCAGCATCTATGCTGACATCTTAAGGGGCATACCTTGACAGAACACTGAACTTCTGCATGTACTCCTTGACAGTGCCACTTCCTTGCTTCAGGGCTCGAAACTCACGCTTCTAGATAGCCATGATTCCGGAAGGAATATGGGCCTTGCGGAATTCTGCCTTGAAGTTGTTCCAAGTGATGTCTTGCCCAGCATGCATGACCTTGAATCCATCCCACCAAGCTCTAGCAGTCCCCCCGAGGCAGTGGGCAGCATAGGCCATCTTCTCGCGGTCTTTGGTGCAACCGACTAGTTCGAGCAAGCCCTCAATGGTGTGGACCCAGTCGTCTGCATCCAGGGGTTCATCAGTCTCGATGAAGGTTGGCGGTGCATGCTTCTTGAACTCTGCCAACGTGGAACGTCCATTACCATTCCCCGCCGGCTGGCGGTTGTCGGTGACAGCTTGAGCAATCATCTGGAGGGCTGCGGTGTTGGCTTGGCGTTCCTCTTGGAAGGCTTGGAGAAGCTGAGCCATGTCCATGTTCGGGGGAGGTGGTGGTGGAGCTTGGTCGTGGGTTTGGTCTTGGCCGGCCTCTGCTTGGGCGAATGCTCCGGCTTCGGGCTGCTGGTAGAGGTACCTGTACGAGTTACAACAGGCATCCTGTTGGAGCGGTAAAGGTCTCATGATTTGGAATGAAGAGGGAAAGCAATAAAGATGGGTACCTAGTAAGGGGGTGGGTGTGACACTAATTATTTTCATGCAAGGGCCAAAAGGGCCTAACACATTCATTAAAATCCAAATGGGTGATGCAGTCGTTTACACATTCCCGAAGGGAAGATACGACGTACATCCAAACACAACAAAAGCGAACACTAGATGGCTTCATATGAACCGTACAAGGACTCGACTTCGCATAGGGGTTACACGACCTATCCTACCATAGAGGTCACGAGATGGCATATCCGAGTTGCGAATAATGCCTAAGCGGCGGAATGCTCGGTCGCGGATTCTGGCTCTTCTGGGTCTTCCTCCTTGTCTTCATATGTCTGGGCCCCCCTATCACTTGAGGGTGTGGGGGAGTGGAGGAGTTGGATACTGCGGTGTTTGTCGGTGGTGCAGGGAAAAGCTTGCAATATTCTCTTGCCATCATACGGCGTCGCTGGGGTGGTTCTTCATCCTTGGAAGATACATCTCCTGAGGGCCTTCCGCCTCGATACGCGATAGCGGGTTGCCCGGGAGGCGCACCTTCCTTCTTGATCCTATCCGTATTCTCTTGTACTCGTCGAAGAAGTTCCTTGGTCTTGTGGAGTTCTTCTCAGAGCTTCATCGATTCCGAGGCCAAGTCTTGTGCCAAGCTGTCGGCACATAGGCTGAAGTAGGTCTGGAATCGAAGTGGAAGTCCTTCCTTCAGTGGAGGGGCTTGCGCGCTGCTTTCATCTTCACCTTCCTTCCAGTAAGGCAAGAAGCGGGTTGTCATCTTGGCTGCCATCTCTGGAAGAAGTTCTCGGAGGCGGGTTAGTGCCTTGAGTGCAGCAGCCTCGACAGCGAGGGGTAGTGTTGCCATCCGGGGTCCCTGGAAGAACGAACTTGTGGGAGGATCGTTTGCCTTCACGATTACTTCCACATGGTACTCCACCTTAGTGTCGCTAACCGAATGCTCATGGTAGGTGAGGATGGGTGCTCGGTGGAACTGGTACTCCTAGAGGCTATCCTTGAGAAGCATGGGGAACCCAGTGGTCAGGTGCTCTTCAGGTACAGCGGCCATCTACAAAGTTTGAATAGGAGAGGTTAATAAGCTGATGATATCTCAGGTTTGGTAAGGTTTAGAAAAGAAGAGAGGTTCAGAAGGTTTATGAAAAGGGTCTCATCCTATCTAATGACCATGCTAACTAAGGCTTCCTACAGCCAGGAAGGCTCTGATACCAGCTCTGTGGGGACCCCGACTTAAGAGTCAAGATCACCGAATGCACGTGTATAGTGATCCCAGAGATCAATGCTCACTGAACACACAGAAGCTGAATAACAAGAGTCTTACATCCATACATACCGTCTTACACAAATTATGACCATTATGGCCAAGTCGTACATAGATAAAGCCTCATGGGCTGAATAGCAAATAAACTCGAATAGCGGAAGTCTTCGTAGATAAATAGAACCCATGCCATTTGCCTTAACCCTACATGCATTCTGACTAGGAAATCGTCCTAGTTCGCATGTTCGTCTCCATAGAATTCTTCTTCAAATTCCTCCCCCCCCATGCCTGGCCAATTAAATAACAAGTGGCAAGCCAATGAGTACTTTGAATATACTCGCAAGCAACCCATGATTTGGTTCAAGGTAACAATGCAAGTTGTATAACAATAAGCAACCTAGCTACAAGCTAGCTAAGATATCCTACCATTTGTGAGACATGCATCAATGTACTTGGGTAACCTCGAGGACAGGTTACAGATATCAACATAAATAAAGTTCAAATCATATTTCGTTCTTTCAACGAGTCAAGTCATCCCCTTGACTCAACACACACACTTTAATCCAGGTTGTAAATTTCTGGACATAGTTTAAGTAGCACCTCCCAACTGTCCATGACCGTGGACACGGCTATTCGAATAGTTTTACACTCTGCAGAGGTTGCGCACTTTACCCACAAGATCCGGGAAGCTTTCGTGTCACCCACGATCCCGCAGTACCTCAAGTACTCGGGGAAGCACCTGGTCATTACCTTTCCCTAGACGACACTAACATAGGGTCCACTCGTTGGTGCACGACCCTCGTGTACAAACGATAGATTATGGGACCTGCCCTTTTTACAATGTCACGCATACACGAAGGGACCAACGGTGTGTCCAGTGCCCTGTAAAAACAGTCATGGTCGCCTATCCAAGCACGACCCCGTCCCGGGAGTGACCTCAAGTCTCCCCCGTCAATAGTGATGTGGGCACCATGCTAGTATCAGCCTAAGTAATCAATAATGCCCCGTCCCATAAGGGGTAGAGTGGTTGCACATGTTTGGTTGGGACGGTAATCACACATAAATCTAATCCATCATTTTACCCACACACGAGAACTTTCTTTGGTGCACCACTTATTCCTCAAGTGGTGACCTTAACTCAACATCACCCTCGGACATTAGGGGCACCCGATGGGGTTTTCGAAAATAATGCAACCACGAAGGATTCATGGTACATATGCATCATCATGTATCATCATGTATCATCAACTAATCCTTTGTCATTGCATTTATTCACATGGTAAAGATCATGAGTAGAGGTATGCATCATGTAGTGGCTCTCAACAAGTTTACCATCGTCACTCTTTATCATCATACAATCGGAAATAAAAGGGTTCCGAGGAACAAAAGGGGTATCATGGTCAAAGGGCTGATTGCCTGGATTGGCTTGGTCTTCAAGGTCTTCAAATCCTTCCCCTTCTTCTTCTTCAGCAACTTCGTCAAACATGGTATCTAATCGTCGCAAGTTTTTAGGTTGGAATTTTACAAGTTTTTAGGAACAGGAATTATTTCATTTGGATAAATATTTTATCCTGTGGAATTTTTATAAAACAAACAGAAAAAGAAAAAGAAAAGTGGCATTGTGCCAATGGGCCAGAACAGCTGCAGTGCATCAGGCCCAGCCAGAGAGGCGGCCCAGCGCACTGGTGCCTGCGCGCGCGCCAGGTTTTAAACCTGACGGGCGGGTCCCAGGCGTCAGCGAGAGGAGAGAGACACGAGGGAGAAGAGAGACTGACAGGCGGGGCCCGCCTGTCATCCCTAACCCTGCGACAGAGGGTCGGCGAGCTCACCGGCGTCGATGCAGGGCACGACGAGGTCGAGCGAGAGCACGGCTAGACTTAGCGTCGAGTCGCCGTTCGGGTGGAAGTGGTTGCAGTCACCGGGGTGGCCTGGTTCGCCGGCGGCGAGGTCACGCGACGGAGCTACTTCGGGCGTCGGTGGTTCTGGCTGTTTCCGGCTTCAAAAGAAACGGGGGAAAGAGGGGAAATGATCAGTGGGTTGTTGTGGTTCCAGATCAAGCGAGAGGAGCGGCGGAGAGGGTCTGTACCCTGAGGTCGACGGCGACCTGAGGCGGCGGAGCTCGAGCTCGATCTCGAGCTCGGGCCTGTCTGGATAGGAGTGAGTGGCGTAGGGGTGGTAATTTAGGGAGTGAGAGGGCGAGTAGTGAGGAGAGGAGGGCGCGGGGCGTCCCTTTTATAGGCGAACGGCGGGGTGCCGTGAACCCGTGCGTCGGTGAGCTTCTGCTCGTTGCCACAAGGCTCGGGAGGGGCTGGCGCTGTGTCTGGGGCATTCCTGGATGCGGCCCAGAGCCGGGGAAAAGAAGAGAGAGAGCAGGGGGAGGCCAGAGCATCGCGCGTGTGAAGAAGCTCATTGGAGCTCTCGGGTGGCCGTCGCGCGTGCGAACTGGGGCGAGAGGAGGGAGAAGGAGGAGGGGGCCGACCGGCTGCCGTGTCGTGGACGTCGAGGCGGCCTCGAGAGACACGATCCCAATGCCCTAGGTGGTCGGGCGCCTCGGGAAGGTCGCGGCTACAGTGCGGGAGCGAACTGTAGCGCGCTCTAGAGCGCCCATATGGGCAACATGGCCGTGTCCCACGCGCTCTGGGCGCGGCCACCGTGTCCATTGGCTCTAGGGGGGAGTAAACAATGTAGAAGGGACGTTGGATGCTAGGGAGAGCTTCTAGAAGGGGAAAGGGCTGAGAAATAAAGGTGAAAGTTGTTGTCTCGAATGTAAAATGGGGTTTTATCCCCTCTCAATCATTGAGCTGAGGCCAGGGAAGAGGTACTGGAGGTGCAAGGGGACTTGGGAAAGCTGTGGTAAAAATCCTAGCTCAAGAAGAACAAGGAAAGAGGTGAAAGTGGTAATTTTGGAAAATCACCAGAAGGTGTTTGATGTGGTTTTGAGCAATCAAATGAATTCCATTTGACATGAGACTTAAAAGGATCAAATGGTATATATAAATAGGGTGTTCTACCAAGTTTGAGCCCATTTAAAGAAACTTGCCAATGTAACTTTGGTGAACCCTAGAAATCAACACAAATGGATTTACCAAGTTTAAGTTAAGCAAATCATCTCTCCTTGATGCACCACTTGGCGTAGTGTCATCATTTGGGGTAGTGATCATTCCCACGTAGTTTGAGGTCACAAGTAAAAAGTTGGTAATGTAAGTTTTTCAAATTTGAATTTGAACATAAATGGTTTTGGGGTACTCTGATTAAGTTACCCTTCTCCAAAACTTGTGCCATTTGGTCTAGATGCATTATTAGACCATTCTAGCATGTGTACCAAGTTTGAGAGCATTTGGACAAGTTTGGCAATGTAAAGTTTCTCAAACTTCAAAAATGGACAGAATAGTTTTGAGGGGTTTTGATGAGGTTTTCTTGCTTCCCAAGGCTTGGGGCTTGGCAAGATCATCAAATATGTCATATATGACATGATAGAATTTCCCTAGAATTTTTAGAGAATATTTCCTTTGTAAATATTTCAAAAGCTTGAAATATCCAGAAAGGGTTTCTGAGGGATTTGTCCAATATTTTGAACATGACCAAGTGTTGAAACTCTTATATATGGACAATATATGTCCTTAGAGTCTCCCTGAGTTTTGGCAAATATTTTTGAAATAGGTAAATAATTTTCCCCTATTAAAGACCTTTTCTGGCCTTAAGAAAAATCTTTTAAATAAAATAGGAAAATAACTTTTAAAATTATATTTTTGTGGTTTATGGGAGTCCTATATCTACTAGGTTTCAAATATACTCTTTGAAATATTTTTCTCACCCTAAATCAAGCACTTGCAGTGCAATCCTCAATTCAGGGGTTTTTGGAAAACTAATTTTTGATAATACTTTTTTGGCCAAATTATTTTTGTAAGGAATTACTATACTGTTATATACACTTGGTATGATCATTGGGCGAAAGTTTGGGGTAAGGAGATGAAATATATAAGATGGAGTAGTTGACTTCAAAGAGCACTTGAAAATCTCAGAGAGAAAACTTAATTCCAAATAAAAGCCAAATGATGCCAAAAAAATTGTTGGTCCAAATTTTCATGCTTTATTGTTGCAAATGACATGTTACAAAATGTAGGGTGTGACAAGGAGGCACTTTCATGGAAACTACCTTAGGAGAAGCTACCAAACTCCTAGATAATATTATGGTTAATTATTCTCAATGGCACACCGAAAGATCTACTAGTAAAAAAGTGCATGCTATTGAAGAAATTAGTGTTTTGAGTGGAAAGATGCATGAACTTATGAAATTATTTGCTGCTAAGAGTGCTTCTTCTGATCCCAATGATATTCCTTTGTCCACTTTGATAGAAAATAACAATGAATCTTTGGGTGTGATTTTTGTTGGTAGGAATAATTTTGGTAACAATGCTTATAGAGGGAACTTCAATCCTAAGCCTTTTCCTAGTAATTCCTCTAATAATTATGGTAATTCCTACAACAACTCTTATGGAAAGATGCCTTCTGAATTTGAAACTAGTGTTAAGGAGTTTATGATTTCGCAAAAGAATTTTAATGCTTTTCTTGAAGAAAAATTGCTTAAGATTGATGAATTGGCTAGAAGTGTGGATAGAATTACTCTTAATGTTGATTCTTTGAAACTTAGATCTATCCCACATAAGCATGATATCAATGAGTCTCTCAAAGCCATGAGAATTTCCATTGATGAATGCAAAGAAAGAACCGCTAGGATGCGTGCTAAAAGAGAGGATTATATTAAAGCGAGTTCTTCTAGCTATCATGAAAATAAAGATGAAGATCTGAAAGTTATTGATGTGTCTCCTATTAGATCTTTGTTTCCTAGCATAAATCTTGATGAAGATAGGACTGGAGATGACCCTACTTTAAGGTGTCCCAATAATCCGGAGTTTTTAGATCTTGATGCTAAAATTACTAAAAGTGGGAGTGAAGAAATTAAAACTTTGCATAGTGATGAACCCACTACTTTGGATTTCAAGGGATTCAATTATGATAATTGCTCTTTGATTGATTGTATTTCCTTGTTGCAATCCGTACGAAACTCTCCGCATGCTTATAGTCAAAATAAAGCTTTCACTAAACACATTATTGATGCTTTGATGCAATCTTATGAAGAAAAACTTGAGTTAGAAGTTTCTATCCCTAGAAAGCTTTATGGTGAGTGGTAACCTACTATCAAAATAAAAATTAAAGATCATGAATGCTATGCTTTGTGTGATTTGGGTGCAAGTGTCTCCACTATCCGAAAAACTTTGTGTCATTTGCTAGGTTTCCATGAGCTTGATGATTGTTCTTCAAATTTGCCTCTTGTGGATTCCACTATTAAAAAACCTATGGGAATGATTAATGATGTTCTTATTGTTGCCCATAGGAATTATGTGCCCATAGATTTCATTGTTCTTGATATAGATTGCAATCCTTAATGTCCTATTATTCTTGGTAGACCTTTCCTTAGAACGATTGGTGCAATTATTGATATGAAGGAAGGAAATATTAGATTCCAATTTCCGTTAAGGAAACACATGGAACACTTTCCTAGAAATAAAATCAAATTACCATAAGAATCTATTATGAGAGCCACTTATGGATTGCCTTCCAAAGATGGCAATACCTAGATCTATACATGTATCGTGCCTAGCTAGGGCCGTAAAACGATAGCGCTTGTTGGGAGGCAACCCAATTTTATATATGTTTGTTTTCGTTGGTGTTAGTGAATAAATATTGCATCTAGCTGCTGTTTATATGTGGTTTTGTGTTTTGTTTAGTGTTTGTGCCAAGTAGAACCTTTGGGAAGACTTGTGTGAATTTTATGTGATCTTTCTGTGAAAAACAGAATCGTTAGCGCTCGCTAGAATGGTCATCAGATTTTACTGGAGTGTGATATTTTGTTGATTATTTTTTCAGATGATTTATAGACAAATTCCTCACGTTTACCAATTTAGTTTGAATTTTTTTGGAGTTACAGAAGTATGCGAAACCTGCAGATTACTACATACTGTTCTATTTTTGACAGATTCTGTTTTTCGTGTGTTGTTTGCTTATTTCAATGCATCTATGAGTAATATTGGGAGGTATGAACCGTAGAGAAGTTGGAATACAGTAGGTTTAACACCAATATAAACAAATAATGAATTCATTGCACTATCTTTGAGTAGTGGTTTGCTTTCTTATACTAACGGAGCTCATGAGATTTTTGTCTAAGTTTTGTGTTGTGAAGTTTACAAGTTTTGAGTATTGCTTTGATGGACTACAGAACAAACAGTAGCAAGGGCCTAAGCTTGGGGATGCCCAATGTACCCCAAGTAAAATTCAAGGACAACCAAAAGCCTAAGCTTGGGGATGCCCTGGGAAGGCATCCCCTCTTTCGTCTTCATCTATCGGTAAATATACTCGGAGCAATATTTTTATTCACCACATGATATGTTTTTTGCTTGGAGCGTCTTGTATAATTTGAGTCTTTGCTTGTTAGTTTTACACAATTATCATTGCTGGACACACCTATTTGAGAGAGTTAAATATGGCCTAGGAATTGATAGAACACTCTATGTGCTTCACTTATATCTTTTGAGTTGCATAGTTTTTGCTCTAGTGCTTCACTTATATCTTTTAGAGCACAGTGGTGGTAATATTTTGTAGAAATTGTTGAACTCACATGCTTCAATTATATTCATTTGAGAGTCTATTAAAACAGCATGGTAATGTGTTTAGGCTATAAAACTAGTCTCCACATGATAGAAATCCAATATCAATGTAGTAAAAACTTTCACACTAAGTGCATAGAATACGATGAGAAGTTGGATGCTTGATAAATGTTTTGAGATATGAGGATAGTGATATTAGAGTCGTGCTAGTGGAGTTATTATGAAATTGAGAAATACTTGTGTTAAGGTTAGTGATTCCCGTAACATGCACGTATGGTGAACCGCTATGTGACGAAGTTAGAGCATGAGGTATTTGTAAAGTGTCAACCTTTGTGTGGAGGTCGGGGGCGCGCGATGGTTAACTCCTACCAACCTCCCCCCTAGGAGCATGCATTGATTGCTTTGTTTTGATGACTCGTAGATTTTAGAAATAAGTATATGAGTTCTTATGACTAATATTGAGTCCATGGATTATACGCACTCTCACCCTTCCACCATTGCTAGCCTCTCTTGTACCACTCAACTTTCGCCGGTACCATACACCCACTATATATCCTTCCTCAAAACAGCCACCATATTATTCCTCAAAACAGCCACCATACCTACCTATCATGGCATTTCCATAGCCATTCCGAGATATATTGCCATGCAACTCTCCACCGTTCCATTCATATGACACACATACTATTGTCATATTGCCATGCATGATCATGTAGTTGACATAGTATTTGTGGTAAAGCCACCATGCGTAATTTTTCATACATGTCACTCTTGATTCATTGCACATCCCGGTCAGCGCCGGAGGCATTCATATAGAGTCATACTTTGTTCTAGTATCGAGTTGTAATTAAATGAAAGTGTGATGATCATCATTATTAGAGCATTGTCCCATGGGAGGAAAGGCTAAATCAATAAAGCCCCTCCACACAAAAAAAGAAAAAAAAGAAAGGCCAAAGAAAAAAAGAAAGGCCCAAAAAAAGGAAAAAAGCAAAGAAAAAGGGACAATTGTTACTATCTTTTTTCCACACTTGTGCTTCAAAGTAGCACCATGTTCTTCATGATAGAGAGTCTCATGTTTAGTCACTTTTATATACTAGTAATTTTCATTATAGAACTTGGCTTGTATATTCCAACGATGGGCTTCCTCAAATGCCCTACGTCTTCGTGAGCAAGCAAGTTGGATGCACACACACTAGTTTATTTTGTTGAGCTTTCATACATATTTAGCTCTAGTGCATCCGTTGCATGGCAATCCCTACTCATTCACATTGATGTCTATTGATGGGCGTCTCCATAGCCCGTTGATACACCTAGTCGATGTGAGACTATCTCCCTCCTTTTTGTCTTCTCCACAACCACCTCTCTATTCCACCCATAGTGCTATGTCCATGGCTCACGCTCCTGTATTGTATGAAAGTTGAAAGGTTTGAAAGAATAGAGTGTGAAAACAAGTGCTTGGCTGAAATCGGGGTTATGCATGATATGAATATTTTGTGTGATGAAGAGGGAGCATAGCCAGACTATATGATTTTGTAGGGATAACTTTATTTAGCCATAGTATTTTGAGAAGACATGATTTCTTTGTTAGTATGCTTGAAGTATTATTATTTCTTATGTCAATATAAACTTTTGCCTCGAATCTTTCAGATCTGAACATTCATGCCCCAATTAAGAGAATTACATTGAAAAACTATGTTGGTTAGCATTCCACATCAAAAATTCTGTTTTTATCATTTACCTACTCGAGGACGAGCAGGAATTAAGCTTGGGGATGCTTCATACGTCTCCAACGTATCTATAATTTTTGGTTGTTCCATGCTATTATTTATGATGTTTTGGATGTTTAATGGGCTTTGTCATACACTTTTATATTATTTTTGGGACTAACCTACAAACCCAAAGGCCCAGTCCAGATTGCTGTTTTTTGCCTGTTTTAGGGTTTTACAGAAGAATATCAAACGGAGTCCAAACGGAATGAAACCTTCGGGAGAGATATTTTTGGAGAAAATCACGCACGGGAGACTTGAGAACCATGGTATAGGGGCCACGTGGTGCCCACGAGGGTGGGGGGCGCACCCCCCTAGGGCGCGCCCCCTGCCTTGTGGGTCCCACGTGAGGCCCCCGATGCCCTCCTTCTTCCTATATATATATCTATGTACCCCGAAACCATCAGAAGAGGAGAGAAAACCATAATTCCACCGCCGTAACCTTCTGTTCCCGTGAGATCCCATCTTGGGGCTTATTCCGGAGCTCCGCCGGAGGGGGGATCTACTACAGAGTGCTTCTACATCATCATCATCGCCTCACCATTAGTTGTGAGTAGTTTGCCACAGACCTTCGGGTCCATAGCTAGTATCTAGATGGCTTCTTCTCTCTCTATGGATCTCAATACAAAGTTCTTTTCGGTCTTCGAGAAGATCTATTCGATGTAATCTCTTTTTGCGGTGTGTTTGTCGAGATCTGATGAATTGTGGGTTTATGATCAAGATTATCTATGAGAAATATTTGGTTCTTCTCTGAACTCTTTATGTGTGCTCATAATATCCTTGCAAGTCTTTTCGAATTATTGGTTTGGTTTAGCCTACTAGATCTATAGTTCTTGCAATGGTAAAAGTGCTTGGCTTGGGTTCAATCTTGCGGTGTCCTTTCCCAGTGACAGTAGGGGCAGCAAGGCACGTATTGTATTGTTGCCATCGAGGATAAAAAGATGGGGTTTATATCATATTGCTTGAGTTTATCCCTCTACATCATGTCATCTTGCTTAAGGCGTTACTCTCTTCTTATGAACTCAATACAGTAGATGCATGCTGGATAGTGGTCTATGTGTGAAGTAATAGTAGTAGATGCAGGCAGGTGTCGGTCTACTTGTCTCGGACGTGATGCCTATATATAATGATCATGCCTAGATAGTCTCATAATTATTCGCTTTTCTATCAATTGCTCGACAGTAATTTGTTTACCCGCCGTAGAATATCGCTATCATGAGAGAAGCCACTGGAGAACACTATGGCCCCCGGGTCTATTCTCAACATATCAATCTACACCTACTTTACTTTTTCCACTTTTACTTTCTGTTCTTATAATAAAAAATACCAAAAATATAAACTATCATCTCTATCAGATCTCACTTTCATAAGTGACCGTAAAGGGATTGACAACCCCTTATGCGTTGGTTGCGAAGTTCTTATTTGTTTGTGCAGGTGCGAGGGACTCGCGCGTGGTCTCCTACTGGATTGATACCTTGGTTCTCAAAAATAAAGGGAAATACTTACGCTACTGTGCTGCATCTCCCTTTCCTCTTCGAGGGAATACAACACAAGCTCGAGAAGTAGCAGTGACCTAAAGAGTTGTGGTCAGGAGGGGACACGGCACTTAGGAAACCATGTAGATAATGTACTCACTCCTCTTTGGCTATGTACTTCCTCTTCTTCAACGGCCGGTAGGCATCACCATTGTAGCTTGGAGGTGCCTTCCTCTCGCGGAGTGCTCCAAAGTTCAAGCGAAGCTGGCCGAAGCCCTGAGCACGATCACCGTCGCCTAGGGCAGTTTGTGGGGCTCCTGAGGGAACGACCTCGGGAGCCTCAGACCGCGTCAGCCCTCCAGCCGCCGTCTCAGGACAGCTGGCCCAAGCCCCACGAGTCGTCGCCTCTGGAGCCACAACCCACGCCACTTCTTCAACCGCCACCCCGTTGGTGTCTGATGGTGCCCGCCTTCCTGCATCCGCTTCTGGGGTGGGTGCCGAGGTGACAGTAGGCGGGGGAACCAAGGGGACGGGGTTCTCGCGGGGCCCCTCAAGGCCGGCCGAGCGCAGCCCCCATTCATTAAAAAGGGGCATCTGCCTCACGAACTCAACCTTGTTGGAGCAACAGTACAAGAGGCAGCCCTCCTCCGGTAGATTGGCCGGTGCTGGGTCGCTCGTCAAGAGCTCAAGTACCATACACCGCGCCTCAGGAGGAATCGCGGGCACGTGAGGCCTGATGGGGTGCTTGGTGCCGAAGAAGGTACACATCGGCCGGGAGTGACGCTGGAGCGGAGCGATGCAGCACCTGACGAACTCCTTTCCCACCATAGGCGTCGTCACCCCAAGGTCTTTCAGCATGGCCAGCCGACGCCAGACATGGGCGAGCCGCTGGTCGACGAGCTTCGCATGCCCCCAGCCGGGGCTTGGGACGGCCGGAGCTCGCGGGAGCAAGAGCAGAGGACTGCGCATGCCAACATCAACGAACACCCACCTCTTCCGAAATACATCCACAACTGGTGAGAGCTCGAAGTCGATCCCCAAGCCGGCCGTCGCCGCTATAGCTTGGAAGGTCACGCACCCCGAGCGCTGGCGGGTGTCGGTCAGGTGCAGCGAGAAGAAATGGCGAAGCAAATCCATGGAAGGGGCAATGCCCACCATGGCCTCGAAGACGAAGGCAAAGACGGCCAGGAGGATGATTTATTTGGGATTGAGGTGCAGTGCATTGATTTGGTAATGCGAGAGCATGGCGTTGAAGAAATCAGAGAAGGGTGGAATTAGGCTAGCCAGAGGGCATGAAGATGGATGGGGACCTCGGTGGCTGTCCTATCAATCACGGCGCGGGAAGCCGGCCAAGCCACGATCGCCCTCCATTCGTTGGAATTGGCAGCGAGCGCAGGGCGAACCTTGCTCAACCTTCCTGGTTGACCACCACTGGGAATGGGGGCTATTGTTGGTGTCCTGGGAACGGGGGTACCCATACCTGCCTGCCTGCGGCCCATGGCGTGGCTCCATCGGCGGCCTGGTATGGCCCTGCTTCAGCAACCACTGCTCAAGGCCCTCGCGTGGGGCCAATCCTCACGAGGAGGATCATGGCAAGACCTCCCTGGGGGAAGCCTCTCTAGGCTAGCTCCTGAGGAGCGGAGATATCTATGCAAGGTGCGCCTCGCGAGGTTCACATGACGTGAGCCATGACGACCAAGGCCAGGCGGGCCCCAGCGGGCACAGTGTACTAGTTTCCCCTTTGGTGCTAAGGGGGCAAGCATAGGCGCAGAGTCCCGAGGAATCAAGCAAATGTTTCCATATCGGTGCAACAAGACCGAGGACCGCCAGGACAGCGAAATGGAGGTCACCGTGGAGCTCGGCGCGGCGTCACCATCAGAGCCTTTGGCAGGCGATGACCACTTTTGTCAGGATAGCTTGTACTAGTTGTTCCCCTTCAAATTTGCCTGTTGTGGGATCGCTTCCCGCCTACATTTGGGAAGAGGACCAAGGCTACTATAAATAGGACCTAGCCACCACCATAGTGTCACACCCTGCATTTTGTAACATGTTATTTGTATCTTGAAGCATGAAAATTTGGACCAGCAAATTTTTTTAGCATCATTTGGCTTTTATTTGGAATTGAGTTTTCTTCATGTGCTTTTTCTTGTGCTCATTAAAGTCAACTATGACCTCTTGTAGAATTCATCTCCATACCCAAAACTTCTGCCCAATGATCATGACAAGTGTTATATAACAGTATAGTATTTTCTTACAAAATTATTTTGGCCAAAAAGTATTTTATAAATTTAGTTTTCCAAAAACCCCTGAATTGAGATTTGCACTTCAAGTACTTGAGTTAGGGTGAGAAAATTATTTCAAAAGGTTTATTTGAGACCTAGTAGTCATAGGACTCCCAGAAACCACAAAGGTATAATTTTAAAAGTTATTTTCCTATTTTATTTAAAAGCTTTTTCTTAAGGCCAGAAATGGTCTTTAATAGGGAAAAATTATTTAACTATTTCAAAAATATTTGCCAAAAATCAGAGAGACTCAGAGGACATATATTGTCCATATATAACACTTGGTCATGTTCAAAATAATGGGCTAAACCCTCTAAAACCCTTTCTAGATATTTCAAGCTTTTGAAATATTTACAAAGGAAATTTTCTCCAAAAATTCCAGGGAAATTCTATCATGTCATATATGACATATTTGATGATGTTGCCAAGTCCCATGCCTTGGGAAGCAAGAAAACATCCTCAAACCCCTTCATAACCATTCTGTCCATATTTGAAGTTTGAGCAACTTTACATTGCCAAACTTGTCCAAATGCTCTCAAACTTGGTGCACATGCTAGAATGACCTAATAAGGCATCTAGACCAAATGGAACAAGAATTTGAATAGAGCAACTTGATCAGATCACCTCAAAACCCTTTCTGTTCAAATGCAAATTTGAACAACTTTACATTACCAACTTTTTATCTGGAGCTTCAAACTTTGTGGGCATGATCAATACCCCAAATAATGATGCTACACCAAGTGGTGCATCAAGGGGAGATGATTAGCTTGAATCAATCAAGATGAAACCGTTTCTGTTGATTTCTAGGGTTCACCAAAGTTACATTGGCTAGTTTCTTCAAATGAGCCCAAGTTTGGTGAAGCACCCTATTTTCTCATGTCTTTCAACCCTGTTAAGTGCCATGTCAAGTGGAGTTCATTTACTTGACCAAACACTGATCAAACACCTTCTGCAGATTTACTAAAACCTCCAACTTGATCACTTTTACTCTTCTCCATGGCCTATACTTTTTACTACCCGATCATTGAGTTACCAGCTACCTCCAGTAACTTCCCCAGCACCCCAGCTCCATGATTGAGGGGTAAGAACCCTGTTTTACCTTGCTGGACAGCAAGTTTTCACCAAGTCCCCAGTCTCCTCACTCTCTCTCAGCATCTCCAGGGTATCCAAGGCCTCAGGCCCTTTCTTTACTCTTTCCTCAACGTGCTAGACACTGTTGGACACGCTGGTTTGGACCAAAACGGCGAGAGCGCGATGATGCCAGCAATACGCAAGCTCTGGAGCGCGCAACAGTGCACCTCCGCACGGTGGCTCCGGCCAATCGCTGACCCCGACAGCCTCGGGCCTCCCCTTCACGCCAGTCGAGGCCCCTCGACGTCCGAAACCTCCCCGGCGCTGTCCCCCCCTCATCTTGCGCCCTCCAGTGGCCGACGTCGCACGCGCGCTGGCCGCCCGCGACGGCCACTCTGCTGCTTCACACGCGCACGCACTCCAGACGCTCCCCCGCTCCTCTTTTCCCCTCAGCTGGACGTGGAGCAAGTCCACGGTCCTCCCCGGCGTGATCCCAGGCTCCAGAACCCCTCCTAGCCTCGCCTGCAACCTCGCAGGCGCACGGGTCCACGGTGGACCGTGGGCGCGGCTATATAAGCCCCTCCCGAGCCTCTCCAGCAGCATCAGCAGCTCCACTACACTCCACTGAGCCTCCCAGCACCACCCACTCCTCCCCAGGACGTCCCAGTGCTCGGGATCGACCGGAGCTCCGCCGCATCGGCCCGCCGGCGATCTCGTGGTACGGGCCTTCCCTGCCCCTCCTTCCACCTGATTCGGAACCCCCTCGCCTCACTGATCCTTTACCCCTTGTTTCCCCCTCCGTTTGCAGTCGGAAACAACCTCAGCCACCACCTCCCGACGAGCTTCCGCCGTCCCACCTCGTCGCCGACGAACCAGACCTCCCCGGCGTGCCGCACCACCACCACTGCAACCGCCACTCAACGCTGAGTCCATCCCTGGCCTCTGTTGCCATCGCCGTGGCCGGAAAACTCGCCGGTGAGCTCGCCGTCGCCGTGGCCGCAAGGTTGGAGATGACAGGCGGGCCCCGCCTGTCATCCCCACACCTCTCTCCCCCTCCTCTCTGCCGCTGACCCACGGGCCCCGCCCGTCAGGTTCAAAAACCTAACGTACGCGCGCAGGCTCCCGTGCGGCTGGGCCGGTCCGTCTGGGCCGTGCACTGTGGCCTTCTCTGGCCCAGTGCACAGGACGCTTTTTCCTTTTTCTTTTCTGTAAATGTTTTAAACATTTCTACAGAAAAGAATAATGATCCAAATTAAATAATTCCAACTCCTAAAAACTTGTAATATTCCAACCTATTTAATGGTACCACTTTCATTCAAATCCATGAAACTTTTCTGTACTGTTGAAATTTAAATTCAAATTTGAGCAGTAATACTCTTGTTCAAAAATCAGTAGATTCCATTCTGTTACTCCAAAACTCCAACTAAGATTTTTCCCCATCTTAGAAATCCCTCTAGTATTTTACAAAAATAAGTTGACATTTTTCTAAGCACTTTGATTTTTCTGTATTGTTTGTATTCTTATTTTCCCGTGGTTATTATGCGACGTATAGATCCCGTATTTGACGAAGTTGCTGTGGAAGAAGAAGGAGAAGGATTTGAAGACTTTGAAGAGCAAGCCAATCCAGGCAAGCAGCCCTTTGACCATGATACACTTGCTCTCGGAACCCGTTTGTTTCCGATGCATGATGATAGGGTTACGATGGTGACCTAGATGAACCACCACATGATGCATGCTTTATTGATGATCTCACTATGTGCTAGATGACATGCAAATAGTTGGTCATGATGCTTATATGATGCATGTGTGATTTTAACCTTCGTAGTTAAAATCATTTGCATGAACCCATCGGGTGCCCCTAATGCCCGAGGGTGATGATGTGTTAGGTCATCACTTGAGAAAGAAGTAATGTGCCGGTAATATCATGTGCATGGTGGAATGATGGATTAGATTTATGTGTGACTACCGTCCCAACAAAACATGTGCAACCACACTACCCCTTATGGGACGGGGCTTTATTGATTACTTTGGTCGATACTAGCATGGTGCCCGCATTACTAGTGACGGGAAGACTTGAGGTCTTTCCCGGGACGGGGTCATGCTTGGATAGACGGCCATGACTGTTTTTACAGGGCAACGGACACACCGTTGGTCCCTTCGGGTACGCGTGACATTGAAAGTTAGGGCAAGTCCCGTGATCTATTGTTTGTACCCGAGGGCCGTGTACCAACGAGTGGACTCTATGTTAGTGTCATCTAAGGAAAGGTAATGACCGGGTGCTTACCCCGGGTACTTGAGGTACCGCGGGTCGTGGATGACACGGAAGTTCCCCAGATCTTGTGGGTAAAGTGTACAACCTCTGCAGAGTGTAAAACTATTCAAATAGCCGTGTCCACGGTCATGGACAGTTGGGTGGTGCTACTTAAACTATGTCCAGAATTTTACTTCATCGGTGATGGAATGTGAGTGATAAGTCAAGGATGGTGACTTGACTCGATGAGCTGAATCATATTCATGTTGATATCGGTAACCTGTCTTCGAGGTTACGCGAGTTTATTGATGCATTAACTTGGTGGTAGAATATTTGTTCTAGCCTTGCTAGATTGATCATTGTTATTCATATGCACTGTTACTTTGAACCACATCATGGGTTGCTTGCGAGTACATTCAAAGTACTCATTGGCTTGCCACTGGTTATTTAATTGGCCAGGCATGGAAGAACAGGATTATGAGGAAGAGTTCTTTGGAGACGAACATGCGGACTAGGACGCTATCCCAGTCAGAATGACTGTAGGGTTAAGGCAGATGGCATGGGTTCTACCCGTTATCGAAGACTTCCGCTACTTATTTGCTATTCAGCCCGTGAGGCTCTATCTATGTAAGACTTGGCCATAATGGCCTTAATTCGTGTAAGACTATTGGTATGGATGTAAGACTCTTGTTATTTCAGCTTGTGTGTGTTCAGTGAGCATTGATCTCTGGGATCACTATACACGTGCATTCGGTGATCTCGACTTCTAAGTCGGGGTCCCCACAGAGCTGGTATCAGAGCCATCCTGACTGTAGGAAGCCTTAGTTAGCATGGGCGTTAGTTAGTTGAGACCCCTTTTTAAAAACCTTCTGAACCTCTCTTCTTTTCTAAACCTGAGATTTCGTCAGCTTATTAACCCCTCCCATTCCACCTTTGTAGATGGCCGTTGTACCCGAAGAGCACCTGACCACTGGGTTTCCCTTACTTCTCGAGGATAGCCTCCAGGAGTGTCAGTTCCACCGAGCACCCATCCTCACCTACCTTGAGCATTGGGTGAGCGATACTGAGGTGGAGTACCATGTGGAAGTGATCGTGAAGGCAAACGATCCTCCCACAAGTTGGTTCTTCGAGGGACCCCAGATGGCAACACTACCACTCGCTGTCGAGGCTGCTGCACTCAAGGCACTAACCCGTCTCCGCGAGCTTCTTCCGGAGATGGCAGCCAAGATGGTAACTCGCTTCTTACCTTACCGGAAGGAAGGTGACGAAGAAAGCAGCGCACTAGCCCCTCCACTGAAGGAAGGACTCTCGCTTCGGTTCCAGACCTACTTCAGTCTATGTGCCGACAGCCTGGCACAAGACTTGGCCTCAGAATCAATGAAGCTTCGAGAAGAACTTCACAAGACCAAGGCACTTCTTCGTCGAGCTCAAGAGAAGGCAAATAAGATCAAGAAGGAAGGAGCACCTTCTGGACAATACGCTATCGCATACCGAGGCGGAAGGCCCTCCGAGGATGTATCTTCCAAGGGTGAAGAACCACCTCGGCGACGCCGGATGACGGCAAGGGAATATCGCAAGCTTTTCCCTGCACCACCGACAAAGCACCATCGTATCCAACTCCTCCACTCCCCCACACCCTCAAGCGACAAGGGAGCCCAGACAGATGAAGACAAGGAGGAAGACCCAGAAGAGCCGGAATACGCGACCGAGCATTCCGCCGCTTAGGCATTATTCGCTACTCGGATATGCCAGTTGTAACCCCTACGGTAGGATAGGTCGTGTAACCCCTATGCGCAGTTGAGTCCTTGTATGGTTCATATGAAACCATCTAGTGTTTGCTTTTGCTGTGTCTGGATGTATGTCGTATTCTTCCTTCGGGAATGTGTAAACGACTACCTCACCCATTTGGATTTTTAATGAATGTGTTTTGGCCTTACGGCCCTTGCATGATTTGATTTAGTGTCACACCGACCCCCTTACTAGGCACCCATCTATCTTGCTTTCCCTCTTCCGAGTCATGAGACCTTTTACCGCTCCAACAGGATGCCTGTTGTAACTCGTACTGGTACCTCTACCCAGCAGCCCGAAGCCGGAGCATCCTCTCCGCCAGAGGCAGGCCACGACCAAACCAACGACCAAGCTCCACCACCACCTCCTCCAAGCATGGACATGGCTCAGCTTCTCCAAGCTTTCCGAGAGGAACACCAAGCCAACACTGCAGCCCTTCAGCTGATTGCTCAAGCTGTCACCAACAACCGCCAGCCGGCGGGGAATGGCAACGGACGTTCCACGTTGGCAGAGTTCAAGAAGCATGCACCGCCAACTTTCATCGAGACTGCTGAACCCCTGGATGCAGACGACTGGGTCCGTTCCATTGAGGAAATTCTGGAACTAGTCGGATGCACCGAAGATCGGGAGAAGGTGGCTTATGCAGCCCACTGCCTCGGGGGGACTGCTAGAGCTTGGTGGGATGGATTCAAGGTCATGCATGCTGAACAAGACATCACTTGGGTTAACTTCAAGTCAGAATTCCGCAAGGCCCACATTCCTTCCGGAATCATGGCTATCAAAAAGCGCGAGTTCCGAGCCCTGAAGCAAGGAAGTGGCACTGTCAAGGAGTACATGCAGAAGTTCAGTGTTCTGTCAAGGTACGCCCCTGAAGATGTCAGCATTGATGCTGCCAAAAGGGAGCGCTTCATGGAAGGCTTTAATCAGACTCTGCAATACTCGCTTGTCGTGTGCGACTGCCCGTCTTTCCCTGACCTGGTGAACAAGGCACTCATGCTTGAAGACAAGCGGCGTGCTTTGGAAGACACTCGCAAGCGCAAGTTGGTCAGTAAGGGAAGTTCCAGCAACCAGAAGCCTCGTCCGTGGCAGTCAGCCCCGGCCAAGCCAACCTATCAACAACCAAGAGCTCCTGCACCTCGTGCCAACCCTCAGCCTCAGCAGTATGCCAACCCCAGGCCAGCTTTCAACCCCAATACCAGTGGTGGCAACAAGATCAACGCTCCACACCAAGTCACTTGCTTTGGATGTGGTCAGCCCGGACACATCTCAAGGGTGTGCCCTAACAAGAAGCCTGATGCCCCGCGCCCCAATGCGCAGAACCAGGGACAAGGCCGTGGAATGCCACCAAGGAACCGAGCTCCTCGCAATCCACCGAACTATGGGAAGGGGCGTGTGAATCACGTCACTGCTGAAGAAGCCCAGGAAGACCCGGACGTCGTGCTGGGTACGTTCCTTGTCAACTCAGCACCTGCAACTGTCTTGTTTGATTCTGGTGCAACGCATTCATTTGTCACTCAAAGATTTGCATTAAAAAGTGGCATGACCCCTACACCCCTGAATAACCCTATGGTGGTACAAACCCCCGGAGCCGAGATGAGAGCCAAGATAGGCTGTAAAGGAGTCAGTATTACCATTAACGGTGTAGACTTCCTAGCAGACCTTATCGTCCTGAGATCGCAAGGCTTGGATGTGATCCTAGGCATGAATTGGCCCAGCAAGCACCAAGGCTTGTTAGACTGTGCCAATCGGACAGTCACTGTGACCAATGACCAGGGAGTCGAAGTCAAGTTTGCTCCCAACTCCTCTTCCGCTCAAGCCGCTAAAGTCAACTGTCTGTCTGAAGTTGGGCTAGATCAAGTACCGGTGGTATGTGAGTATCCTGATGTCTTTCCGGATGAACTACCGGGAATGCCCCCTGACCGTGACATTGAGTTCATCATCGAGCTCGTGCCCGGAGCAGGATCCATCTATAAGAAGCCTTATAGAATGGGGACGGAAGAATTAGCCGAGTTGAAGAAGCAGCTGGAAGAGCAGCTAAGGAAGGGATTTATCCGCCCAAGTGCCTCCCCTTGGGGATCTCCTATTCTGTTTGTGGCAAAGAGGGACGGTACCATCCGCTTATGCATTGACTATCGTTCCCTCAATGAAGTTACAATCAAGAACAAGTACCCACTTCCCAAGATCGAAGATCTATTTGATCAGCTCAGCGGAGCCAAGGTATTCTCCAAGATCGACCTCAGATCTGGGTACTACCAGCTGAAGATCAGACCCCAAGATATTCCGAAGACGGCATTCGTAACCAGATATGGCCTGTACGAGTGCACGGTCATGTCTTTTGGGTTAACCAATGCCCCAGCTTACTTCATGTATCTCATGAATTAAGTCTTCATGGAATATTTGGACAAGTTTGTTGTTGTCTTCATTGATGACATTCTTGTGTTCTCGAAGTCGGAGGAAGAGCACGAGCAGCATCTGAGGATGGTCCTAGACAAGCTTCGTGAGCACCAACTGTATGCCAAATTCAGCAAGTGTGAGTTCTGGCTGCATAAAGTTTGATTCTTAGGTCATGTCTTGACCGATGAAGGATTATCTGTTGATCCTGCAAAAATCGAAGCTGTGACTCAATGGCAATCTCCAACGACAGTCAAGGAAGTCAGAAGCTTCCTCGGACTAGCGGGCTATTACCGCAAGTTCGTGGAAGGATTCTCTAGCATTGCACGACCAATGACTCAGCTCCTCAAGAAGGACAAGAAGTTCGAGTGGACGCCAAATGCGAAGAAAGCTTCCAAGAGCTCAAGAAGAGATTGACCACCGCCCCAGTTCTGGCAACACCTGATATTCACAAGGAGTTCGTGATATATTGTGATACCTCTCGAACCGGATTGGGAAGCATTCTGATGCAAGAAGGCCGCGTCATAGCATACCTCTCCAGGCAGCTACGACCCCATGAGGAGAACTACGCTACTCACGATCTTGAGCTAGCAGCAGTAGTTCATGCCTTGAAGACATGGTGGCATTACCTCCTAGGGAAACGGTGTGAGATTTACACAGACCACAAAAGTCTGAAGTACATTTTCACCCAAAAGGAATTGAATATGAGGCAGCGGAGATGGTTGGAACTCATCAAAGACTATGACCTCAGTGTTCAGTATCACCCTGGGAAGGCTAACGTGGTGGCCGATGCCTTAAGCAGGAAGGCTTGCTCTTTGAATGCCGTTATTCAAGAAAGGCAGCCAGCCTTGTTTAAGGAGATCGAACAATTCAGTTTGGAATTGGTCACCCCTGGATTTCTGGATCATTTGGAAGTCAGACCGACCCTGTTGGACGACGTCAAGAAGGCACAAGATGGACACGCAAGCATCGAAGGCATCAAGAAGAAGATGAAGCTGGGCAAGGCCCCAGGATTCTCCGAAGACGAGCACGGGATTGTTTGGTACAAAGGTCGCATCTGCATACCAAACAACACCGAGCTGAAGATGCTGATTCTGCAAGAAGCCCACGACACTCTGTATTCCATCCACCCCGGAGGAACCAAGATGTACCAAGACTTGAAGGCACGATTCTGGTGGCACGGTATGAAGAGAGAGATTGCAACCTATGTTGCAAAGTGTGATGTGTGCCAAAGGGTCAAGGCTGAATATCAGCGACCTGCTGGATTGCTTCAACCACTCAAGGTTCCTGAGTGGAAGTGGGATAAAGTCGGGATGGACTTCATCACTGGATTACCAAGGTCGAATAGAGGACATGACTCCATCTGGGTCATAGTCGATCATTTGACCAAGGTGGCCCACTTCATTCCTGTCAAGACCACTTATGATGGCAACCGGCTGGCAGCTCTCTATATCGACCGAATTGTAAGTCTTCACGGCGTTCCCAAGGAGATTGTGTCAGATCGAGGAACCCAGTTCACCTCAAGGTTCTGGAAGAAGTTCCAAGAAGCCCTGGGAACCAAGTTGTCTTTCAGCACAGCTTTCCACCCACAGACCGGAGGTCAGACAGAGCGAGTCAATCAGATTCTCGAAGATATGCTCCGAGCCTGTGTCCTGGCGTATGGAGCCAAGTGGGAAGACTGTCTCCCTTTTGCCGAGTTCTCCTATAACAACAGTTACCAGTCAATCCTTCAGATGGCACCATTTGAGGTATTGTACGGACGCAGATGTCGCACACCCCTCAACTGGTCAGAGACTGGAGAAGGACTAGTCTTTGGACCGGATAATCTCCGCGCAGCAGAAGAGCAAGTCCAGCTAGTCAGAGAGCGATTAAAGGCAGCCAAGTCAAGGCAGAAGAGTTATGCTGACACTCGACGCCGAGACATGAGTTTCCATGTCGGGGACCATGTGTACCTGCGGGTAACTCTTGTGAAGGGAACCAAGTGTTTCCATGTCACGGGGAAGCTCACACCAAGGTTCATTGGACCCTTTGAGATCACTGCACGATGAGGAGAAGTGGCTTATCAGTTGGAACTACCACCTGAGCTATCCGATGTGCACAATGTATTCCATGTGTCACAACTCCGGAAATGTCTCCAAGTTCCAGACAAGCCCAATCTCTACAAGGATGTGGATCACCAAGCCATTGATCTGCAGCCTGATTTGACCTACCGCGAGAAGCCCATTCGTATTCTGGACGAAGCAGAACGACGTACGCGAAGCCGTACCATCAAGTACTTCAAGGTCCAGTGGAGCAACCACACCGAAGCAGAAGCAACCTGGGAACGAGAAGACTATCTTAGATCCGAGTTTCCCAACCTCTTTTAAGCCCTAGTTTAGGAATCTCGGGGACGAGATTCTTGTAAGGGGGGTAGGTCTGTCACACCCTGCATTTTGTAACATGTTATTTGTATCTTGAAGCATGAAAATTTGGACCAGCAAAATTTTTTAGCATCATTTGGCTTTTATTTGGAATTGAGTTTTCTTCATGTGCTTTTTCTTGTGCTCATTAAAGTCAACTATGACCTCTTCTAGAATTCATCTCCATACCCAAAACTTCTGCCCAATGATCATGACAAGTGTTATATAACAGTATAGTATTTTCTTACAAAATTATTTTGGCCAAAAAGTATTTTATAAATTTAGTTTTCCAAAAACCCCTGAATTGAGATTTGCACTGCAAGTAATTGATTTAGGGTGAGAAAATTATTTCAAAAGGTTTATTTGAGACCTAGTAGTCATAGGACTCCCAGAAACCACAAAGGTATAATTTTAAAAGTTATTTTCCTATTTTATTTAAAAGCTTTTTCTTAAGGCCAGAAATGGTCTTTAATAGGGAAAAATTATTTAACTATTTCAAAAATATTTGCCAAAAATCAGAGAGACTCAGAGGACATATATTGTCCATATATAAGAGTTTGAACACTTGGTCATGTTCAAAATAATGGGCTAAACCCTCTAAAACCCTTTCTGGATATTTCAAGCTTTTGAAATATTTACAAAGGAAATTTTCTCCAAAAATTCCAGGGAAATTCTATCATGTCATATATGACATATTTGATGATCTTGCCAAGTCCCATGCCTTGGGAAGCAAGAAAACATCCTCAAACCCCTTCATAACCATTCTGTCCATATTTGAAGTTTGAGCAACTTTACATTGCCAAACTTGTCCAAATGCTCTCAAACTTGGTGCACATGCTAGAATGACCTAATAAGGCATCTAGACCAAATGCACAAGAATTTGAATAGAGCAACTTGATCAGATCACCTCAAAACCCTTTATGTTCAAATGCAAATTTGAACAACTTTACATTACCAACTTTTTATCTGGAGCTTGAAACTTTGTGGGCATGATCAATACCCCAAATAATGATGCTACACCAAGTGGTGCATCAAGGGGAGATGATTAGCTTGAATCAATCAAGATGAAACCGTTTCTGTTGATTTCTAGGGTTCACCAAAGTTACATTGGCTAGTTTCTTCAAATGAGCCCAAGTTTGGTGAAGCACCCTATTTTCTCATGTCTTTCAACCCTGTTAAGTGCCATGTCAAGTGGAGTTCATTTACTTGACCAAACACTGATCAAACACCTTCTGCAGATTTACTAAAACCTCCAACTTGATCACTTTTACTCTTCTCCATGGCCAATACTTTTTACCACCCGATCATTGAGTTACCAGCTACCTCCAGTAACTTCCCCAGCACCCCAACTCCATGATTGAGGGGTAAGAACCCTGTTTTACCTTGCTGGACAGCAAGTTTTCACCAAGTCCCCAGTCTCCTCACTCTCTCTCAGCATCTCCAGGGCATCCAAGGCCTCAGGCCCTTTCTTTACTCTTTCCTCAACGTGCTAGACACTGTTGGACACGCTGGTTTGGACCAAAACGGCGAGAGCGCGATGATGCCAGCAATACGCACGCTCTGGAGCGCGCAACAGTGCACCTCCACACGGTGGCTCCGGCCAATCGCTGACCCCGATAGCCTCGGGCCTCCCCTTCGCGCCAGTCGAGGCCCCTCGACGTCCGAAACCTCCCCGGCGCTGTCCCTCCCTCCTCCTGCGCCCTCTAGTGGCCGACATCGCACGCGCGCTGGCCGCCCGCGACGGCCACTCTGCTGCTTCACACACGCACGCACTCCAGACGCTTCCCCGCTCCTCTTTTCCCCTCAGCTGGACGTGGAGCAAGTCCACGGTCCTCCCCGGCGTGATCCCAGGCTCCAGAACCCCTCCTAGCCTCGCCTGCAACCTCGCCGGCGCATGGGTCCACGTTGGACCGTGGGCGCGGCTATATAAGCCCCTCCCGAGCCTCTCCAGCAGCATCAGCAGCTCCACTACACTCCACTGAGCCTCCCAGCACCACCCACTCCTCCCCAGGACGTCCCAGTGCTCGGGATCAACCTGAGCTCCGCCGCGTCGGGCCGCCGGCGATCTCGTGGTACGGGCCTTCCCTGCCCCTCCTTCCACCTGATTCGGAACCCCCTCGCCTCACTTATCCTTTCCCCCTTGTTTCCCCCTCCGTTTGCAGTCGGAAACAACCTCAGCCACCACCTCCCGACGAGCTTCCGCCGTCCCACCTCGTCGCCGGCGAACCGGACCTCCCCGGCGTGCCGCACCACCACCACTGCAACCGCCACTCAACGCTGAGTCCATCCCTGGACTCTATTGCCGTCGGCGTGGCCGGAAAACTCGCCGGTGAGCTCGCGGTCGCCGTGGCCGCAAGGTTGGAGATGACAGGCGGGCCGCGCCTATCATCCCCACACCTCTCTCCCCCTCCTCTCTGCCGCTGACCACGGGCCCCGCCCATCAGGTTCAAAGACCTGACGTACGCGCGCAGGCTCCCGTGCGGCTGGGCCGGTCCATCTGGGCCGTGCACTGTGGCCTTCTCTGGCCCAGTGCACAGGACACTTTTTCCTTTATCTTTTCTGTAAATGTTTTAAACATTTCTACAGAAAAGAATAATGATCCAAATTAAATAATTCCAACTCCTAAAAACTTGTAATATTCCAACCTATTTAATGGTACCACTTTCATTCAAATCTATGAAACTTTTCTGTACTGTTCAAATTTAAATTCAAATTTGAGCAGTAATACTCCTGTTGAAAAATCAGTAGATTCCATTCTGTTACTCCAAAACTCCAACTAAGATTTTTCCCCATCTTAGAAATCCCTCTAGTATTTTACAAAAATGAGTTGACATTTTTCTGAGCACTTTGATTTTTCTGTATTGTTTGTATTCTTATTTTCCCGTGGTTATTATGCGACGTATAGATCCCGTATTTGACGAAGTTGCTGTGGAAGAAGAAGGAGAAGGATTTGAAGACTTTGAAGACCAAGCCAATCTAGGCAAGCAACCCTTTGACCATGATACACTTGTTCTCGGAACCCGTTTGTTTCCGATGCATGATGATAGGGTTACGATGGTGACCTAGATGAACCACCACATGATGCATGCTTTATTGATGATCTCACTATGTGCTAGATGACATGCAAATAGTTGGTCATGATGCTTATATGATGCATGTGTGATTTTAACCTTCGTAGTTAAAATCATTTGCATGAACCCATCGGGTGCCCCTAATGCCCGAGGGTGATGATGTGTTAGGTCATCACTTGAGAAAGAAGTAATGTGCTGGTAATATCATGTGCATGGTGGAATGATGGATTAGATTTATGTGTGACTACCGTCCCAACCAAACATGTGCAACCACACTACCCCTTATGGGACGGGGCTTTATTGATTACTTAGGTCGATACTAGCATGGTGCCCGCATTACTAGTGACGGGAAGACTTGAGGTCTTTCCCGGGACGGGGTCGTGCTTGGATAGACGGCCATGACTGTTTTTACAGGGCACCGGACACACCGTTGGTCCCTTCGGGTACGCGTGACATTGAAAGTTAGGGCAAGTCCCGTGATCTATTGTTTGTACCCGAGGGCCGTGTACCAACGAGTGGACTCTATGTTAGTGTCCTCTAAGGAAAGGTAATTACCGGGTGCTTACCCCGGGTACTTGAGGTACCGCGGGTCGTGGATGACACGGAAGTTCCCCAGATCTTGTGGGTAAAGTGTACAACCTCTGCAGAGTGTAAAACTATTCGAATAGCCGTGTCCACGGTCATGGACAGTTGGGTGGTGCTACTTAAACTATGTCCAGAATTTTACTTCATCGGTGATGGAATGTGAGTGATAAGTCAAGGATGGTGACTTGACTCGATGAGTTGAATCATATTCATGTTGATATCGGTAACCTGTCTTCGAGGTTACGCGAGTTTATTGATGCATTAACTTGATGGTAGAATATTTGTTCTAGCCTTGCTAGATTGATCATTGTTATTCATATGCACTGTTACTTTGAACCACATCATGGGTTGCTTGCGAGTACATTCAAAGTACTCATTGGCTTGCCACTGGTTATTTAATTGGCCAGGCATGGAAGAACAAGATTATGAGGAAGAGTTCTTTGGAGACGAACATGCGAACTAGGACGCTATCCCAGTCAGAATGCCTGTAGGGTTAAGGCAGATGGCATGGGTTCTACCCGTTATCGAAGACTTCCGCTACTTATTTGCTATTCAGCCCGTGAGGCTCTATCTATGTAAGACTTGGCCATAATGGCCTTAATTCGTGTAAGACTATTGGTATGGATGTAAGACTCTTGTTATTTCAGCTTCTGTGTGTTCAGTGAGCATTGATCTCTGGGATCACTGTACACGTGCATTCGGTGATCTCGACTTCTAGGTCGGGGTCCCCACACATAGAAAGGGGGGATTTGACCAGAGAGAGTGAGAGAGAGATAGAGGAAGAGAGAGAAAGAGAGAGAAAGCATTCCACCATAGGAGGGATCGGATCCATTCCACCCTGACCATACACAAGCTCATCTGAGCCCAAGAACACGTCTCCTCCTAAGGTCGTTCATTCATTGTACTAGTTCATCCTCAGCCCCACAAGGCAATCCGCCACACACACTAGAGTAGGGTATTACACCACAAGGTGGCCCAAACTAGTATAAACCTCTGTTTATCTTGTTCTTTGATTTCGTCGAGCTAGGCCGTGGAATCATAGGGCGAGTGCGCTAGGGAGAGAGTGTTTTTGGTGCGCACCCCAGAGTTCAAACCTATCTTAGAGTTTGCGAAACCCGAAATCCAATACCTCATGCGTCGTCATCTCCCAGATCTGGTCTTGCAGGTTCACCAGCCCCTGCGGCATGTCCTTGGGTGAATAGCCCCATTTCATCTTGGCGGCCGGCCGCTTGTTGGCGAATGGCGGCAGGTTGATGGCATCTGCCCTCCTGCCGATGTTGCGCGTTTAGAAGAATGTGTTCTGCCAATTCTTGGCAGAATCCACCAAGGGCATCTTGGGAAACGCCCCATGGGGTCGTATAGAGACGACGGCGGCCCCACAGTTGGCCATGGCTCTGGCCTCTGGCTCCGGCTGCTTAAGGAAGAAGAGAAGGCCCCAGAGATCTAGGAGTGGCTCCCCACCCAGGTAGCCCTCACGGAGGGCGATGAAGCCCAAAAGCTGCACCATGGCATTCGCGCCTAGGTGATGCGGCTGTAGCCTGAAGAAAGAAAGGAAGGCACGGAAGAAATCGCTCGCGAGGGGGGGGGGGGGGGG
>LR738712.1:386522907-386574561 GCA_902687465.1 Secale cereale
GCGAGCCTGCGACGGAAATGCCCGATGAAGACAACGCGCTCGCCCTCGTGCGGCTCAGGTGACCTCTCCGCCCCGGGTGTGTGTGCGGCTATGTCATCCGCTGGCTTCAACCGATGGGTCTCCCAAAGATACTGAATAGCCGCGTCGGTGATCTCCGACCCCTCCCATGAGCCTCCCATCTCTAGGGCTCGGAAAAGAAAGGTACGTCGAGCAGGAGCGGCCGATGTATGTGCTGTACGGTGGCAGTGCTTCGCCCGGAGTAAGCCGGATGCTGCGGCGCGCGGCAACCTCCGGAGCAAATGAGAATAAGAAGAAGAAGGAAGCGAGGGGGCACGTGCGTGTATGATTTCCGCTGCCCCCTCCCCCCTCAATTTATAACCACGACAATGAGGTGGGGGAGTGGGATCGGTTGCGCCAACATTTCGCACTTCCCCGCGATATGTGGGCATGATCCATGCGCGCATTAATTGCATCAAGAAGGGCAACCATCCGCGGCCGCCACAGGGAATCCCCGCGTGGGCGACGAGCGGCGGGCCCAGCCCCGCTGTTACATCACATCGCGCGCGTGGTCTGTTAGGCCTTTTCAGCTGCTGCGCGCCACATGGCGCTCACATCAAAACAGAGGGGGCGCGTCCCTTACCCTCCAAGGTTTGGCGGGCTTTTCGGTTTCCCGCCCTCATTGGGATGGCACAATCCGGCTTCCGGAGGCCGGCACACAGAGGGTGTTACGGAGCCTGGCAGCCGCAAGCTCCATCAACATCGGCCGCCTCCTCAACGCCCCTGCTCGAAGCCAGTGAGCCTTCATAGCTTAGGGGACTACTGTCAGCGGGATGAACCCCGGGTAGGCAACGGAACCCAAATCCTTTTCAAAATCATCGTAGCAGGCATTGCTTCTTCTTGAGCTTGCGTTGGTTTTCCCTTGAAGAGGAAAGGGCGATGCAACAAAGTAGAGATAAGTATTTCCCCCGGTAAAGAACCAAGGTAACAATCCAGTAGGAGAAGAACGCACAAATCACAAATACGTGCACAAACAATCAAACACTTGCACCCAACGCGATAAAGGGGTTGTCAATCCCTTCATGGTCACGTGCAAAGGTGAGATCTGATAGAGATAGATAAATAAAACTAAACAACAGATAAAATATATGGGTTTTTTTATTTGTAGAACTAAAAGTAAAAGCTTGCAAAAAAGTAGATCAGAAACTAATATGATGGAAAATAGACCTGGGGGCCATATGTTTCACTAGAGGCTTCTCTCATGAAGGCAAATAATACGGTGGGTGAACAAATTACTGTCGAGCAATTGAAAGCGCAAAGTTATGACGATATCCAAGGCAATGATTATGTAATATAGGCATCACGTCCGTATCAAGTAGACCGACTCCTTCCTGCATCTACTACTATTACTCCACTCATCGACCGGCTCGTGCCTGCATCTAGAGTATTAGGTTCATAAAGAACAGAGTAATGCATTAAGTAAGATGACATGATGTAGAGGAATAAACTCAAGCAATATGATGTAAACCCAGTCTTTTTATCCTCGATCTCAACAATGCAATATGTGCCTCGCTACCCCTACATTGTCACTAGGTGAGGACACCGCAAAATTGAACCCAAAGCCAAGGACTTCTCCCATTGCAAGAAAAACCAGTCTAGTTGGCCAAACCAAACCGATAATTCGAAGAGAAGTACAAAATATCAAATCATGCATATAAGAATTCAGAGACGATTCAAATAATATTCATAGATAAGCTGATCATAAATCCACAATTCATCGGATCACGACAAACACACCGCAAAAGAAGATTACATCGGATAGATCTCCAAGAACATCGAGGAGAAGCCATCTAGCTACTAGCTATGGACCATAGGTCTATAGTAAAATACTCATGCTTCATTGGAAGGACAATAGAGTTGATGTAGATGTCCACAGTGATTGAATCCCCCTCCAGCAGGATGCCGGAAAAGGCCCCAAGATGGGATCTCACGATAACAGAAGGTTGCGGCGGCGGAAAAATGTTTTCGTGGATGCTTCTGAGGGTTACGAAATATTTGTGAATTTATAGGATTAAGATGTAGGCCGGTGGAGTCATGAGGAGCCCACAAGGTAGGGGGCGCGCCCTCCTCCCTTGCAGCCACCTCGTGGCTCCTGTGACTTGTTCTCCAAGTCCCCTGGGTGTCTTCTGGTCTAAGAAAAATCATCGTAAAGTTTTATTCTGTTTGGACTCCGTTTGATATTCCTTTTATGCAAAACTCAAAAACAAGGGAAAAAACAGCAACTGGCACTTGGCCCTAGGTTAATAGGTCATTCCCAAAAATAATATAAAATAGCATATTAATGCATATAAAACATCCAAAATAGATAATATAATATCATGGAAAAAAATATTATAGATACGCTGGAGACGTATCCAGCATCACCCCTCAATCCGGCTCACACATGGCCGGGTTCCGCAACCCGGCCAAGTCGCTCAACACGGCCAAGACTTCAACATGACCAGGCCTGCAGGCGCATGCCGGCGGAGCCCGACAAACCAAGACCCCCATGCAAGCAGACGTCCACGTGGGGCGCTCCTCAACCCGGCCACGGGTCAGTTCCCGTCCCATCCAAACGTACAGCAAGACAGGCCCCCACGAGGGGCGAGCTTTGCTACAGTGGGCCACCAACACCGCTGACCGACATCGGGATGGCTACAGTGCGCATCCATCCCATCAACAGGTACAAATAGAAACCAGGCATCCCGGCAGTGTAGCTGACGATGGCTCAACCACTCCGTGACTTTACGACACTAGTACCTGGTGGGTCCCAATGCCGCCTTCTAGTCACTGACAACCCAGCCCCGTGCCCTTGTAACTTTACCATTATAGCACTGGGGGTTGACCTATAAAACCCCCCAAGAGGCCTCCATGCTCGGGGGTCAGTCATTCATTTCAGAGAAGCTACCAGTAGAATACATGCATACACACGGAGAAGGAGCAGCCTAAACCCTGGCCTACCTCCCTTCCTCCTCCAAACAGCTATAGGAGAAACTATGTACTCCTACGTGCATCCACATATAAATCACTTGGCAAGACTAGGGGTGTTATCTCTTCGGAGAGCCCCGAACCTGGGTATGTCTTGCATCCCTCGCTTGCTCATGCCAACCTCGCCTCTGGAGCCCACCGGTGCTCTCGAGACTGTCTCTTCCTTTAGCCATCCCTTGGCATCCGCCGTGCGCCCACCACAACATCTTGCGTGTGCGTAGAATTTTTTTAATTTTCCATGCAACGTTCCCATTGGAGTTTGGACCCAAGGTTTCCTTAAATTAGGTTTCGTCGGCCGAGCTCGCAAAGGAAGCATAAAGCTCCAAGTGATTTTCCTGATCATGCTCTGTCACCTCAAAGGGGGAGCATGTTTCATGATCTATCGAGCCTTTCGATGGCCCGTTGGCGAAATCCATCGATGTCCCTATGGCACCGGGGGAA
This sequence comes from Secale cereale, assembly GCA_902687465.1. Taxonomy (NCBI): domain Eukaryota; kingdom Viridiplantae; phylum Streptophyta; class Magnoliopsida; order Poales; family Poaceae; genus Secale; species Secale cereale. The sequence goes on from LR738712.1 coordinate 386,526,373, forward strand.
CCCTCATCCTTCGTTGGCGAGGACATTGATCCTTGGCGACCCAACAACGAGCTCTCAATGGAAGCACCAATGCCGGCGTCAAAACCAGCATACCTCGAGTGGGGGCCCATGCTGTTGGATTGGATCGATGGGTAACAAGAGAGAACACAAACATTTACCCAGGTTTGGGCCCTCTTTATTGAGGTAAAACCCTACGTCCTGCTCTTGCTTATATTATGTGCATGTCAAAGTACATAGTTGATCTACCTCGAGACCGTGAGTTGTGGGCTAAACCCTAGGGGTATGATGAATGTACGAAATGGTGTATCATACAGACTAAACCCTCTGGTCTATATATGCACAATGGATATATAGGATTACACATGGTCAATTACCATCTAGAGATTACATGTCGAATCTAATCAAATATACTTGAAGTACACGCATAGTCTGTAGTTGCCACACATAGAAACCCTCCAAAGTACTTCCTCCTTGACGGGCTAGTGGCTCAGCCTTTGTAATAGTCTAGCGGGGCTAGGACCCCCTAGGACACCATCACCTAGGAAACAGACGACCATGGAGGCTACTATGGCGGTTGCCATGATTCTCTAGCACGATGCTGGCATCGTTTGCGAGGCGGCAGGCACGAGGAGTGAGCTCGGTTGATATAGCGGTGGATTGGGTCAGAATGAGAACAACCTTCGATGTGCCACCATCGCTCGGTTGTTGGGGAGCTGGGCGGACAAAGGTACCACAACGGGCGCACGCGGTGGCTGGGTCGAAGCAGCATTGCATGGTGGCACCTCTAGTGCGAGGAAGCAGGTGGGAGCGGTGGTGCTGGCCAGCAAGGCTTAGGTAGATCTAGGCCCTGGTCAGCGCCATCGACTAGGCCTCTTCATTGAGTTAATAGATGCCGAAGATGTAGTATGGATGTGCATGGTGGTGCGTAGGGGCGGTTCAAGACATGCTGGAGATGTGCGCGCAGACAATCACCATGAAGAGGGTGGTCTTAACCTCCTCCATCACCGCCGTCCATCCTAGCTGGTATAATTGGTACATTTATCGCTAACTAATGGGTGAGGAGCCTCTCCCACCTAACGATCGAGGGAACTACCATTAGTTATTTGTAAACATACCAATTATATCCACTTGTACATACTTGGCCTGCCCTTCTCAAGCAATCTGGAGAAAAGGAAAGGTCCATGAGAAACCATGTACTAGGCCCTCCTTGTCTTCGGTATAAAAATAGTAAAAATAATAGGCCCATGAGATGCCTATCGGTCTCTACTAAGTCTTGTAGGCCCTAGCATCGTCACTATTCCGTGATTAACTCAAGTAGTTAGCGTTGCACAGCTTCTTCCTGCGCCCCGGCCGTCGGTCCTGCCTACTCGCGATCAGATTAATCTTGCATCGCGGACATGCGACGTGCTATCTTCCATGCAGCACTCGACGATTCTTCATTCCCACCAACGAAATAGGAAAGTTAGCAATAGTGCCATCAATTATTTTATTATTATTTTCGAATCTCATCTTGTACTATATATGGCAAAATTATACAAACAGATGTTTGCTCTTTTGATTGAATGATGTATGATGCCAGTTTTGAAAATTGTAGATCAGCAATTATAACACCGCAAAAATCATTTCATTTTGTAGCGTCCTTTATTGGAAGATGACTTTCCTTTGTCATTGCATGATAATCCACACGGAAATAAGGTTTAGCAGCTAAGTTCTCTTTCGATGAAACTACTTCTCCTTTTTATTTTATTGACATCATAAAGTCAGATTTGAACTAATAAAAATAAACCATGTTCTACAATGCCTTGCTACTTGTCAACCATGTCCATAAATTTCCCGAAGTGGAGGGGATGATGCTGCACAGCGATGGTAAGTATTTCCCTCAGTTATGAAACCAAGGTTATCAATACAGAAGGAGAACCAATCAAGCTTCGTAAACAACACCTGCACACACACAAAAATCCTCGCAACCCGACGCGTAGAGGGGTTGTCAATCCCTCTTGGGTAAGGTAATATGATAAAAGATATATTGATAGATGTAAATAAAATAAAAGCAAATAAAATATAGTAAGGCATTTTTGGGTTTTCAGTAATATAGATCTGAAATAAAAGAGGCGAATAAATGGGAAACATAAATAGCAATGTAGATCTGCGAGTATATGATGAGAAATAGACCCCGGGCCTGTAGGTTTGACTTGTGGCTTCTCTCGAGAAAATAGCGTTCGATGGGTAAACAAATTACTGTTGGGCAATTTATAGAAGAGCGAATAATTATGACGATATGCAAGACAGTGATCTTGTATATAGGCATCACGTCCAAGATTAGTAGACTGACTCCTGCCTACATCTACTACTATTACTCCACAAATCGACCGCTATGCAGCATGCATCTAGTGTATTAAGTTCATGAAAGAACGGAGTAATACCTTCAGAACAATGACATGATGTAGACAAGATCGATAGCAACGAGACATGCATGTCATGTCTCTTTCTGTCACTGAGATTGAGTGCCGCAATATCGAACCCATTACAAAGCACCTCTTCCCATTGCAAGATAAATCAATCAACTTGGACAAACAAAACCGAGATATCTAAGAATAAATATGAGGCTATAATAATCATTTACGGATATGAATACAAGCAGATATGATCATAAACTCACAATTCATCGGATCCCAACAAACACAACGCAAAGGAGTTACATCAAATAGATCTCCAAAGAGAACATTTTATTAAAGATCAAAAAGAGAGAAGCCGTCTAGCTACTGCCTACGCAACCGTAGGTCTATGGTAAACTACTCACGCGTCATCGGAGAGGCATCAATGGGGATGATGAACCCCACGGTAATAGTTTTCCACTCCGTTGTCGTGCCAAAACACGGTATCATCATAGATTTGGTGGGATCCTACTTCTATGACAAAAAAACATGATAGAAAATGGGCTTTGTGTCGTGGGTGGGCTGGAGCCACAGCTGGATGATACTCTTTGGGGCGTCCATGACGGAAAAAATCATGGTAGAAGCTGTCGGATCGTGGGTTCCGACAAACCCTTGAGGTTCGAACACTAGGGTGCGCATGAAGATCTCTCCTTTCCGTTCCGGCTCGCTCATGCACCGATTCCTGGCCTAGCTCGTCGAACTCGAAGAACAAGGGACACAATGGTTTATACTGGTTCGGGCCACCGTTGTGGTGTAATACCCTAATCCAGTGTGGTGTGGTGGATTGCCTTGTAGGCTGAGGATGAACTAGTACATGGGAAGAACAACCTCTTGAGGAGAGGTGTTCTCGCGCTCGGATGAGCTTGAGTGTATGAATCTGATCGTCCTAGGTTGGGTAGGCTCAAGATGAGATGCCTCTCAATGGTGGTGCCTAGTCCTATTTATAGAGGCCCGAGTCCTCTTCCCAAATATTGAGCGGGAAGGGATCCCACAACGGCCATGTTTGAAGGGGGACGGCTAGTACAAGCTATCCTGACAAAAGGTGGTCTTCGCCTGCCAAAGGGTCTGGTGGTGACGCCGTTTTGGGCTCCGCGGCGACCTCCGCTCTGCCATTCTGCTGGTCTTGGTCTGATTGCACTGATATGGAAACCTTTGCCTGATGCCTCACGACTCCTCGCCTGCACTTGCCCCTTTAGCACCAAAGAGAAAACTGGCATCCTATGCCCGCTGGCGCCTGCCTGGCCTTGGTCGTCATGGCTCACGTCATGCGAAGCTCGTGAGATGCCCCTTGTCTTGATATCTCCGCTCCTCGGGAGCTATCCTAGTGAGGCCGCCCCAGGGGAGGTCTCTCGTCGTCCGCCTCGCGAGGCTTGGCCCCTCGCGAGGGTCTTGAGTGGTTGTTGATGAGGTTGGGCCATACCAGGCCGCTGGATGAGCCACGCTCTGGGCCGTAGGCAGGCAAGTATGGGTACCCCCGTTCCCAGAACGCCGACAGTAGCCCCCGGGCCAAAGGTACGCCCGGACATGGCTTCGCGGCGAAGCCAAGGGTCAAGTCTGGAGAGTCGTGGGCATCAAAAGCCTGCGGCCATGGTCGACGCGTGGCGATTGATGGGACGTGGCCGTCTCCACTTCCCCACGCCGCCTCGGCAACTGCACGACTCGACAAGTCCCTGCATGCCCAAAAGACAATCATTACCTGCGATTATGGAGGCTGGCGGGTGGCCTTCTCCTGGCTATAAATAAGGCAACGGGCGGAGCCCCCGTTGCCCCTTTTCTACCTCCATCCTTCCTACTTCTTCTTCTTCTTCTTTTCTCCTTGCTTGGCAGCGCCACCCATGGCGCCGATTCGGTGATTCTCCGCCGCCGAGAAGGGAAAGACTCCTCGTGAGTTCGTGGTGTGGGCTGTGATGCCTCCTAGCTCCTGGATCCGCTTCCTGCCATTCTTATCCGCAGAGATGCCACCGAGAGGGCCACTCGAGCTGTGGTTGCAACACGCCAAGTGTCGAGCCCCGGCGACGGGGATGAGGTTGAGGTCGTCTCCCTGGGTAAGATCTCGATGACTCGCGGATGGGGCGAGGTCGCCCGCTTCTGCTGCGCGGAGGGCGCCCTTGCCATCCACTTCGAGTATGACGGCGCCTCTGTGCTGCTCTTAAAGGTGTTCGACAAAGAGGGACGCCGCTTGGAATGCTGCCCCGGAGGGGGCCGTTGGGATGACACAACGGCTGGCGCCATGCCAGCCATCGACCCCGCTGCCAGCTCTCCCAACAGCAGTGATGGCCCTTGGGAGTCCAGCAGCTCTCCCGAGGCCGACGAGTCTCCGGAGACGAGTGACAATAGCTACGCGCCTTCAAGCTCGCGCCGTGCCCGGTGTGCATCAGCTGCATGAGCTCGTCGACGACGGTGACTTGAGCAGGGTTGGAGATGGCATCTCGTGGCCCACTATTTATGATGGCGTCGACGATGGTGGCCGTAGCTAGGGCCTTCTGAAATCCTTCTCTGGTGTTCCCTGTGAGGAATCAAGGCCAACCCCAAGGGGGCGTGTAAAGAACTAGTAACACTTTTGCTCCTGTTTTATTATCCTTGCTAATAGACTCTGTGTGCAAGCCTCGTTCCAGCAATATCGCTCCTTTCTACCCTTTCAAGAGCTTGGCGCTCTACGCTGGCAGGTCCCAGTCCCAAGGCAAGCTGCAGCCGTCGCTCGTATGCCAGGTCGCGATTCGTGGTCAAGGCTAGGAGGTGAGCGGCCCGAGGTCCAGTAAGATCTCCTAAGGCGCGATGCTCAAGAGGTCCGCCTTAGTGTGCAAGCAGCTTCCGGAGGCTAAAAACGGAGGTGGCATTGCCGACGTGTGACTGCTGAATCCAACTCTTCGTGTGATGATGGCACACAGATGGGGTTCAAAACTTATCTTGATGGGTATGAGGTGATTCCTCAAGTGGTGTGCCTGGCTCGCTTCCGATGTCGCATGGCTGAGATTTCGTGATTTCCTTCCCGCTTGCCCTAGAGTTCTGCACCGGCTGAGCCCGGCTCCGCGTGTACCTCAGCTGCCGTTGGGTCATCCGGATCACCAGTACGAGACCAAGGGGTAAGGGGCTACGTGACTAGTTAGGCTCCGAAGTCGCGATGCTCAGGAGTTCCCGTTTGTCAGGACCCCGATCCTAAGTCACACTGATTTAGCATGTAACACATCATACCACTTTGCGGCCTCATGCACGGTATCCCCACGGGTGCCACCTTACCTGGCTCGGGACCGTTTGCGCATTTTGGCACACATATATGATAGTGTCACTACCATCCGTATGACAGAGAACCCATGCCTACAAGGCTAGTTATAAACCAAAAGTGGCACTCAATTACGGAGACATGCATACATGACCCAGCAACGAACATGTCGGTCATCAACGTTTGAACCCAAGTCGTAGCAAGCTACAAGGACTTAAAGGAACAACGCGTGACATTTCCCATAAGGGACATACACATGAACGAAGAAGGACACATGCCGGCCAACCTACGTGTTCTGGAGCAGTAGCAAGCTACCAGGGCTCAGTGGAAGCACCAGGAGGCATTTACCTGTAAGATAGCCTACCAAGGGTAAACAACTAGGTGTCGGATCCCACACATACAAATCATTTCAATAACATACACACAATATGCTCAATATGTGCAAATACAACATGGCATCACAACAAAACTCTATGACTCAAAGTACTTTTATTAAAGAGGCTTCGAAGAGCCATACATAACGTATCCATACAGGTAGGGGTCACATGACCCAACACTTAAGTCATACCACTACAAAAAAATACACTTCCGTGATGGTACGTGTTTGTCATAGTAGGTCACGTTTTCTGTCATGCATGTATATCCAGGACAAATTTATGACAGAATGAAGATAGTCATACCTGTGCTATCGTAGAAGTGTTCCGTGACATTATGAAAATTATCATCACGGAAGTGTCCACTTCCATGACGATAAATCGCACGTCACAGAAGTACTTTCGTCAAGGGTGACCGACACGTGGCATCCACCATAACGGAGAAAATAGAAGTAATGCAAGCTAGACACCATATGTAAGATGCAACCAATATTACTTTGCCAAGTTAAAAGTGTCTTGTCATAAGTGGCAATCCATAAAAATAGAAGCAATACAACGTAGAAATCAATGCAAGACGCAACCACTATCAAACTGCCATGTTAAAAGTGTCCAATCACGAGTGACTGATGCGGGATACACAACAGCAGTACTTTGATGTAAGAACATGGTATGATGGATAGATGAAGTGTATTCTAGACATAGAACGCCATGTCATATGTACATGTATAACATATGAACTCAGCAGGTGCAATTTAATCAAAATAGAAGAAATACAGGCTAGACAACATATGCAACATGAAACCAATTATCACACTGTCAACTTAGAGTAAGCACCTGCGATGGTGGAGTACAGGAGATGAACTCATCATGTAGACTTGGGACTTCAACTTCATTAGCAGTAGCAGGTGCAAATCTAGAGAGTCTATGTTTGCGTCAGTGCAGAGGACCACCAACATCCCCTAACTTACTCTTTTCCTTCCTATTTTCTGATATTGCCTTATGAGGTCAAAACCACAAGAAGATGAATAAAATTAGCTCTGCATAACTGGTTGATGCATGATACAGACGAACACTACTTTGATGTAAGGCAAGCGCAGGATAGGAGGATGGAATATATACAAAAAAGACAACGTTTCATATTCACACGTACGATAGGAGGATGGAATATGTATGAAAATAGTAAGCGGAAGGCATTTCAACAAAATTAGAAGAAATGAAAGCTAGGCACCATATGAACATGCAACCAATATCACTATATCAGGTAAAAAGTGTCTCGTCGTAAGTGCCATTTCAAGAAATTAGAAGCAGTACAAGCTAGAAGACAATGCAAGATGCAACCTACATCACAGTCCCAAGTTAAATGTGTCTTATGGGTAAGTGATTGTTGCAGGTATAAGTTGTAAAATACGCATATGCAAGTTAATATAATCAGAAGCAATACAAACTAGACATCATATGGAAAACACAACCACATATAACAGTTCCAAGTTAGAGCAAGCACCTGTCATGGTGGAGTAGGGGAGATGTGCTCATCATGTAAACATATGTTCTAGAAACAAGAACACGTGTCATAATCATAGGCATTATGTGTAAAGTAAGCAGATGCAATTCAACAAAGTTAGAAGCAATACAAGCTAGACATCATACGCAACATGCAACCACATATAATAGTGCCAAGTTAGGGCAAGCACCTGTGATGGTGGAGTAGGGGAGATGTGCTCATCATGTACACGTATGTTCTAGAAACAGGAACACGTGTCATATTCACTAGCATTATGTGTAAAGTAAGCAGATGCAATTCAGCAAAGTTAGAAGCAATACAAGCTAGACATCATACGCAACATGCAACGACATATAATAGTACCAAGTTAGAGCAAGCACATGTGATGGTGTAGGGGAGATGTGCTCATCATCTACACAGCTACGTTGACTGTCTAGCCTTGGGTTGTCTTGCGAATCTTGTTGGGACGATGGCGGAGTAGAATCTGTAGAGAACCTTCGTTTCAGCTGCTCGGAAGGACCACCATCATCCAATGCCTTGACAATTCCCTTCAGCTTTATTGATTTTGCATTGCGAGGTCAAACCGACAAGAAAAAGGAATATAATTCGCTCTTCAGAACTCATTCATGCATGATACTGACGAACACTACTCTGATGAAAGGCAATGTCAAGATACGAGGATGGAATATGTACCAAAAAATGGATGGCTTGACATATTCACACCTATGATGTGGTAACTAAGAAGAAGGCACTTCAACAAATTAGAAGCACTGCAAACTAGACAACATATGAAAGGTGCAATCAATATCACTCTGCCAAGTTAAAACTGTCTCGTCATAGGTGGCGTTCATCAGACTAGAAGCAATACATGCTAGAAATCATATTCAAGACACAAACCAATATCACACTGCCAACTTAAAGGTGTTCCATCATAACTGACTGATGCAGGATACACAAGAAGAGTAGTTTCATGTAAGAACATGGTGTGATAGACAGATATAGTATGTACCAAAAACAGGAAAGCGTGTCATATTCACATGTATCATGTGTAAGCTATGCAGATGCAGTTTACACTAATTAGGAGCAATACAAGCTAGACACCATATGCAACATGCAACCAGATATCACACTGCCAAGTTAGAGCAAGCACCTTGGATGGTGGAGTAGGGGAGTGAAGACTTGGACCTTGTAATGCACTATCAGTACAAGGAGAATCGGTACAGATGCTCCGTTTACGTTGCTGCAGAGGACCACCATCATCGCCTTCCTTACTCTTTTCCTTCCTCTTTCTTGATTTTGCCTTGTCAAGTCAAACCCACGAGAAAAAGGAATAAAATTTGCTCTTCAGAACTCATTGATGCATGATACTGACGAACACTACTTTCATGTAAGGCAGCCGCATGATAGGAGGATGGAATATGTATGAAAAACAGGACGGCGTGACATATTGACATGTATTATGTATAAAGTGTAAACTAAGCACAAGGTGCTTGAACTTGTTAGAACCAATGCAAGCTAGAAACCATATGAAAGATGAAACCAATATCACTTTGCCAAATTAAAAGGGTGCCCTAACAAATGTATTTGACCAAATTAGAAGCAATACATGGAAACAGGCTAGAAATAATATGCAATATGCAATGAATAAAGGTGACTCATCATAAGTGATTGATGCAGGATACAGAAGAGAGGTAGTTTCATGTAAGAACAAGGTTAACACATAGATGTAGTGTGTACCAAAAATAGGAAAGCATGTCATATTCACAGGTATAATGTGCAAACTAAGCCGATGCAATTTACCCTAATTAGAAGCATTACAAGCTAGACACCGTATGCAACATGCAACCACATATCACATTGCGAAGTTAGAGCAAGCACCTGTGATGGTGGTGTGGGGGAACTGCGGTCATCAACTAGAGAGCTACGTTGACTATCTTCATTTAGCCTTCCTGTTTCTTGAGAATCATGTGGGGAGGATGACATTACACTCTTTAAATTAGTATGGCGCTCACACTAACCCACCTGGAAGACTGTCTCATCATAAGTGATTGACAAGGGATACAAAAGAGCATTAGTTTGATGTATGAACATGGTTAATAGACACATGTAGTATGAATCAAAAAAAGGAAGGCATGTCATTATCAAAGGTATAATGTGTAAAGTAAGTAGATGCAACTTAACCAAATTGGAAGCAATACAAGCTAGATACCATATGAAACATGCAACCACATTTGACAGTGCGAAGGTAAAGCAAGCACCTGGGATGGTTGTGTGTGGCAATTGAGATCATCAACTGCAGAGCTACGTTTACTGTCTCCAACTGCTGACACTACATCCTTTAGAGCACTGAGACGCTTGATAACCCACAAGTGTAGGTGATCGCAACAGTTTTCGAGGGTAAAGTATTCAACCCAAATTTGTGATTCGACACAAGGGGATCCAAAGAATACTCTTAAGTATTAGAAGATGAGTTGTCAATTGAACCACACCTGGAAACTTAGTATCTGCAGTAAGATAGTTTAGTAGCAAAGTAATATGATAGTGGCGGTTGTAGCAATAATAGTAATGATGATGTGTTTGTAGTTTTTGTAATAGTAGCAACGGAAAAGTAAATAAGCAACAAGCAATATAGGAAAAGCTCGTAGGCATTGGATCGGTGATGGGAAATTATGTCGGATGCAATTCATCATGTAGAAGTTATAACCTAGGGTGACACAGAACTAGCTCCAGTTCATCAATGCAATGTAAGCATGTATTCCGAATATAGTCATACGTGCTTATGGAAAAGAACTTGCATGACATCTTTTCTCCTACCCTCCCGTGGCAGCGGGGTCCTAGTGGAAACTAAGGGATATTAAGGCCTCCTTTTAATAGAGTACCGGACCAAAGCATTAACACATAGTGAATACATGAACTCCTCAAACTATGGTCATCACCGGGAGTGGTCCCGATTATTGTCACGTCGGGGTTGCCGGATTAATACACATAGTAGGTTACTATAGACTTGCAAGATAGGATCAAGTACACACATATATTCATGAAAACATAATAGGTTCAGATCTGAAATCATGGCACTCGGGCCCTAGTGCCAAGCATTAAGCATAGCAAAGTCATAGCCACATCAATCTCAGAACATAGTGGATACTAGGGATCAAACCCTAACAAAAATAACTCGATTACATGATAGATCCAATCCAACCCATCACCGTCCAGCAAGCCTACGATGAAATTACTCACGCACGGTGCTGAGCATCATGGAATTGGTAATGGAGGAAGGTTGATGATGACGATGGCGACGATCTCCACTCTCCGGAGCCCCAAACGGACTCTAGACCAGCCCTCCCGAGAGAGATTAGGGCTTGGCGGCGGCTCCGTCTCGTGAAACGCGATAATTCGTTCTCCCTGATTTTTTTCTCCGTGAAAGTGAACTTATAGGATCTGGGGATACGTCGGTGGAGCACCAGGGTGCCCATGAGGCAGGGGCGCGCCCCCCACCCTCGTGGACAGGGTGTGGGCCCCCTAGTATGGATCTTCTTGGAGATATTTTTATATTTTCCAAAATAAATCTCCGTGGAGTTTCAGGTCATTCCGAGAAATTTTTATTTCTGCAGAGAAATAACAACATGGCAATTCTGCTGAAAACAGCGTCAGTCCGGGTTAGTTCCATTAAAATCATGCAAGTTAGAGTCCATAACAAGGGAAAAAGGGTTTGGAAAAGTAGATGCGTTGGAGACGTATCAATGCTTAGTGCTTATCTTTGAATTACACTGGAGCGACTTCTGTCTTTTCTTTTCAGCATTCATCAACACTGCGTCAGAGTCTGAAATACCCATGCATAAAAAAACAATAGTGTGGGTATGGGTGAAGTGTCTACACAATTAGTACAATGTAAAGGTAGCATATAGCTGGTCGGTGAGAAATAAATGACGGGTGACATATGATAGCTCTACAACATGCATGGAACACTTTAATTACTACATGATTCTATTAAAATAACACTCGACTGAAAACAAATAGGTTAGTCCATATTTTTCTGCATCGTCCGATGTACAAAGAACGGGCTGATCGCCTTCATCTACCTCCAGCTAGTCAGTGTTGACGATCTTCCTCGAAACGGTAGCGACCACCGGCCTAGTCCCCTGCCTGCGCCCTCCCCTCGACCTGACCGCACCGACGTGCTTGGCACCGCCCCCCGACAATCCATTCAAGCCCAGCCGACCACCAGATCGGGCGCAAGCAGCTCTTGCACCCCACACGCCTATGATAGACACCGATGCGCCGATTCCCCGGCGAACAGGCGGACTAGGTGCTCCGCGCGCCTAAGCTAGTGCTGCTTCTTTTAATTGCGTCTCGGCTGGCCCTGAATTGAAATCGAGGCGGGCTACTGACCTCTAGCAAAGGTGAAATAGTAAAGGGAGGAAACCTTGTGCATTTAGTATCACGAAGAAGACACAGTAAGAAGCGCTCAGCTCGTTTCTTTCATGGGATGAATACGGTGTGAGCAGAGACGTAAGGTTTGCATGAATAAGGGAAGAGTAGTACCTCTTTCTGCTGGCAGTGCTGTGTCCTCCTTCTGTTTTTCCAACGATCTTCTTGCGGTTCACTGGAGACGAGAAGTTGTGGAGGACGGTGCAGCCTTGGACGAACCCATCGCCAAGTTGTTGAGTGTGGTGCAGTGGCCGTCTGTCAGTGGCGGCGAAGCAGATCCGAGGCACCGAACGATGGCATAGCGGGAACAGCTTCGGTGCGGTGGACGGTTGCGACAGTGGAGCGGCAGCAGTGAGGCGCAGGACGGCGTGGTCGGAGTGGTTCTGGTACGGTTCACATTGGCGTCGGCATCATGGATGCAACTCTACCTCGGCTTCAGCTGCTAATTCCTTGAGGGCGTTGCGGTTGCGGTTGCGTTGGACGACAACGTCGGGGTACTGGCTCCGACATGATGGAGTTGGGCAGCGGTGGATTGGGCGCTATGGGGTGGAGGACGGAGGAGGCTGGGGTTTCGCGGCTGGTGGAGAGGGCGTTTTGGTGCCCACGGAGTATGAATGGGGAAACAGATGGAGGCAGGCAACTGAGGGGGAACAATGTTTTGGTTTGGGACGCGCTTGTTTGAAATTTGAGGAAAGTTACAAACTTTTCCCCCATCTAAAATTTTGGACATATTGCGGGTTGGGGGTAGGACAGTAATCTCAGGTGTCCCAAATGTGGGCGGGACAGATTTCGGCCGAGCGCGTGGGTGTTTAGGCGCCCACGGCGTATGAATGCTTCTCGGAGGCGGTTGAGACTGGCGTCTTGGTGAAGTTACAAACCTACCCCGGTTTAGACCTTTGGACATCGGGCCGATAGGCTACACGGGCCAGAGTCAGTACAGTAATTTCCTACCACCAAACATTAGTCTCGCGCGGTTTCGGATGACCAGAGGCCTATTTGGCGCTTCGTTCAATATTTGGGAGCAGAAGCATTAACGTTTTCGGTTCTCCTGAATTGAACATTCAGGATTTGTCAAACTTCACAAATCTTTACTCTTGAAAATCCTAAAGCTACGATTATTTTGGAATGGAGGTGGTACATTTGAATATACATTGTACACGAGTGTATATTAAAAAATATGCAACTTACCTCAGTTCATGCATGGTTCCAGATATAACCTCCCTGGGTGCAAAAAAAAAGTTAGACATGCGTATGAATATATATAGCATGTGCAAACGCACAACAAAGATCGATGCCCCCTTTTACATCTGATTTAGAAATTCCATTATCTCGGGTTCAAATAGATGAATACACTTCCTATGAACTCGAATCTTCGAAACCCCCTTTATGTTGAATTCGACATGTATTCTATTTTGTAGCTAGCAATTGGGACTATATCCATGCAAGTGACAAATGTACAAAGTGCCTCACACTAACAACATGGAGTGCACTAATTAATGTTTATATATGAATTGCAAAAGCATCCATTGCCTGTATTTCAAACCGCTCTCACTCTATGGATCGTTAATATGAAATAAACGCATGCACATGCTAGAATTCAATAGAGTATGGGTGTCTGATAGACCGATTTTCGTCCATACGCAATTTGCAAAATTCATGATCTCATCCAAAAAAATAATAATGCCTTTTACATGTTGATGCACTATGCATCGGCCCGTTCTCACAAACGCGCTATATATATCTCTATCTACCGCGTAAGTGCACACACTTTATATGCATCGGCATTTCTCTTTTCCACATGCTCACAATCTCTCTCGGGGTGTCGAGGAGTCTCACGCACATGCTCTCTATGTATCTCTCTCTCTTTCTGACTACTATGCAGCACTCTTTTCACTAATTTCAGTTGGAAAACACTATTTCTCTCACATGCATATATATACACACACGGTCTCTACTAGCCCTCTATACGCACATATATGTGCCTACGTGTCTCCCACATGCACATTATCTTTAGGCCTCTCTCGCACACCTTGCCCCCCCCCCAGACACACCTCTCTCTTAGTAGTTGGCAGATATGATTCCATCATATCATTCGGTAGGATATCCCTGACTGTTTGGCTGGATGGCAATACGAGGCAAAGTTTTACCCTAGTTCGGACCCCTGCAGTTGAGGTAAAAGCCTACTCCTGGTACTGTATATTAGTGATAGGGGTGTGTACAAAGTACACGTGAATACCAGGCATTGTGCATGTGTGTATACTATCGACGAACTAGCCCCAAGCTTCTATAACATACCGGGGGCCTAGGGTTACAAATCATATATGGTCGGCTTATCACCAGTGGGAATAGAGTCCTCCACGACTCTGTAGCTAGGTTCGTGTTGTAGGCCAAGTCCCCCACATGGATCTTCGTATAACGCGTCTCGATCCAACCTATGTGGTGCATGATGGAACCGACCCATGAGTCCTCATGTTGACCCACCACAACTAGAAATGATGTGCCCACCACACCACACATGCAATCGGCCACTAATAAAATAAGCATATACAATAGTACAATGTTATACATGAAAGTTAATTGCATGGTGGATCCAAAAATATTTGTTCTGCATTGTGAATGTTTATATATTCTCCTGAAATATTAGTCACGGGAAAGAGAAACAAAGGGTATATCTCTCCTTGTCTCCATCGGACATCCCCTCTTTCTACATCGCTTTCACGTACGCACACAAACTATCTCTCAGCCCTCTAAAAGTATGCATGCCCACTACACATTCACGCATGACGGTCACTGTATTTCAAGCTAAAGCACTATACAGTCAATGGAGTTCGGAATATGCTCATTACAGTCACTGTATACATTCTCGTGGTGATCATATGGTATCTAGCTCACGATATGTCTCCGTATTTTCTTGATGACACTGACGGATTTTGCATTTGATGCATGCTCTGTATTTTGTTGACGACACTTACGGTCATTGTATTTGAAGCGAAAGCACGATATGGTCACTGGACTTCAGAATAAGCTCATCACGGTCACTACATACATTTTGTCGTGCTAACCAACATGTGGTTGGATGGTTAGGAGGACAATGGTTTCTCGAGCCCACCAGGGTTAAAGTCCCGGTGCTTGCATTTATCCTGGGTTAATTTCTGTATTTTTCGGCAATGTGCGTTCAGTGCGAGGAGTCGTTCCACTTGACTACGAGGCACCTATGGTGACTTCGTAAAATCTCAAGATCATATGTTGGCCCACTCTCTCGAAGGTGCTCATACGGGTAGGGTATGTGTGTGCGCGCTTATAGCGGTGAGTGCTAGCGCGTATATATGAGCCCTTGCGTCTGTACCGTGTTAAAAAAATACATGTCATGATTATACGGTCACTGGCTCACCCGTACAACTCCGTTTTTGTTGATGACAAAATCAATTGACCAATCAAACGTTCCACGTGGCGTAACTAGTGTTGCACCATCGGGGAGCGTAACCGTGGGGCCCACCTGTCAACCCGTATATGAAAGAAAGAAATGGAACTTTGAGCTTGTACTGTTAATAAAATAAGTACATTTTAGGGTGATCATACGGTCACTGGCTCACCATACAGCTCCATAAGTTGTTGATGACACGATCAATTGACCAGTCAAACGGTCCACATTCAGCAACGCAGATTACTATAGGGCCCACCCGTCAGCGCGTATATGAAGGACCGAAATGGTAATAAATTAGTGGTCGGTGGGTACTCGAAGTCGTGAGATCTCTGGTTGGCCATCACCGGCGGTGGGGGGGGGCGCATTGATTGGGCAGTGGGGTGGGGATCGCCGGAGAAAAAGCTCGGCTCGGGGAGGCCTACAGGGATGGCCGGTGCGGCGGCGGACCAGCCGTGAGGAGTGGTTTCGGGGTGGGCGGGGCGGCGTGGCGGCGCGTGCTGGCCGCGGGCGGCGCGGGCGGGCGGTTCGGCCGGTGGTGGCTGGCGCCTCAGGGGGGTGGATTTTGATGATAAACTGCAGGCCCTTGATTTCTTATCCAACGGCTGGAAAATCTAATGACCAGAGATGAAAAAGTGAGTCGACTCACGTGTAGCCTCACCCCGCATGTACACATGCACGCACGCATGCATGCGTGCAACACTGACACGTACACATAACAAACACACGCACGCATGCAGGCATGCAACACTGACGCATACACATGCACTCACGAACACACGCATGTACGCACACATGCATGCAACACTGAAACGTACCCTTGCACGCACACAACACTCGCACGCCTGCATGCACAAATCACATGACGCAAGAAACACGCTCAACCTATACGTGCATGAACCCTTTGTTAAGGACATGGATTGTTACGGGTATTAATCAATCTTATCCGTGATAAGCTGAACATTAATGTTTGTAGCGGTCTTTATGAATCACAACGTATCAAACGGGCTATCAACATGAAAAGGACGACGTCACACTCATTGAACAATCATCGATTTATGAAATGCCCGCTTCTGACCGCCCTGGCCCACCAAAGGTTCCTCTACTGTGCGCTGTGTGCGTTGTGTCACTGACATGCAGGCCATGTACCCAAAGATCACACACGTCAGTGGAAGAACAACGCGCTGTCCTACATCAGAGTCGAGGGCGCCACTCGCTGCACGCCCGGCTGAACACGCCTCCTTGCCGCATTCAAATACCTCCATGAAGCCCGCCCGTGTGGAAGCTGAGAAACCCACTCTGGACACACGTCCGTTCATGATCGGGCCGACATTAAACCCAACACCGGCCGAGCTCCTCCTGTCTGTCGTCTATTTAATCTTCTATTTAAACGAGGCCAAACGCTGGCCAAGAATCGCACACCTCCGTCGCTCCCCTATCTCCTTCTTTACCTTTTTGTCCACTCTTACAATGGCTTACGAAGAGTAGTTATGCCGCATCCAAGCTGGCTGGGTGGCCCGCCGAGCCCGCCTGATACGATCTATGCAGCTCGCTGATCCACCTCCCTCCCCTCGCCCGACGGAGCCAGTTGCCGCCCCAAGCCGGCGCGCGGTTCAGCAACTCGCCGCTCCAGGCCAGTTCGACGAGGAGCAGCGCACGGGCGTTGTTGCTGCCGTCCACGCCGCCGCCTCGTACCGTGTCTCCCATTTCTGTGGCTGAGACTCCCATGCCGGCAGCCGCGCCATGCAAGCAGCGACAGAAGCCGTGTGCACAGAGAGCGACGAGTCGGTAGCCAGCGCCTCCGCGTCCGCTGCCATCATCGAGAAGAAGTAGAACACGGGAGGCCGCCGCCGCTTGGGTCCCCATGAAGGCCACCACGTAGGCGACGCCGGTGTATACAGCTGGTGTCTTACCGGATCCTTTTGTTGTGAGGACCTTCGTCGACCCTACAAATCGATCGGTGTGCGACCATTTAGGCCTGGTATTATATACATGTGTTGTCTAGAACTAGCACCACGTAGTTCATTTGAATGTAATGAAATCCGTCATGTTTGTATGAAAATCAGGTATCTTATATGATTTCCGTCGTTGTTTATATGAAATAGTATCTCGAAAATTTTATCAGACTCCATTTTTGTATACAAGGCCACAAACCCATAGGTACCAAGGCAAAAATTAATGTCGTCTAACTCAATGTTGCAAGCCACCTTGTTTCCTTGTTTGCCGTGTAAATTAATGTGTATTCTTCTCTTTCATGCACATCAAGCCAATGCTCACACTCCCGGATGCATGCAAGGGATAATTAGTGTCCTCCTTTGCTAGTAGTAATACGAGGCAAACACCATTAATATTGCATTGATTAGTGTTAGTGGCCTTGTATATCTGCAAATTGTAATTTTGATAGTAGACTTGTAAATAAAAATGGAGGGCAAAAGATGTGAGATAAGGTGAGGAGGAGTGGGGCGTGGTGGTGACTGGTGGTCATACTAGGCGGAGGCATGGGGATGGACGGTGCATTATGTCTAGGTTTGTATCTCTATAGTCCCTCTCACACACACCCACGTAGGTGGGGGACGTGCACGCACGGTGCACGTACTCCCGTCTCTTTGCCAACCACACCCGCGCGGGTACACGGTGGAGCTGATTTCTGTACGAAAAGGCAGCCCACGTGGTAACTTGACACATGTACTGGTTGTTCACTAGATGGAGGGAGGATCGTCTACCACAGGTGAACAAACAAATTGCGACTTGACGCGTTATGTTAAAAAAGAGGCAAACCATGTGGGGCCTACCTTAGAGGCAAGGCTCTATACACTGGAGTACTTTTGAGGTGAACCTTGCAGAATGATGAGAAGCTTGATTAGTACGCCGTCTCCCCCGCCCACGGGCTCGGTGGCTCGCAGGATGAGGTGAACCTTGCTTACTTCGCCTTACGCCCGCTCCCTCGCCCACGCGCGCGGTGGCTCGCAGGACGAGGATAATTTTTTACTACTCCCTCCGTTTACTCCTCGTCCCTACTACCTTGGTTAGAGAGATTAGCATATTGTTTGGAATATATATGTCCTTTAGTACTCCCTCCATTTACTTATACAAGGCCACTATAAAAAAATACATGTCAGTCTACCTTGGTTAGAGAGAAAATTTTACTACTCCCTCCGTTTACTCCTCGTCCCTATACCTTGGTTAGAGAGTTTACTCTTGACACTGCTTGCATCGGGTGATCTAACACACCTCAAAATCCAACATGTGATGGTACTACTCCTAGTAATAGAATTGAGACTTATAAAACAGAAAAAACAAATATTTTTTAGATGAGCCCTATAAACCCTGGTCGGTACGTACTCCGTAAAATCAGATTTTCCCAAAACTTCGCTCAACCTTTATTTGCTTGTTTCCCTTCCTGCCTCCTTGCCTCGAACAGACTATGCCAAACTACGCTGCCTGCTGATGCGGAGCATCCTAAGGTCATCCCCATGGACCCTTCATCGTCTCATCATTTGCCCAAAGGACCAATGACTCGAGCCCGTGCAAGAGCTCTCGAGACCAAGGTGACTTCACTCTTTGCTCTAAATCCCTCCGATATACATGAGACATGGCTTCTACCCTCATCAGGAACTCTGTGCATTCTCAGGTACTTGGGTGAAGGCCACGGGACAGCTCTGCGCAATGGTCAAGACAGCGAGTTCGACAAGTGCCAGGAACAAGAAGAAGGAAGGCTGAAGATGCTACAGGCACCGGACGTCCGGCCTGCACCGGACGACCGGCGACTTCCAGGCACCGGACGACCGGAAGCCACCGGACGTCCGGCCACTCCCAGACGATCGGACGACCGGAAGCCACCGGACGTCCGTGACAATGACCACAGAAGCTAAATAGCGGAAATCCGAGGGTTACCGGACGTCCGGTCCCTTCGGAACCTCCGGACATCCGGTAACCAGCGGACATCCGCCCCGACGGCGACCATTCGTGTAATATATAGTCGTTGACTCCCATCCTTTGGAGGTAGCTTTTGGACATCTCATTTCAGACCTCTGTGTGGATTCTCTCCCACGAGACTGCGCGCCTCTTTGGAGAAGATCCACCTCGGATTCAAGACCTCCACATCGGGGAAGATCCTACGGGATAACCAAGACCTCCTCCGGGAGAAGACTATCTTTGCACCACCACCGTTGACTATGGACCGTGTATCTCGATGTGTATCGTGGATCTAGCACTTGTGTGATTATATTTGTGTTGATTTGTGTGTTTTCCTCTCGTGTTTTCTCCGTTTCCGCCTTGTGTTCTCCATGTTCATCGTGGGATATCCTCCAAACGTGAAAGATCTGCTGATTAGGGTTCCACCCTACATCAACTTGGTATCCAGAGCATAGGTTGATCACGATTTAGGAGCCCCACACCCTGTTTTCTAGCTTGTTTTTGTTGTGTTCTTCCCAATTTCAAAAATTCCCCACAAAAATAGCCCCAATTTTTTTTGTGATCTGATGATTTGGCAAGATTTTGTTGACTTTGTTCCATGGATTTGCTGTGCCACGAGTGGATCTAGCTTTTCCCCACCTTTTCACCGACTTTTCCCCACAAATTTGGCCAAGTTTCACCAATTTGTCCACGGATCCCCCAACCCTAGCCCCAGACCTACCGGACGACCGACGTTTACTGGACGTCCGGCAACTCACGAGACACCGGACGTCCGCTAAACACCGGACGACCGGAACCCCGCCTACAGAAACTATTACCGGATTTCCGGCAATTACCGGACGTCCGACCCATCCCGACCGACCGGACGACCGGCAAACTCCGGACGTCCGACAAACCCTGACGAAGCAGAATTTGTTCAGTTTCATACCACCTTTCCGCTACCACCTACCCTTCATCCCACCTTCCGCAACCACAATCACTTGACCGCTACGATTTGGAACATCTTGTCTCCCTTTGACTTGAATACTTGAGTTGTGGTTTCAGCATTTCCTTGGATGTTTCGGCTACCCTGGAACGGCAAGACTTCGACAACACCACCGCTCAACTTCGGCAAGGACGGTAACATCGACGACACTTCGCTCATCCTACCTTGCAATTGCATTGTCACCCCATGAACCATCTTTGCGTAGCTTTCCCATTGAGACTAGCCATTTGAGTATTGCCGGGCCACGACACTTGTGCACATTAATGATAGTCATAGATATTGCATACTACATCATCTTGGTATCTTGCATATCTCCGTGTGCCACAAGAGTGATCCGCATACACAATAGCTACCTTGATCCGAGAAGCATGCATAAGTACCCAAAGAAAGAGCTCACAAGCTTTTAAGCAAAAGAGCCAACCAAAGCAAAAAGACAAATAGCATCATACGCCTTGCATCAAGAGAGATCATACATAATAGCAACATCATCTTGTGCTCAAGCATCGGCACATCATACACTCATAGCATACTTGTGATAGTTCGTCGTTACGTTTTGCCTCTTATAGGTCATGCACAAGTGCGTATCCACCTATTAAGCAATCGGTTAGCGTCTCTCTAGTGTTGTGCAACACGAGCATTTTCCGTGGAGTCCACATTTTCGCTCATCCTTGGTTGCACAACCACATCTATCTATCCGTGCGTGTGTTCCGTGTGCTACTTTGCTAGTGATCAACTTGTTGCATGAGCAAATTGTGAACCATTTTCAACATCATTGAGTCACTTTGACGATTGCATTGAATTTGTGCCACATCCTAACCAAGCTCCTCTCAAAGCTTTACTTGTGTAGGTGTGAGAATCGACACGAAGTGGTACCAATAGTGCTATTTCCGGGTTATATTATCGAGTGATCATTAATCCATTTTCAACTTCGGTTAAGGTACATTTGGTATTGTCTTCTCCTTTCTCCCACTCACATACTTGCTTGTGATGATGGATAGGCCAAGTACATCTTCCAACCCGATCTTCGACGATCCTCAAGAAGAGAACAACTACGTCACCAAACTACATCTCTTCGGTGTCCAACGAGCTCTACATCAAGAGAGTGAAGCTATGTGCGAGTACATTGGTGAAGTCGCCGAGGATGCGCGCCAATTTGAAGCAAGGACAAAAGAACAATTCGACATCATCAACACCAACATGTCTACTCAATTCAACGAGCTCCGGACCTTGATAGTCAACCGACGTTCTTGCTCAACATCATCTCAAAGACGAAGCCGCTCAAGTCGACACTCCGACTCCACGCAAGACTCAAGTACACCTACGTACAAAACTCTTCGTCAAGCCGCACGTCAAGCTCGACATGACAACCGGCAGCCTCTTCATGACAAGAGTTCACAAGAGCTATTCGACGAGCAACAAAGCCGACGTCGTCAAAACCAAGCTACACTTGAGCAAGCACAAGAACGGAAACGACGACGCCAACAACAACAAGAGCGAGCACGTCAACACCAAGAAGAACTTGATGCCGAGGCTAATCGCCAAGAACAACAACGTCGAGAAGCTCAAGCTATGGAGGCGCAACGAGCGTTACAAGATGCACATCGCAATGTGGCAGCCCGCACTCGACACACTCGTCAAGAAGAGGATTTCCTTCATGATGAGATGTAAGAGAGGCGCCATCAAGCAAGAATGCAAGAAGAAGCTCCTCCTAAACAAGTACAACAAGCGCGGCAAGAGCAACGTGATAATGCCAACCACCAACATCAAGACCGCCCTCCCAATAGGCAAGGAAACAATGACGAGCATCGCTATGGCAAGCTCAAATTCACCATGCCAAAGTTTTCCGGAAGCATTGATCCCGAAGACTATCTCTCATGGGCATTGAACGTTGACAAGATCTTTCGCCTTCACAACTTCGATGAAGAGAAGAAGATCGCAATGGCATCACTTGAATTCCAAGACTATGTTCTCATTTGGTGGGAGCAAATCATTGAGAGAAGAGAAGCAAAAGGCGAACCTCCTATCACCACTTGGGCTCAAATGAAGGAAGTCATGAGAGCACGATTTGTGCCTACCCACTACAACCGTGACTTATTCAAGAAGCTACAACTCCTCAAGCAAGGTACCAAGTCCGTTGAAGAGTACTACAAGGAGATGGAGATTGCCATGATAAGAGCAAACATCAAGGAAGATGAAGAGCAAACAATGGCGAGATTCTTGAATGGACTCAACTATCCTATCAAGAAGATTGCGGACTTCCAACCATACAACAATCTCCTCGAGCTAGTACACCAAGCAACAAAAGCGGAGCGACAAGTTCAAGAGGACTACAAGTACTCCAAGTTCAACTCCAAGAACTTCGGCTCCTACAATCAAGCTTCAACGACTTCGGCTACTCCTCCTACCTCTACCAAGCCATCTACAAACTTAGGCGACAAGCCAAGCTACAAGAATGCGACTACATCGAGTCACCCACCTTCTACCAACAACTTCAAGCCTAGAGCTTCATCATCTACAACTACAAATGAAGACAACCCCAAGACGAGCTCCATCAAATGTTCCACATGTGGTGGCCGCGGTCACAAGTCATTCGAGTGCACCAACAAAAGAACCATGCTTTTCAACGACGACGGCACATATGACTCGATGAGTGACGACGAAGTGGAAGCCATCGAGCACGTGGCCATGCACCGACGTATCAACGAAGATGAAGACCATCAAGTGGTTTGTGACAACGATCCAAGTCCATCTCTAGTAATATCCAAGGTCTTGAACCTCCAACAGCGTCAAGATGAAGACACACGATGCCATATCTTCCACACAAAGGCCGGCATCAACGGACGTTCCGTCAACGTCATTATCGACGGAGGAAGTTGTCACAACTTGGTGAGTAACAAGCTATGTTCCAAACTTCAATTGGTAAAGAAGAAACACCTTCGTCCTTACAAGGTACAATGGTTGAGCAACTCCGGCACCATTCAAGTGGAGCATACGGTACAAGTTTCTTTCAAGATCGGCGCCTACGAGGACACCTTGGAGTGTGATGTAGTTCCCATGACGGCGTGCCACCTTATTCTTGGACGTCCATGGCAATATGATCGTGGAGTCACACACAATGGACAAACCAACTACTACAACTTCAAGATGAAGGGCAAGGAATTCGTGCTACGACCAATGTCTCCAAGTCAAGTAGCCGCCGACAAGCACTTACCTACCAACCATCATGGAGAGAATGATGAGAGAGTGAGCCACCAAAATGAGAGTGAGAGCCACAAGCCAAATATGAGCGACTCCATGAGCAACAAGAAGCAACTAGTCTTATTTGCCACCAAAAGTGATATGAGAGAAATGTGTGAGAATCCATCGAGTGTCTTTCACCTTGTGCTTTTATGCAAAGGGGAAGCCAAACCTACTAACACTTCACCACCTCTACCTTTAGTGTTGTCTAATTTGTTGCAGGAATTCTCGGACGTCTTTCCCGATGAGCTACCTCCAGGTCTACCTCCACTTCGCGGAATCGAACACCGCATCGACCTCATACCCGGCGCACCACTTCCAAACAAGGATCCTTACCGCGTCAACCCCAAGGAAACAAAGGAGAAACAACGGCAAGTACAACAACTTATTGACAAAGGTCATGTACGTGAATGTCTAAGCCCTTGTGCCATTCCGGTTATTCTCTCGCCTAAGAAAGATGGAAGTTTTCACGCAAATGCATGCTTGTTACGCAAATGCTTACTTGTTACACAACTTGAGTTGAATGTGATTGGCTGTGAGCACCTAAAAGATTTATATGAGCATGATACTTTCTTTGCAAATCCTTATGCTAAGTGCTTGACTCACAGTTCTTGGGAACGTTACTACATCAAGGATGGATATCTTATGACAGCTAACAAACTTTGCATTCCCGAGTCTTCGCTTCGTTTGCTCTTTTTGCAGGAATCTCATGGAGGAGGACTCATGGGACACTTTGGACGCGACAAGACGTTCGCCTACGGTTTCAGCCCATTGTCCCCATTGGACATCCTACCTCTACCTCTACAAGAGCGCATCAACATGGACTCAAGTGCACGAGCAAGCTACCTCAAAAAAGTGCACGAAGATACAAGGGCAATGATCGAGCGACAAGTCCACCGTCTCGCCACCAAGCTCAACGTCAACAAGGCACCAACGGTGTTGCAACCGAGAGATCTTGTTTGGCTTCATCTTCGCAAGGACCATTTCCCACACGAGCGCAAGTCCAAACTACTACCTCGCGCCGACGGACCCTTCAAGGTGCTCGCACGCTACAACGACAACGCCTACAAGATCGACATCCCACGAGACAAGTACTCCGTGAGCGATACTTTCAACGTCAAGGACCTATCTCCTTTCCATGGTGATGAAGATTTCGATGCGAGGTCGGATCTTTCCCAAGGGAGGGGAGATGATGCGGAGCATCCTAAGGTCATCCCCATGGACCCTTCATCATCTCATCATTTGCCCAAAGGACCAATGACTCGAGCCCGTGCAAGAGCTCTCGAGACCGAGGTGACTTCACTCCTTGCTCTAAATCCCTCCGATATACATGAGACATGGCTTCTACCCTCATCAGGAACTCTGTGCATTCTCAGGTACTTGGGTGAAGGCCACGGGACAGCTCTGCGCAATGGTCAAGACGACGAGTTCGACAAGTGCCAGGAACAAGAAGAAGGAAGGCTGAAGATGCTACAGGCACCGGACGTCCGGCCTGCACCGGAGGACCGGCGACTTCCAGGCACCGGACGACCGGAAGCCACCGGACGTCCGGCCACTCCCAGACGATCGGACGACCGGAAGCCATCGGATGTCCGTGACAACGACCACAGAAGCTAAATAGCGGAAATCCGAGGGTTACCGGACGTCCGGTCCCTCCGGAACCTCCGGACGTCCGGTAACCTGCGGACGTCCGCCCCGACGACGACCATTCGTGTAATATATACTCGTTGACTCCCATCCTTTGGAGGTAGCTTTTGGATAGCTCATTTCAGACCTCTGTGTGGATTGTCTCCCACGAGACTGCGCGCCTCTTCGGAGAAGATCCACCTCGGATTCAAGACCTCCACATCGGGGAAGATCCTACGGGATAACCAAGACCTCCTCCGGGAGGAGACTATCTTTGTACCACCACTGTTGACTATGGACCGTGTATCTCGATGTGTATCGTGGATCTAGCACTTGTGTGATTATCTTTGTGTTGATTTGTGTGTTTTCCTCTCGTGTTTTCTCCGTTTCTGCCTTGTGTTCTCCGTGTTCATCATGGGATATCCTCCAAACGTGAAAGATCTGCTGATTAGGGTTCCACCCTACATCACCTGCCGCGCGGGAAAAGACCCGCCCTCGCCTTTTTTTAGTCCGGGTTTGTATCGATGGAACGCGCGAAGCAGCAATAACCCAAGCCGTGTCTTGTACTCCTCCGTTGATGCTCACTTTCGTGAATTCTATACTTCCTGTCGCCGACATGTGGGGCATATAGCAACCGGGTCGACGTGTCAAGCACCAAATAACAATGTAGAACAGAAGGGGGACGCACCCCAGTCGTACCGCCCCAGTAGTAGTAATGAGAAATGAGACGTCAAATCACAATGCCGCACCTTCCCAGATGAACGAAAGCAACCATTATTTCACAGTTCGGTTCGCCATCATCTCAAACCATGTAGTATTGCTTTTGCCTCAAGAGGGACATGCGCATCGCCTTGGTACATCATGACACGTGGGACCGCATGACAGGCCATGCTCCCCCGCCGATCGCTCTGTAAAATCACCTCATTTCTAGTGCAAAAGGTCGGCGAAGGGCATCTATGGGGAGCTGGAGACAAGCCGCATCGACTGGTGCTCGAGTTGGAGCTCGGGGTCGCCAGAAACGATGCCAGTGACGAGTCTTGTGGCTACCGGAGTAAGGGCGAGGACGAACTCGTCGCTAGGAGGCACTACGAGGGGCGTGGAGCAGTGCTACTGGCTACTGGGGATGCGGCGAACGCGGAGACGCGCTCGGTTTCAAGCCAGCGTGGCTGCGGCCACGTCGGCCATGGAGGAGGAGAGCGAGGAAGAGAGATGGGGGGAGAGTGTGGTCTAGTCGCTGTCGAGGCGAGGACATGGAGGATATCCAGACGTCCAAGGGCGGCGAAGCGGCATCCAGGCGGCAAGCAGCTGCCGCAGTAGCGAGCTGGCACGCGCCGGCGTCAGCTGCCTGCCTGGCGGGGACGAAGCAGCTGCCTGGCGCGTGCCAAGACAGTGCTGGGCCGCCAGGTGGGCCGGCGAGGTGAGTGGCATCTGGCCTTTCTCCTTCTCTCTCTTTTTCTAGTTTGTATTCTGTTTTCTATTTTTTTGTACTTGTGTTGTTTTATTAAAAATGCTAAAGAACTTTCATAAATCATGAAACTACTCATGCCCACTGTATATAATATATCCAAGAGGGAACATTGTGGTTTATGATTAGTTGGGCATTTAAAATATTTTATAGCATTTAAATGCCCAAATGCAAATACCATATGCTTTAATCTAGTGACCTTAGGATGTCCTAGAAAATTGTGCACCATTTTTGTAAGAGGTTTAAGACCAAGGCAAAGATGATGAACATTTTTAAAGGGCATTTAGGGTACATTGGAAAATATTTTAGTAAACCCTAGTTGAAATAAGAGGGGTGCTGGGGTTTCTGTCATCCCCATTTTAGGTTTCTGGAAAAAGTTTAAACATGATGCTCACTCTAACTAGTCCTACTGCAAGCACTGACTAGGTATATGACACCGTTGACGTACGAACGACCCTTGGGAAGGAAATGCTGGACTTAGGCCTTGATGTTCTGCGTTGGCAGGGCCTGGCCCCGCGCATACCTCAGTCGCCGCTGGCTTGTCCGGATCCCCAGGACAAGACCAGGGAGTGAGGGGCTACGTGGCTAGTTAGGCCCTTGGGTCACGATGCCCAAGGCCCCCCCTTGACGTACGAACATTCCTTGGGAAAGTAATGCAAGAGTAGGCCTTAGTGTTCTACATCGGCACGGCCCGGCCCCGCGCGTACCTCAGCCGCCGTTGGGTCGTCCGGATCACCAGGACAAGACCAAGGAGTGAGGGGCTACGGTACCAGTTAGGCCCTTGGGTCGCGATGCCCAAGGGCCCCCCTTGACGTACGAACAGACCTCATACCTATGCTAGCCGGGCTCTTGGGAGGGAGGGTCGCATGACGACCAGGTCCGGGGGACCTAGTGGGGCATACGCCAGGCGTGACCTGAGCGTAGCTCTCGTGCCCAGCCCCCTCGCTCTACCCTCCCAACGGGAGAGCAGCGCGGTGGGGCTGGCCACCGAGCCTGGCGGCTCCCTGAGGTTAAAGTAGCCATGAGGCCACACCTAGTTGTTTATCACAAGCGGGGAGCATGGTGCTATCGTTCTTGCACGGGCATAGCCGCTCCTCGACCGTGTCGACTGCCAGCGCAGAGCATGGTGCTTCCACTGGCACGTGGGAGGGGACTCCCTACTGTAGAGAGCCCCCGGGGCGTGTACAACCCCGCCCTGACACGTGGCTTGCACGGTAGGGCTGGAAGAGGTGTATCTGGGCACCCGTGAGCCAGCGCAGGATTTACAGGGCCCTACCTCAAGGCGGGTTGCGCCTAGTCTTGATTGGGAGCGCCTGAGATGATCCTGCAAGTGGTTAGGCAACCTGCACTGAGTGAATCCCTCGAGGTTGCCACATGAAAATGCCAGACACCAACGACCACAGGAGGTGACGTGAATGGGGCAGCCTGCCAAACAAAGCTCAACCGTTGGGTTTATCGACGCTACAGGGACGGACCCGAGCACGGATGTCGTGCCTAGTCATATGCGGATATCCTAAGGAAGGACAACTGGCGTGCGGTTCCCGTAGCGATGAGGCACCATGTTGCGCGCCCTTACCCGCCTGTTCGCACCCAGCTAATGCAAGGGCGAGGCACCAAGGACCACGGGAGGTGACGTACACGGGCCTGGCCCGCGAGCAAGAGCTCGGCCGCTTGCATTTGGCGAGGCTGCAGGGCCGGACCCGAGCACAAACGCCATGCCTATCCTTAGTCATGAGGCGGGCGCGAGCAGGTTAGTAAGGGCATACAACGTTCATGGCATCGAGGTGCCATTCAAATAGGTGAATAATTTTAAACTGCTGATGGGAGAGGTAATGCTAGTTCAGGTAAGACGCCAGGACAATACATGCCTCCGGGACGGACCCAAGCGGCCTGGGGATGATGCAGCCCGAGGGGGCGCCCCCAACATAGTAAGCTAAAGATGCAAAAGGATACATGCTGCAGGGACAAGCCCGTGCGACCTCGGAATAATGTAACCTGTCAGGGATATTACTACCAGGTATAAACCGGCCAGGAGGGTCCGGTTTACATTATCAAGACTATAGTATCAAAGACCCAGCGGAGTATGAATCTGAAGATTGTAGCCCAAGAGGTTTAGAGCCCATGTGTTAGGGCCCATGATTTGTAAACCGTCATACTATGTAACTTGGGATGTAAGATAGAAAGAACAGAGACCGGGGCGGACACGTTTATGAGCCAGCCTCGGGACTCTGTAAACCGGACCGGGCGTCGCCTCTATATAAAGGGACGATCCGATGACGGTTCAGGATAGACAACAACATCTCGAGACACAGGCAAAGTGGATTCGCTCCTTGGTCATCGAAGCCCAAGCAATACCACACCAAACTAGACATAGGCTTTTACCTTCATCGAAGGGGCCGAACTAGTATAAAATCCCTGTGTTTTTCGTCCGCTTTAACCCCTTTAAGCTAACCCGTGGCGATGGCCTCGCGACTAAGTTTTTTTGCTAGGACATCTGCTGTGCTAAATCCATGACAGTTTGTGCCCACCGTGGGGCTATCGCACGATGGTTTTGAGTTCTTGAAGGGGCAGCTTTGAAGGACTCAAGGGCTACGCAGTGGGCCGGATGACTAAGAGTCATCGCGGCCGGATCTACATCGACGATGCAGGCTGGGGCCCCGAGGCCGATTCAATCGAATACGGGTACCAGGTCCCCTTCGGTGGCATCCACATCTTCATCGGCAAGATCGGCGAACTGGGCCCTGAGCCGGACATCTTCCCCAACATCGTCGAGTCGGCTCAGCGTGCAAGACCTGCCCGGATTCAGCTCGCCATGAAGCACGTCTTCTTTGGAGCAGTGCATGGAGTACAAGCCGAGGACGGATTGGACTCTGGCGGCGAGACTGCTGTTTATTCCGGCGATGAATCTTCTTCCGGAAAGACCAAATCTTTGTATCTGCTGCAGGATGGCCGGTCTGAGGGCTGTTCGATGGTGACAGTATTCCGGACCCCCTCGATCCGCCAAACAGGGTTGCTCTCTTCATGGCCGGATCACAACCCGTGCAGCAGTCATCAACAACAGGGGCGTTGATATCAGAGGCAATGGGAGCTAGAGCTGGAGATCCTCCCCCATCGCCATCTGTTACTTTATCTATCTTGGTCGATACTTTGACAGCGCTAGTAACAGCAGAGGTAGCACAGACCAACAAGGAGCAACATGACGCGGAGGTCGCTCAGGTGAAGAGCCGGATTGAACAAGACAAGTTGGACCTGGCTACTGAGAATGCTAGGATGGCTACAAAGCAGGCGAAGCTAGATGCTCAAGCCTATCGACTCAGGTTAGATCAGACCGCTTCACAAGAGGTAATGATGAGAAGACAACGATCTCGCCTGCCGCCGGTTTATGAGGCAAGGAATCTCTTTAGCACGCCAGGAGCGGGAACCAGTAACCAGCCAGAGGTAAACCGGGGAGGAGCACCAGGAACAGGCGCATCGGTTCAG
Source organism: Secale cereale (assembly GCA_902687465.1). NCBI lineage: Eukaryota > Viridiplantae > Streptophyta > Magnoliopsida > Poales > Poaceae > Secale > Secale cereale. Next base: position 386,556,460 of record LR738712.1, read on the forward strand.
CCACCAGCCGTAGAGCCAAACCGCCAAGTTATGCCGGCCCAACATGTGCCCACCCCTCCTGGTCATTATTCTAATCCGTTGGACATCATAGTTCCTGACGCTTCACGATTGGCCGCCCTTCCTATTGAAGGAACATCCCCCACAGTAGTGGAGGCACGACGGGCCACGGAGTTGTTGGACACGGCGCTAACTCAACAGCAAGCTTATTCCTATAGCCGGGAGAGGATTCATTCGACCCACCGTCCGAGCCGGAGTTATACAAGGCGTCTGGATGAACCGGCCGTATCAAGCAGCGCACGGAGGCGTCATCAGCAGAGGCAGGATAATCTGGCATGAGAAGAGGCACACGCTCAGGAGGTGGTGGATCAGGACAGATAGCGCCGGGAGGCTGAGGTAACAGCGCAGTACGAAGCCTGTCAGGCGATGCCGGTTCGTCCTACTACCACAATCAAACCAGGGGTCATCTCCAGTTCCCTGGGCGTGCCGTGTCTCATCCCCGCTTTACGGAACATCAAACTACCCAAAGATTTTAAAGGTCCGCGCAAGGTGCCCAACTACACGGCTGATCTTGCTCCAGAGGCATGGGTTGAGAGTTATGAGATGGCAATGGAGATGCTCGATGTGGATGAGGCAGCATGCGCAAAATATTTCACAATGATGCTCGAGGGCACGGCTCGGACGTGGCTGAAGGGTTTACCGCCTAATTCCATCGGATCATGGGCTGAGCAACGTAGCCGGTTTATCAAAAATTCGAAGACACGTGCAAGCAGCCAATGTCTGTCGTCGACTTAGCTGGCTGCGTTCAAGGAGAGCAGGAGTCTACAAGCAGTTCGGCGCGCCGAGTGTCAGAAATCTTGCACTCCTCCAAGAGCATCAACCCAAGTACAGCAGTGGTAACCCTGGAAGGTAATTGCCGGTTTGAGCCTTTCAGGCAGAAGTTGGGACGGCTTAAGCGTGATTTTAATGACATGGGGACCCTCATGGGCGCTTTAGTGAAGTATGGAGACTCTGATAACACCAATCATCCAGACGCAGAGGGAGACAAATCAGGGAAGGCAAGCAAGAACGGTAAACCGCCACAGGCCAATCCGGCGAACCAAGGATACAATGGTAAGCGTAAAGCAGATGGCAGCTCAGATTTTGTGGCCAACACCAACGCTGAGGAGGATTGGCAACGCCGCAAGGGCAGACCGCCCCCACGTAATGGGAGGCCGCCTATTAATCTGGAGCGCCAGTTGAATGTACCTTGCCCAAAGCACGGTACACCGGAAAAACCAGCTACACATCTCTAGAAGGATTTTATCATCATGCAGGAGTTCATGAACCGGAATAGGTATGATCACGGGCCCCCCGGCTGATCAGGCCCTGGCTTCCAAGGTCTGGGTTATCAAGGTGGTGGGTCCGGTTCAGGACATCAGGGCAATAACAATAACCACAATGGGCACAATCAGCATAACCAGCAGCATGGTCAGGGCTGATATAATAACCAAGGGAATCAATAGCATCAACAGCAGCAGCAATCCGGATATCAGAATAATCCAAAGGAGCTGAGCAGTGGGCAGTATCACATCTTCACCATGAGTTTGTGCAAACGGGATCAGAAGGTTCTGAAGAGGGCGGTGCATTCTATTGAACCGGCGATGCCACGTTTTTTGCGTTGGTCTGAGCAACCCATTGTGTGGAGCAGAGAGGATCATCCACCCCGGGTTGATAATCCGGGACAGTTGGCTCTGGTGGTAGCACCACACGTAGGTGGCTACAAGTTCACAAAAGTGCTTATGGATGGAGGCAGCTGCATCAACATCCTGTATTATGAAACTTTTTGGCGTATGGGGCTGACAGATAAGAAGCTTCGACAGTCCAACACAGTGTTCCATGGGGTGATACTCGGTAAATCGGCCTATCCAGTTGGCACGATTGATTTGGAGGTCACCTTTGGAGATGAGCATGACTCCAGGTCAGAGACAGTCACCTTTGAGGTGGTAAAGATCAAAAGCCCGTACCACGCCTTGTTTGGGCGGTCGGTTTATGCCAAGTTCATGGCTAGGCCGTGTTATGTTTATCTACAGCTCAAGATGCCAGGCCACAAGGGAACTATTACGGTTCATGGGAGCCGCAAAATTGCATTGGAGTGCGAGGAAGGTGATGCAGCTTATGCTGAGGCGGTTTGTGCAACTGAGGAGCTGAACTTCTATAAGGACAATGTTGATCCGTCAGATATGTCCTCGCTGAAGAAAACAACCACAGAGCATGATCCGGCGCTGAAGTTCAAATCAGCTGAAGAGACTAAGAAGGTGGACTTTGTTCCTGGCGATTCATCCAAGCAGTTCACTATCAGCGCTAACCTAGATCCGAAATAGGAAAGCGCGCTCATCGAGTTCATTCGTGAGAACCGGGATATCTTTGCATGGAAGCCTTCTGACATGCCAGGTATACCGAGGGAACTAGCTGAGCACAATCTTAATATTGATCCTAAGTTTAAACCGGTCAAGCAATATATGTGCCGCTTCAATGAGGAGAGGCGCAAGCCTATTTGAGAAGAAGTGGCTAGGCTCTTGGCTGCAGGCTTTATAGTTGAAGTGTTTCATCCAGAATGGTTGGCTAATCCGGTGCTAGTACTCCAGAAAAATGGAACTTGGAGAATGTGTGTTGATTACATAGATCTGAACAAGGCTTGCCCAACTGATCCTTTTTCTCTCCACCGTATTGATCAAATTATTGATGCTACGACAGGATGTGAGCGGCTATGTTTTTTGGATGCATATTCAGGTTATCATTAGATCAAGATGGCAGTTAAGGACCAGGAGAAGTCAGCCTTTATAACTCCCTTTGGAGCCTTCTGCTATGTATCTATGCCATTTCGGCTTAAGAGTGCCCAGGTGACCTACCGGCGTTGTGTGCAGAACTGCCTACAAGAGCAGATTGGGCAGAATGTTCATGCATATGTCGATGACATTATGGTAAAATCCAGGAAGGAGGAGACACTGATAGATGATTTGAAGGAAACTTTTGACAATCTCCGAGTTTACAAAATGATGCTTAATCCGGAGAAGTGTGTTTTTGGTGTTCCGGCGGGCAAGCTCCTGGGGTTCTTGGTATCAAACAGAGGAATTGAAGCTAATCCGGAGAAGATCAAGGCGATTACGTCCCTGGCTAAACCGGCATGCATCAACGATGTCCAGCACTTGCCGGGCCGTATTGCAGCACTCAGCCGGTTTATCAGCCGTTTGGGGGAGAAGGCAATCGCGCTTTATCAGATGATGAAAAAGATAGACCGCTTCGTCTGGAGTGATGCAGCTGATGCTGCGTTTGAGGATCTAAAGAGGCAATTGGCAGAGCCGCCGGTCCTTGCTGCCCCAGTTGACAATGAGCCGCTGCGGTTATACGTGGTTGCCAATGCCCGTGCGGTAAGCGTTGCCATTGTGGTAGAGCGCAAGGAGGCAGGCAAGGAATATCCAGTTCAGCGACCGGTTTACTACATCAGTGAGGTGCTCATCGAGTCAAAGCAGAGATATCCGCATTGGCAGAAACTGGTATATGGAGTTTTCATGGCAAACCGAAAGCCAAAGCACTATTTTCAGGAACACCCAATCACCATTGTCAGTTAAGCTCCGTTAGGGGATATAATCCAGAACAGAGAAGCTACTGGTCGGGTTGCAAAGTGGGCCATTGATCTTAGCCCACACGAATTAAAGTATGTGCCCCGTACTGCGATAAAGTCCCAAGCACTGGTGGATTTCATCAACGATTGGACAGAGTTGCAAGCACCTGAGGAGAAGCTGGATCATACATACTGGACTATTCATTTTGACGGTTCAATGCAATTGGACGGCTCGCGGGCTGGAGTCGTGTTAACTTCCCCACGAGGTGATAAGTTCTGTTATGTCCTCCGTTTAATGTTCCCTTGTACTAATAATGCTGATGAGTATGAAGCTCTCCTCCATGGTCTGCGGATGGTCAAGGAGATGAACTTGAGCCGGGTCAAGTGTTTTGGCGATTCAGATCTGGTGGCACAACAAGTATCTGGCAAGTGGGACTCCAAGGATTCGCTCATGGCAGCATATCGACGAGAGATTGACGCCGTCGCTGGATACTTCAAAGGATATCAGGTGGATCATATAGACCGGCGGAGAAATGAAGCAGCTAATGCGTTAAGCCGGCTGGGTTCCCATCGTAAACCGGTTCCACCTAATACCTTCTTGGATGAGTTGCATAATCCGTCGGTGCAGGTACCTTCAGAGGACTTGGCTGTTCTTGATCCGGAAGCACAATTGGTCACGGCACTTCATGTCATTCCGGATTGGACGCTCCCTTACTTGGCAAACATGAACCGAGGTGAGTTACCAGGGGACGAAGTCGAGGCCCGGCAGATAATCCGGCGGTCTAAATCTATGACTATTGTCAATGTAGAACTTCATCATTGCAGAGTTTCTGGAGCTTTTCAGCTGTGTGTATCACCAGAAGAAGGTTGTGATATCCTTAGAGATACTCATGAAGGGGATTGCGGTCATCACGCCGGTTCAAAATCTTTGGTGGCTAAAGCTTTTCGTCAGGGGTTCTACTGGTTGACGGCTCACGCCGATGCAGATGACTTGGTCAGAAAATGTGATGCTTGCCAGAAATTCTCACGGCGTGCTCATATACCGGCGCAGGAGCTGAGGATGATCCCAATTACCTGGCCGTTTGCGACCTGGGGGCTTGATATGGTTGGACCCTTCAAGAGATCCCAAGATAAGAAAACCCATCTTTTGGTGGTAGTGGATAAGTTCACCAAGTGGGTTGAAGCGGAGCCTATCAGTAAGTGTGATGCAACAACACTAGTTCAGTTCATCAAAAAGGTGATTTTCTGGTTTGGCTTTCCACACAGCATTATAACTAATAATGGCACCAATCTATCCAAAGGGGATATGGAGGAGTTCTGTCAACGAGAGCATATTCGTCTCGATGTATCATCAGTAGCACACCCTCAGTCTAATGGCCAAGCTGAAAGAGCCAATCAAGAGATCTTGAGAGGTATCAAACCCTGGCTTATGGTTCCTTTGGAGAGACCACCGGGTTGTTGGGTTGAGGAGTTGCCTTCTGTATTATGGAGCATCAACTCTACACCTAACAGATCCACAGGGTACATGCCTTTCTTCATGGTATATGGAGCTGAAGCGGTCCTCCCTAGTGATATCCGTCATGACTCGCCGTGGGTGGCGGCTTATGTTGAAGGAGATAATGAACAAGCAAGACAAGACACCTTGGACCGGCTGGACAAGGAACGGGACACGACAGCAGCTCGATCGGCGATTTATCAGCAAGACTTGCGCCGGTACCACAGTCGCCGGGTTAAAACCAGGACGTTTCAAGAAGGAGATCTGGTGCTCCGACTCATCTAGGACCAGGCACACATGCACAAGTTATCCCCACCTTGGGAAGGACCCTTTGTGGTCAGCAAGAACCTGCACAACGGATCATACTACCTCGTCAACGTTCGAGAACATAAGGACTCACGCACGGCGGAGGAGGAGACCAAGCGGCCGTGGAACATCGCTCTTCTTCGACCTTACTATACTTGAGCCATCGGCTCCGCTTTATGTACAATGTATATATTTGATTAATAGAATAAACTGGCACCCCCGGTAAACCGGGGTATCAGCCATCTTTTTTCATGAGAGTATCACACGGGGGCTTCCGTGGGCAAGGGAGTTTTCTATGGACTCTTAAACCGGCGCCCTTGATAAATCAAGGTATCAGCCGTCTTTTCTGTACAAAAAGAGAATCACATGGGGGCTTCCATAGGCAAGGAAGTTTCTTATGGCCTCTTAAACCGGCGGCCACATCAAGACCATCATAAGAGCACAGCTCTTGTTGCTTCGGCAATTTCCACATGACGATGAGGGGCAAAAGAGAGTTTGATGCCTAGCACAACTCAAACATAGGCCCCGATGAGCAATGCTCAAACGCTACCTGGGGGCTCCTGATACAAGTTCATCAGCGAGTTGAAGACTCTTGTAGTGAACTCGGCTTGGAAGCTTGGTGTATACACCTAAAACCCCGGATTAACCTGCCTGCATCAAGTAAATCGCGCCGTCCAGGTAAACCTGGTATGACCCGTCGAACGTACACACAAGTCAATCCTTCGGGACCCTCAACTTGGTAACGTTAGATTGACGATCATCAAGTGATTACACAATTAAAATCTTTATAAGATTTTGAACATTGGTAGCATTTGACATTGATGATTTGGTTAAAGATTGCGGATCATCTTAACATGCTTTGCTAAAATGGTTAATGACAGTAGCCTGGCAGCTCATAAAAAGCCTCGAATTGGGAGCCTGGCAGCTCGTAAAAAGTCTCGACTACATGATTTTATTTGCCCAAAAACTTTATTTTTCATTTTTTATGTTTTCTCAAATCTTTATATTCAAGGTCATTGGTTTTTCAACCAAGTCCATTGATTCAAGACTGGATAACTACATAGTTGTCACTACATCTGTATTTACAGAGGTATAGTCTGGGTTATAAACACCAGCACTAGTTTACAGTTAAACCGGCGTTCATCGTAACCCGGATCGGCCTTCATGATGAGCCGACAAAGTGCCAAGGGAGTCATCAACACTTACACCTTGGGTTGTCCCGAGGGGCGCTCCCAGCTAAACAAAACTGGAAAAATGACACCTCGCACAGTTGCAGAATTAGTGCTGATGCAGCTGAAGACGCTTGATGCAGCTGTCGTTCCTCACGTGCCGCCGGACTCCGGGACCTCGTGAGGCTCCGTAGGTTCCCAAAGCTCGCGAAGAACTGGGGCCACCTCTGCCAAGATCTCCTAATGTCTGGCCTCGCGAGTCTCCAGGACCTCCCACATGTGGTACTGGTGCAGGGTCGCTTGGTTCGGCAAGCCAAAGGGCAGGCGAACGTAGCTTTTTGGGGGGCCCTTGAACCGGCCCACCTGGGAGGGCCAATAGAGCTCCTGAGACGCCGTCCTGTTGAGTGCTGGGACGTTGACACAGACGCGTAGCTCGTCGCCCGAGCCTGGGGCGACAACTTCACTTCGACATGCCGGGCGTAGCTCAGTCCGCATTGCCCTTGGCACCTGCAAGTCTTTGATGGTCTGGCTGATGAACTCCTGAGCGCTTGGGTGCATCATGCCTTGAAGCCCCCGGAGGGAAACGTGCGGCGAAACACGCCTCCACATGGTGCCCGAGCGCCTCCCTCGAGACATTGGCTAGGTCAGAGGCCCTCCAGAGGAGAGCCCCCGAGCCCAGCCTGAGGGGAGCGCCGGGCACACCTTCCTATGAGAGGGGGGGAGGCGCCCCACTCCTGGGCACAGGGCCTGAGGTGCGGTCACCGGGCGCTGCATCTTCGTGAGGCTCTAGGGCGAACAACTGCTTGTTCTTATTTGGAATGGCCTCAGGAGGGTAGACGGTGCCATCATTGTCTGGATCCTCGGCCGCTGCTGCCTGGTAAGCATGCTCGAGCGAGCATACTGCATCCTTCTCTTCGCAAGCGAAGGTGATGACGCTGCCGCTTCCTGGCATCTTGAGGATGTTGTAGCCGTGGTGAGTCACTGCCATGAAATTTCTCAAGGCTGGGTACCCGAGGATCGTGTTGTAAGGGAGATGAATGTGGGTGACATAGAAGTCGATGATCTCGGTGTGGTAGTTGTCGCGCTTGCCAAAGGTGACTGGTAGGTGGACCTTCCCTATAGGGGTAGTGGAGCCCACGGCACCCCGGAGAAGGTCTTGGTAGGCAGTAGTTGATCGTACGGTACTTGGAGGCTATGGAATGTCTCGACGGACAGGACATTGAGCCCCGTGCCACTATCGATGAGGTTCTTGGTAACTTGAACGTTGCTAATGACAGGTGAACAAAGCATCAGGAGTCGCCGACCGTCGTCGCGCACTTGAGCTGGTCTGCTGAACTGAAGGTGATGGGGCACCTAGACCACCTGAGTGGGCGCATGGCTTCGAGCTTGGGGAGAGCCGCTTTTACTTCTCAGGCGAACTGCTCGAAGAGGCGCTGAGAGGCTGGGGCCTGTGCTCCGCTCAAGATGCAGGCGATGGCGCAAGGCTCCTAGATGCCCCCAGCCCCCTCCTCCTAGTCGTCGTTCCTTCTTGACGGCGGCAGAGGAGGGAGGCTGGCCTTGCCCTGGGGGCGGTCCTCGTGAGGCTGGTCCCACCAGGCACCCTCGCGAGGCTGGTCCCTCCAGGAATCCTCACGAGGCTGATCGCGCGAATGGTCCTCCCGAGGCTGATCACGCCACTCCTGGTGGGGACCGTGGTCGTCCCAACGTCCCCCGGCCCAGCTTCCTCCATGGCCGTAGCCACGGTTGCTGCGCTCGGGGCGTTGGCCGATGCGCCTTCGCGGAGGGCCCTGAGCTCTTGACAGTCATGGGTGTTATGGATGTGCATGCTGTGGAAGGCGCAGAATGGACGGTTTTCTTGGATGACTCTGGGTAGTCGCGGCCACGCTTCATCTCTGTCTCAACCGCGATCACTTCCACTCCTTTGCGCTTCACGTCCTTTCCCTTGGCCTTATTGTCTTCAGGTTCAATGGCGGGGAGCTCGACGAGAGAGAGGCGCCCCTTCTGAGCTCTTGCGCACTTGGTCGCGAGGTTGAACAGCTCCAGGGTCATGCACAAATCTTCGTGGATGGCGAGCTCCTCCTTCATCTTGACATCACGGATGCCATCTGAGAACACTAAAATGATGGCCTCGTCCGTGACTTGGGGATCTTGACGCGAACATTGTTGAAGCACTGGATGAACTTCTGCAGGGTTTCTCCTAGTTGTAGCTTGATGTGCCGCATGTCACCTGCGGCCGGGGGGCGGTCACGGGTGCCCTGGAAGTTGCCAAAGAACCGCTCGTGCATCTCGCCCGAGGTGGAGATCGATCCCGTAGGGAGGTTCAGGAGCCACGAGTGTGCATTGTCCTTGAGAGCCATGGGGAACCAATTCGCCATGATCTTCTCGTTGCCGCCGGATGCCTCGATTCTCAGCTCATAGAGCTACAGGAATTCAGCAGGGTCGGGGGTGCCGTCGTAGCGTGGAGGAAGGTAGGGCTTGAACTTCTCGGGCCAGTTGACATTGCGCAGTTCGGGGGCGAGGGCCTTGTAGCATGTTGTTGACACTGGAGCATGTCGTGGAGGCGGAGCTTGGTCTTGGTCCTCGCGCACCACCAAAGCAGGGGGCGCACGGTCCCGACGCGGCGGTGGAGGGGGTGCTGGCACTCCTCCTCGAGGCCGCTGGATCTCTTGGCAGCTTCCTTCTTCGTGCACTGGCGCCGCGCACGGGAGGTTGCGCCGCGAAGCCACATGCCTTGGGTCGTGGACGACGCCTTGATGTGGAGGTGGTAGAGCTGCTTCATGGTCCATGTCGCCCGCATGGGGAGGTGGGCGAGGCAGCGAGTGGGACGGTGCGGGAGAGCCCCCAGCGAGGCTGGCGAGCTCAGGGATGCGGTCGAGCCAGTCTTCGTAGAAGTCGTCGACGGGGCGGTAGCGCAGGATCTCACGTGCCATGAGCAAAACAGCCTACGCATCCGCGGTGAGTGTGAGACGATGAGCCCGCTGGGGTCAGTGATGGGGTCGCGGTTCGTCTGTCTCCCAGGACGGAGGGGTGCAGGGAAGATGCTTGCTGCTCGTGCCGCGCCGGGCCGGTCGCAGCGTTAGCAGGGGACGATGGAGAATGCCAAGGAGGTCCGTGGGCAGGAGCTGTGTGAGCAACGCGGGCAGCAAGGGCGGCTCACCGCTCAGCACGGGCTCGGCGAGCGTCGGCCATGGAACCGGCGGGATGGCAGAGCGTGGATCGACAGAAGGGAAGCTTCGGCACACCCCTACCCGGCGTGCCAAATGTCGGATCATGGGTTCCGGCAAACCATTGAGGTTCAAACACTGGAATGCACACGAAGATCTATCCTCTCAGTTCTTGCTCGCTCTCGCACCGATTCCTGGCCTAGCTCATCGAACTTGAAGAACAAGGGACACAAGGGTTTATACTGGTTCGGGCCACAGTTGTGGTGTAATACCCTAATCCAGTCTGGTGTGGTGGATTGGCTTGTAGGCTGAGGATGAACTAGTACATGGGAAGAACAACCTCATGAGGAGAGGTGTTCTCGCACTCGGATGAGCTTGAGTGTATGAATCTGATTGTCCTAGGTTGGGTAGGCTCAAGATGAGATACCTCTATATGGTCATGGCTAATCCTATTTATAGAGGCCCGGGTCCTCTTCCCAAATATTGAGTGGGAAGGGATCCCACAACGGCCAAGTTTGAAGCGGGACAGCTAGTACAAGCTATCCTCACAAAAGGTGGTCTTCGCCTGCCAAAGGCTCTAGTGGTGACGCCGCTGTGGGCTCCGCGGTAACCTCCGTTTTGCCGTCCTGCTGGTCTTGGTCACGTTGCACCGATATGGGAACCATTGACTGATGCCTCAGACTCCTCGCCTGCGCTTGCCCCTTTAGCACCAAAGAGGAAACTGGCATCCTGCACCCGCTGGCGCCCGCCTGGCCTTAGTCGTCATGGCTCACGTCATGGGAACCTCGTGAGGTGCCCCTTGTCTTGATATCTCCGCTCCTTGGGAGCTAGCCTAATGAGGCCGCCTCGGGGGAGGTCTTGCGTCGCCCGCCTCGCGAGGCTTGGCCCCTCGCGAGGGTCTTGAGTGGTTGCTGATGAGGTTGGGCCATACCAGGCCGCTAGACGAGCCATGCTCTGGGCCGCAGGTAGGCAAGTCTGGGTTCAGTAACGCCGACAGAAGCAATTGCGAGGAAATTTTTGGGGAGTTCGCGGTTACGGTGGGTGGTCGGGGCGGAGCGATGCAGGGAGGTTTGCGTCGGATCTTGGGTTCCAGCAAAACCCTTGTGGTTCGAACTCTGGGGTTCGCAAGAAGATCTCACCTTCTGCCCTAACTCGTCTACTCGCCAATCCCTAGGCCTAGCTCGTCAGATCCGCAGAACAAGGGACACAAGGTTTATACTGGTTCGGGCCACCGTTGTGGTGTAATACGCTAATCCAGTGTGGTGTGGTGGATTGCCTTGTAGGCTGAGGAAGAACTAGTACATGGATGAACTTCCTCCTGTGGAGAGGTGTTCTTGCGCTCGAGTGAGCTTGTGGGTGTGTGACCTTCTATCTTACCAAATCAAGATGAGATGATCCCTATGGTGGTGGCTAGCCCTATTTCTAGTGGCCAGGGTTCTCCTCCCAAATATTGAGCGGGAAGGGATCCCACAACGACCAAATTTGAAGGGGACAGCTAGTACAAGCTATCCTGACAAAAGGTGGTCTTCGCCTGCTAAAGGCTCTGGTGGTGACACCGCCGTGGGCTCCGCAATTACCTCCGCTCCGCTGTCCTGCTGGTCTTGGTCTCGTTGCACCGGTATGGAAACCTTTGCTTGACGCCTCAGGACTCCTCGCCCGCACTTACTCCTTTAGCACCAAAGAGGAAACTGGCACTCTGCGCATGCTGGTGCCAGCCTGGCCTTGGTCGTCATTGCTCGCGTCACGAGGACCTCGCGAGGTACCCCTTGCCTTGATATCTCCGATCCTCATGAGCCAGCCTAGTGAGGCCGCCCCAGGGGATGTCTTGCGTCGTGCGCCTCGTGAGGCTCGGCTTCTCGCGAGGGTTTTGAGTGGTTGCTGATGAAGTTGGGCTGTACCAGGCCGCCTGATGAGCCACGCCCTGGGCCGCAGGCAGGCAAGTCTGGGTACCCCGTTCCCCGAACGTCGACAGTAGCCCTCGGGCCCAAGGTGCGCTCGGGCTTGGCTTCGCGGCTAAGCCAAGGGTCAAGTGCGGCGCGCCGCGGGCCCCAAAAGCCTGCGTCTTTGATTGACGCGTGGCGATTGATTGGACGTGGGCATCTACGCTCCCCACGCCGCCTCGACAACCGCACGGCTGACAAAAGGCATGTGCGTGCTGTTGTGCCTTCATTGCTAGCCTTCGCCTTCCTCCAGATCCCCTTTCTTTCTTCTCTCCTCTGCAAGGCTCCAGATCTCCACCGTCTTCCTTTGAATCTCGCAACTGATGGCGCCCGGCAAGTCGAAGGCCGCTGCTTCGCCTGCCTGGTACGAGCCGGCCTTGTGGGCGCCCATCGTCTCGGAGACCGCCGTGCTCCTGATGACGGCGTAGGACACCAACGAGAAGGGGAAGACTGCGGTCTGATCCACCTCCGCCATTCCAAAGGACTCCAAGAGTACCTTCTATCCCTTCTTTATGAGCAGTATTATTGCGGGGCTTGTCGCTCCTTTCTCCGATTTCTTTTTCTCCGTCCTCAGCCACTATAAGCTTCATGCCCTTCATCTTCATCCCAACTCCGTCCTTATTCTGTCCATCTTCGCCTTCTACTGCGAGGCACTCGTGGGAGTGATGCCGTCCGTGGCGTTGCTTCGCCGCTTTTTCTACCTCCGGATCAAGGAGTGCCAGTGCTCCGGGTGCACCAACCTTGTTGCGAACAATGGGGCCAATGCAATCTCGAGAGCCGGAACGAAGGCCGAGAACTTCGGGAACAAGTGGGTCCTCCTGGACGCGAAGTGCTCCGATCCTCGACTGGTGCTGCCGACAACAATGCCCGAGTCGAGCGATAGATAGCTCAGTGTGAAGCTCACTGACCCTTGAGCAGAGAAGGTGTTGGAGAAGATGACTGCGGACCTGAAGCCTAATGACCCCGAGGCGGCGAAGCTGATGGGGGCCATGATCGTAAAGGAATTCTTGGCACGCTGTGTGGCTCCACTTCAGGATCGCTCGCGCCCCTTGTGGACACTTGGGGACGAGGAAGACAACCTCCGATTGCCCCATGATGCACTATCCGCCGAGCAGCTTGGGGCAGCTCGCCGTCTCCTGGTTGGGGGCGATCTAGGATATCCGCCTGCTACCCATGTCCCCTTGTACCGCCGCCAGGACAGGGCCACGGTGGCGGCTTCCATGCCCACCTACGACGGGCATGGGCTCGTGCTTTCGGCGCCCCCTGAAGCTTAAGTGGCAGCCGAACCGATGGAGCTGTCTTCGGGCGACTCCAGCGGGGAAGATAACTTGGAGGCGACCATGGCGGGGATCGAGGAGTTCTCCCCTCCATGCAAGGCCGACCTCCTTCGCGCCTTGCTAGATGACGACGACGCCGACGACCACCCGGTGAAGGAGGTGGCACCCCCGACTGGGGTTTTCACGAGGTCCAAGCTCACCCCCTCGAGGAAGCCACTAGTTGGGGTCCCGTCGAAGAGCAGGTCGGCGCTAATCTCCCAAGGTGGCTCCTCGGCCTCGGCACCGCCAGACGTTGTTGCTGTGCCGGCTGGTACGGCTTGGTCTGTCTTGGGGGCTCGCGTTCCCGCGGCGCAAGCTGCGGGGCCCTTGGGCTCCATGGTTCTGAAGCGGCCTCGAGGTTTCGCCGCCGTGGACCAGTGGGTACCTTGGCCCGGTTTTGTCTTTGTTCTTGATTCCGTTGTTGACTCATGACATTTTGCCCTGCATTGCTAGGACAGCGCCGTCGACGAAGAAGAAGTAGGGGGAAGCAGGCGCATCAGAGGGTTAGCGTCATGGCTCGGCTTCGTCCCCCCTGACGCAGACGGGTGGTCGAGGAGGTCATGCTTCCGCTGCACGGTCGCCACCACAAGGCCCAATGGACCAACCTCATGTGGGGTCACGTCCTTGGTCGAGCAGGCTTCGGAGGCTCCTGTCTTCGACTCCTCTGCTGGCGTCGTCAGGGCTCAGGAGGTCTTGGTCACGCCACAGTCCCCTACTGTGATCGTGCTGCCAGCTCGCGGCCCTCCGGCTTCGCCCGACACCCTGAAGGAGGCCTTTTCTGCACTGACACAACTCCAGGATGACCTTCAAGGCACCGATCGTCGTCTGGTGGCTGGGCGTTTGGAGATGGTTTTCGGCTGGCTGAGCTCCAACGTGTCTGTCCGGGATGTGCTGAGCCGAGTCGTGGCGGCCTCCGAAGAGGACAAGCAGGCCACCGACCAGTCCACAGCCGCTCGTGAGGCGGCACTTAAGGACGCGCGGACCGTCCAGGAGCGCTGTCAGTCGGTGGAGACCGAGTTGCGGGACTTGTATAGCAAGTGCAAGGCAGACGAGGAGAGGATGAAGGCCCGAGAAGATGTTGTAGCCAGTCGCGACGCCGAGTTGGAGCAGTTGGCATAGGAGCTATCTGCGGAGCGCAGTCGCCTGGAGGAGCTGTAGCAGGCGACAGAAGCAAAGGAGGCCCAGCTGGCAACCAACGCGAAGGTTCTTGCTGAGGACCGCGCGACCTTCAAGTCCCTCGTGGAGAGGTTCCGGCAGGAGCTATGGGCGCTCTATGAGAAGGGCTTGGAGAAACCGTTGGTTACGGACGATGAAGGCCCCGCCCAGCTGCTTCCTTATCTTGTCTTGGCGTTCGAGGGTGTTGTCCGCGAGATCGCCCCCCTGGCGGAGGAGTAAGCTCGCGTGCTTTCATCTTCTGCCTTGACGCGCGTTCGTAGCCACCTGCACCTTCATGATCCCGACGCCAATCTTGGGGCACTACTCGATCCCGTGGAGGCGGAGCGCTGCGAGGCCGCCGCTTAAGCCGTGAAGGACCATGTGGAGGCCTTGCTGAAGAAGTTCCTCGTCATCGACCCTTCTCCCCCAGCCGACGGCGCCACCGATTCTGCGGCCAAGATGGACTCCATATGGCGTGGCGACGCCGTTGGCGAGGAAGTGCTTCCTGGCAGCGGCACCCAAGGCTGAAGGAAGGGCCTGCTGGGGAGTGCCGGTGCTCCTCTCTATCTTCGTTTTGCTGCGACATGTACGGGCCTCGTGGAGGCGTTAAAACTTCTGTTTGATGTTTGAAGGACAATTTGGCTTGTAATAATTGCTAGGTATTTGCGGTTCCCTTCCTATTTGTCGCTCTACGTCAGCAGAGCCCGGCCCCGCGCATACGTCAGCACCCGCTGGCTTGTCCGGATCACCGGGACAAGACCAGGGAGTGAGGGGCTATGTGGCCAGTTAGGCTCCTGAGTCGCAATGCTCAGGAGTCCCCCTTGACGTGCAAACAGTCCCAATGTAGGAAGCGCTGGAGGGCTTTTGTGTTCTACGTTGGCAGGGCGCGCCCCCGCGCATACCTCAGCCGCCGCTGGCTTGGCCAGATCACCAGGACAAGACCAAGGAGTGAGGGGCTATGGGACCAGTTAGGCCCTTGGGTCACGATGCCCAAGGGTCCCACTTGACGTACGAACATCCCTGAGAGAAGTAGTGCGTGAGCCGGCCTTTGCGTTCTGCGTCGGCAGGGCCCGGCCCCGCGCGTACCTCTGCCGCCGCTGGCTTGACTAGATAACCAGGACAAGACCAGGGAGTGAGGGGCTATGGGACCAGTTAGGCCCTTGGGTCGGGATGCCAAAGGGCCCCCTGACATACGAACAGACCTCATACCTATCCTCGCCGAGGTTGTGCTTGGTAGGGTTGCGTGTCGACCAGGCCCGGGGGTCCTGGTGGGGCGTATGCCAGGCGTGACCTGAGTGCAGCCCCCGTGCCCAGGCCACTCGCGCTACCGTCCCATGGGGAGCGCAGCGCAGTGGGGCTGGTCACTGAGCCGAGGGGCTCCCTGATGTTAATGCGGCCGTGAGGCCACCCCCAGTTGTTTATCACCAAAGCGGAGCATGGCGATACCATTCTTGCACGGGCATAGCCGCTCCTGGACCGTGTCGACTGCCAGCGCGGAGCATGGTGCTTCCACTGGAACGTGGGAGGGGACTCCCTAATGCGAAGAGCCCTCGGGGCGTGTACAGCCCTGCCCTGACGCGTGGCTGCTACTTCTCGAGCTTGCATTGTATTCCCTCGAAGAGGAAAGGGTGATGCAGCACAGTAGCGTAAGTATTTCCCTCAGTTTTTTAGAACCAAGGTATCAATCCAGTAGGAGACCATGCGCGAGTCCCTCGCACTTGCACAAACAAATAAGAACCTCACAGCCAACGCGATAAGGGGTTTTCAATCCCTTCACGGTCACTTACGAGAGTGAGATCTGATAGATAGGATAGGATAATATTTTTGGTATTTTTTGGTATAAGAATAGAAAGTAAATAAAGCAAATAAGCAACGACAACACAAATTAAAGGAAAAGTAATATGATAAAGGTAGACCCGGGGGCCATAGGTTTCACTAGTGGCTTCTCTAAAGATAGCAGAATTCTACGGTGCGTGAACAAATTACTGTCGAGCAATTGATAGAAAAGCGCATAGTTATGAGAATATCTAGGCATGATCATTGTAAATAGGCATCACGTCCATAACAAGTAGACCGAAACAATTCTGCATCTACTACTATTATTCCACACATAGACCGCTATCCATCATGCATCTAGAGTATTAAGTTCATAAGAAGAGAGTAACGCCTTAAGCAAAATGACATGATGTAGATGGATAAACTCAAGCAATAAGATATAAACCCCATCTTTTTATCCCCGATGGCAACAATACAATACGTGCCTTGCTGCCACTGCTGTCACTGGGAAAGGACACCGCAAGATTGAAACCAAAGCCAAGCACTTCTCCCATTGAAAGAACTATAGATCTAGTAGGCCAAACCAAACCAATAATTCGATGAGACTTGCAAGGACATTATAATCATACATAAAAGATTTCGAAGGAAAATCAAATATTGTCCATAGATAAGCTTGATCATAAACCCACAATTCATAGGATCTCGACAAACACACCGCAAAAAGATTACATCAAATAGATCTCCTCGAAGATCGAGGAGAACTTTGTATTGAGATCCAAAGAGAGAGAAGAAGTCATCTAGCTAATAACTATGGACCCGAAGGTCTATGGTAAACTACTCACAACTCATCGGTGAGTCTATGGTGTTGATGTAGAAGCACTCCGTGATCGATCCCGCCTCCAGCGGAGCTCCGAAACAGGCCCCAAGATGGGATCTCACGGGAACAGAAGGTTGCGGCGGTGGAATTAGGGTTTCGTCTGTTACCTCGATGTTGTCAGGGTACGAGGATATATATAGGAGGAAGGAGGGCACCGGGGGAGCCAGAGGGGGCCCATGAGGGTGGGGGCGCGCCTGCCCCCTGTCCGCACCCTGCCCTCTCGGGGCCGCCTCTCTTGTTCGCTCGCGTGTACTCCAAGTCTTCTGTGAAGATATGGTTCCAAAAATCACTCTCCCGAAGGTTTCATTCCATTTGGACTCCGTTTGATATTCCTTTTCTATGAAACACTGAAATAGGCAAAAATAGCAATTTACGCTGGGCCTTGGGTTAGTATGTTAGTCCCAAAAATAATATAAAAGTGTATACTAAAGCCCATTAAACATCCAAAACAGAATATATAATAGCATGGAACAATAAAAAAATTATAGATATGTTGGAGACGTATCAAGCATCCCCAAGCTTAATTCCTGCTCGTCCTCGAGTAGGTAAATGATAAAAACAGAATTTTTGATGTGGAATGCTAACCAACATAATTCTCAATGTAATTTTCTTTATTGTGGCATGAATGTTCAGATCCGAAAGATTCAAGATAAAAGTTTATATTGACATAAGAATAATAATACTTCAAGCATACTAACAAAGCAAACATGTCTTCTCAAAATAACATGGCCAAAGAAAGTTCATCCCTACAAAATCATATAGTTAGGTGATGCTCCATCATCGTCACACAAAATACTCAAATCATGCACAACCCTGGTTTCAGCCAAGCAATTGTTTCATACTTCAATTTTTCAAACTCTTTCAACTTTCACGCAATACATGAGCGTGAGCCATGGACATAGCACTATGTGGAATAGAGTGGTGGTTGTGGAGAAGACAAAAGAGGAAGATGGTCTCACATCAACTAGGTGTATCAATGGGCTATGGAGATGCCCATCGATAGATATCAATGTGAGTGAGTAGGGATTGCCATGCAACGGATGCACTAGAGCTGAAAATGTATGAAATCTCAACAAAAGAAACTAGTGGGTTTGCATCCAACTTGCTTGCTCACGAAGACCTAGGGCATTTGAGGAAGCCGATCGTTGGAATATACAAGCCAAGTTCTATAATGAAAATTCCCACTAGTATATTAAAGTGACAAAACAAGAGACTCTCTATCTGAAGATCATGGTGCTACTTTGAAGCACAAGTGTGGAAAAAGATAGTAGCATTGTCCCTTTTTTTTTTTTTTTTTTTCCTT
>LR738712.1:386574689-386665209 GCA_902687465.1 Secale cereale
TTTTTTTCCTTTTTTGGGCCATTCTTTTTTCTTTGGTTTTTCCTTCTTTTTTTTCTTTTTTTCTTTGGGACGATGCTCTAATAATGATGATCATCACACTTATATTGATTTACAACTCGATATTACAACTCAATACTAGAACAAAGTATGACTCTATATGAATGCCTCCGGTGGCGTACCGGGATGTGCAATGAAACAAGAGTGACATGTATGAAAAATTATGCATGGTGGCCTAGCCACGAATACGATGTCAACTACATGATCATGCATGGCAATATGACAATGATGAAGCGTGTCATATGAACGGGGCGGTGGAAAGTTGCATGGCAATATATCTCGGAATGGCTATGGAAATGCCATGATAGGTAGGTATGGTGGCTGTTTTGAGGAAGGTATATGGTGGGTGTATGGTACCGGCGAAAGTTGTGTGGTACAAGAGAGGCTAGCAATGGTGGAAGGGTGAGAGTGCGTATAATCCATAGACTCAACATTAGTCATAAAGAACTCACATACTTATTGCGAAAATCTACAAGTCATCAAAACAAAGTACTACACACATGCTCCTAGGGGAAGGGTTGGTAGCAGTTAACCATCGCGCAATCCCGACCTCCACACAAAGGATGACACTCAATGAAATGCCTCATGCTTCAAATTTGACACACAACGGTTACCATACGTGCATGCTACGGGACTTGCAAACCTTAACACAAGTATTTCTAAAATTCACAACTACTCTACTAGCATGACTCTAATATTACCATCCTCATATCTCAAAACAATCATCAAGTATCAAACTTTTCATAGTATTCAATGCACTTTATATGAAAGTTTTTACTATACCCATCTTGGATGCCCATCATATTAGGACTAGTTTTATAACCAAAGCACATTACCATGCTGTTCTAAAAGATTCTCAAAAGGATATAAGTGAAGCATGAGAGATCAATAATTTCTACAAAATAAAACCACCAACGTGCTCTTAAAGATATAAGTGAAGCACTAGACCAAACTATCTAGCTCAAAAGATATAAGTGAAGCACATAGAGTATTCTAATAAATTCTTATTCATTTGTATCTCTCTCAAAAAGATGTGTCCAGCAAGGATGATTGTGGCAAACTAAAAAGCAAAGACTCAAATCAGACATGACGCACCAAGCAAAACACATATCATGTGGTGAATAAAAATATAGTCCCGAGTAAAGTTACCGATAGACGAAGACGAAAGAGGGGATGCCTTCCCGAGGCATCCCCAAGCTTAGGATTTTGGTTATCTTTGAATTTTACCTCGGGGTGCCTTGGGCATCCCCAAGCTTAGGTTCTTGCAACTCTTTGTTACATAGTCAATCAAAGCCATACTCAAAACTTGAAAACTTCACAACACAAAACTTAGCCAAAAATCATGTGAGCTCCTTTAGTATAAGAAAACAAACCACCACTCAAAGGTACTGTAATGAACTCATTCTTTGTTTACATTGGTGTTAAACCTAATGTATTCCAACTTCTCTATGATTCATACCCCCCGATACTACTCATAGATTCATCAAAATAAGCAAACAACACACGAAAAACAGAATCTGTCAAAAACAGAACAGTCTGTAGCAATCTGTAACTTTCGAATACTTCTGTAACTCCCAAAAAATTGAAATAAATTGGTGGACTTGAGGAATTTTTCTATTAATCATCTGCAAAAATAATCAACTAAAAAGCACTCTCCTGTAAAAAATTACAGCCAATCTCGTGAGAGCTAAAGTTTCTGTTTTTTACAGCATGATCGCATAAACTTCACACAAGTCTTCCCAAAGGTTCTACCAGGCACAAACACTAATTAAAACACAAAACCACATCTAAACATAAGCTAGATGCAATATTTATTTCTAAACAGAAGCAAAACAAAGAAAATAAATTTTATTGCCTCCCAACAAGCGCTATCGTTTAACGCCGGCATGATACAAGAATAGATCTAGGTATTCCATCTTTGGTAGGCAATCCATAAGTGGCTCTCATAATGGATTCATAAGGTAATTTGATTTTATTTCTAGGTAAGTGTTCCATGCCTTTCCTTAACAGAAATTTGAATCTAATATTTCCTTCCTTCATATCGATAATTGCACCAATCGTTCTAAGGAAAGGTCTACCAAGAACAATAGGACATGAAGGATTGCAATCTATATCAAGAACGATGAAATCTACGGGCACATAATTCCTATTGGCAACAAGAAGAACATAATTAATCCTTCCCATAGGTTTCTTAATGGTAGAATCCGCAAGATGCAAATTTAAAGAACAATCATCAAGTTCATGGAATCCTAACATATCACACAAAGCTTTTGGAATTGTGGAAACACTTGCACCCAAATCACACAAAGCAAAGCATTCATCATCTTTAATCTTAACTTTAATAGTAGGTTCCCAATCATCATAAAGCTTTCTAGGGATAGAAACTTCTAATTCAAGTTTTTCTTCATAAGATTGCATTAAAGCAGCAACTATGTGTTTGGCGAAAGCCTTATTTTGACTATAAGGATGCGGAGAATTTAGCACGGATTGCAACAAGGAAATACAATCTATTAAAGAGCAATTATCATAATTGAATCCCTTGAAATCCAAGATAGTGGGTTCATCGCTATGCAAAGTTTTAATCTCTTCAATCCCACTATTAACAATTTTAGCATCAAGATCTAAAAACTCCGAATCATTGGGACACCTTTCCACTAAAGTAGACTCATCTCCAGTCCCATCTTTATCAAGATTAATACTATAAAATAAGGATATAATAGGAGAAACATCAATCACTTTCAGATCTTCATCTTTATTTTCATGATAACTAGAAGAACACGCTTTCATACAGCAATCCTTTTTAGCACGCATCCTAGCGGTTCTTTATTTGCACTCGTCGATGGAAATTATCATGGCTTTGAGAGACTCATTGATATCATACTTAGGAAGAATATATCTATGCTTGAAAGAATCAACATCAAGAGTAATTCTATCCATGTTTCTAGCCATCTCATCAATCTTAAGCAATTTTTCTTCAAGCAAGGCATTGATATTCTTTTGCGAATTCATAAGCTCTTTAACACTAGTCTCAAATTCAGAGGGCATATTACCAAAATTTCCATAAGAGTTATTATAGGAATTACTATAATTATTAGAGAAATTACTAGGAAAAGGCCTACGATTAAAGTCCTCTATAAGCATTGTTACCAAAATTATTCCTACCAACAAAATTCACATCGAAAGATTCATTGTTATTTTCTAACAACATGGATAAAGGCATATCATTAGGATCAGAAGAAGCACTCTTAGTAGCAAACAATTTCATAAGTTCATACATCTTTCCAGTCAAGACACTAATCTCTTCAATAGCATGCACTTTTTTACTAGTAGATCTTTTGGTGTGCCATTGAGAGTAGTTAACCATAATATTATCTAGGAGTTTGGTAACTTCTCCTCAGGTGATTTCTATGAAAGAGCCCCCCGCGGCCGAATCTAAAAGATTTCTAGAAGCAAAATTCAAGCTAGCATAAAAGTTTTGTATAATCATCCATAAGTTCAAACCATGTGTACGGCAATTACGTATCATTAATTTCATTTTCTCCCAAGCTTGTGCAGCATGCTCATGATCTAGTTGCTTAAAATTCATAATATCGTTTCTAAGAGAGATAATCTTAGCGGGATGAAAATACTTAGAGATAAAGGCATATTTGCACTTATTCCATGAATCAATACTATTTCCAGGCAAAGAAGAAAACCAAGTTTTAGCACGATCTCTAAGCGAAAACGGAAATAACTTCAATTTAACAATATCATTATCCGTATCCCTCTTCTTTTGCATATTACATAAATCAACAAAGTTGTTTAGATGGGTAGCGACATCTTCACTAGGAAGGCCAAAAAATTGATCTTTCATGACAAGATTCAATAGAGCAGCATTGATCTCACAACATTTAGAATCTATGATAGGAGCAATAGGCGTGCTAATATAATCATTATTGTTGGTATTGGAAAAGTCACATAATTTGGTATCATCTTCAGCCATAGGGACAAGCAAGCAATCCAACACACAAGCAAACAAGAGGCAAGCGAACGGTAAAAACACACAGAGAAAAGAAGGGCAAATAAAATGGCAAGGGTGAAGTGGGGGAGAGGAAAACGAGAGGCAAATAATGTAGTGCGAGGGATAAGGGTTTGTGATAGGTACTTGGTATATGACTTTTGCGTAGATCTCGCCGGCAACGGCGCCAGAAATTCTTCTTGCTACTTCTCCAGCTTGCGTTGTATTCCCTCGAAGAGGCAAGGGTGATGCAGCACAATAGCGTAAGTATTTCCCTTAGTTTTTGAGAACCAAGGTATCAATCCAGTAGGAGACCACGCGCGAGTCCCTCGCACCTGCACAAACAAATAAGAACCTCGCAGCCAACGCGATAAGGGGTTCTCAATCACTTCACGGACACTTACGAGAGTGAGATCTAATAGATAGGATAGGATAATATTGTTGGTATTTTTTTGTATAAGAACATAAAGTAAATAAAGCAAATAAGCAACAGCAACATAAATTAAAGGAAAAGTAATATGATAAAGATAAACCCGGGGGCCATAGATTTCGCTAGTGGCTTCTCATAAGATAGCAGAATTCTATGGTGGGTGAACAAATTACTGTCGAGCAATTGATAGAAAAGCGCATAGTTATGAGAATATGTAGGCATGATCATTATATATATGCATCACGTCCGTAACAAGTAGACCAAAACGATTCTGGATCTACTACTATTACTCCACACATCGACCGCTATCCAGCATGCATCTAGAGTATTAAGTTCATAAGAACAGAGTAACGCCATAAGCAAGATAATATTATGTAGAGGGGTAAAATCAAGCAATATGATATAAAACCCATCTTTTTATCCTCGATGGAAACAATACAAGACTTGCCTTCCTTCCCCTACTGTCACTGGGAAAGGATACCGCAAGATTGAACCCAAAGCCAAGCACTTCTCCCATTGCAAGAACTATAGATCTAGTAGGCCAAATGAAAGCACATTTGCTCTCCGGGTGGTTTTGGTAATTAATGACAACATACTTTGTGGTTGGACTAATGCTTTTATCAAGTATGTTTCAGGAAATCCAATCACATTGGCTATGGAAATGACTGAAGAAGTGGACCCCTCAAAATGCTAAGGCAAGCATTGGCAAAAGCTCAAGACTCCATTTTTGGTTTAGTGATCTAAGATCACATTGAGTCCATAGGAAAAGCCAATACTATTAAAAGGGGATGAGGTTGTGTTGATGATCTGGTTGCTCAAGTGCTTAGTGATTTAGCTCCTTCAACTATCAGCAACTTTCACTACTATACACACTCATAAGTAATCTCGGACAAACCGATTCTTCCAACTCAGTCCCACCGAGATGAACCACCTCAGCCATAAGCCAAACCCTAGAAATTTCGGTCATTCCGAGTTTGAGATCGGTCTCACCGAAACTGGACTGCCAACCTTCTGTAACCATTTGACATCATATCGGAATAACCGAGATTGCTTTTTCGGTCTCACCGAGATTGGCAAGCTTCTGTCTTGGCTCAAATCGGTCTCACCGATATTGCATTTTCGGTCCCACCGAAACTTGCATGTTCCTGTCTTTTCTCAAATCGGTCTAACCAAGTTTTCTTTCTCGGTCCCACCGAAAATCCCAACGTTTATCTTTTGCACTTTCGGTCTCACCGAGATGGTATTTTCGGTCCCACCGAAAACCCCAACGTTCACTATATTTGAACTTTCGGTCTGACCGAGTTTTCACTTCGGTCTCACCGAGATTACTCAAATATGTGTGTAACGGTTGGATTTTGTGTGGAGGCTATATATACCCCTCCACCCCCTCTTCATTCGTGGAGAGAGCCATCAGAAAGTACTACCACTCCTACCTTACACTTTCTGAGAAGAGAACTACCTACCCTTGTGTTGAGATCAAGTTGCTCCATTCCTACCATATGAAACTTGATTTCTAGCCTTCCCAAGTTGCTTTCCACTCAATCCTTTCTTCCACCACAGCCATATCAGTGAGGAGAGTTGAGTGTTGGGGAGATTATCATTTGAAGCACAAGAGCAAGGAGTTCATCATCATCAACCACATCTATTACCTTTTGGAGGGTGGTGCCTCCTAGATTGGTTAGGTGTCGCTTGGGAGCCTCCGTCTTCGAGATGTGGAGTTGAACCAAGAAGTTTGTAAGGGCAAGGAGATCGCCTACTTCGTGAAGATCTACCCCGAGTAAGGCTAGTCCTCCGTGGGCGTAGGCCATGATGGAATAGACAAGGTTGCTTCTTCGTGGACCCTTCGTGGGTGGAGCCCTCCGTGGACTCGCGCAGCTGTTACCCTCCGTGGGTTGAAGTCTCCATCAACGTGGATGTACGATAGCACCACCTATCGGAACCACGACAAAAATCTCCGTGTCTCCAAATTGCGTTTGATCTTCTCCACCTCTATTTACTACTTGTGCAATTTACTTTCCGCTGCCCATACTCTAGAATTGCATGTGTAGTAGGCCACTTGACTTGTGTGTTATGCAAAAACTGCCAAAATCTGTTCTTGTTAAAAGGCAGAATTTTTATCTTGTCGAGTAGTCTAATCACCCCCCCTCTAGACACTCTCACCTTCTTCGATCCTACAATTGGTATCAGAGCCTTGGTCTCCATTGCTTTGGTTTACACACCATTGGAGGAAGATGGACGTGTCTACGTTTGGGAGTGTTAGCCATAGAGTGCCTGTTCTTAACGGAAGGTTCTATAACTCATGGAGGTCTGAAATGCTTAGTATCTTTAAGATGTACAATTTGTGCAAATATGTTGAGACCCCCTATGTGCCTCCTTTTGATCCCTTGCACCCTACCATGGATGAAGAGCTTGATTTGCTTCGTAACCTTAGAACTGTAAATCTTATCATTAAAGGGTTACCCGATG
Organism: Secale cereale; assembly: GCA_902687465.1. NCBI lineage: Eukaryota > Viridiplantae > Streptophyta > Magnoliopsida > Poales > Poaceae > Secale > Secale cereale. Next base: position 386,581,640 of record LR738712.1, read on the forward strand.
ACTTGCTTAATCTTGTTACAAACTTTGAGTGTGCCTATGCTATGTGGAAATTCTTGGAAGAACTTTATCCGGACTACTCTTTGAGAAGTCTTGATGAAATTCTACACAAGACTATTGAATTTGATAAGTTGCACCCCAATGATCCCAACTTTGATAAATGCTTCTTTGAGCTTCGTGATCTTATGAAAAAGAAGGGTGATCCCGGTCTTATCAATATTATAATTAGAAATGCTCTTGCATTGCATTCCGAAGATTATTGTCACATTGACCAAACTAATGCAAGTACTTATCAAATTGACCTAGGTGTTGATGATGAACAATCTATGGGTCAATATGATTATGAGCATGAGCAAGACGATGATTACTCCGATTCGGACACCGAGCTAGACAAGGTCATGAAGAGTCTCAATCTCATGGCAAATCTGAGAGACTACATGTCCGGCGGAAAAGAGTGGATTCTTGATAGTGGATGCACCGACCACATGACCGGAGACAAAGACATGTTTTGAGAGCTTGCAAAGAACGATGGTCCACGCAAGTATGTGACTTTTGGAGATAACTCCAAGGGTAAGGTACTTGGCCTTGGTAAGGTGGCCATATCTCATGATAGCTCTATTCAAAATGTCATGCTTGTAGAATCTCTTGGATACAATTTACTTTCCGGGTCTAGATTAGCTGACTTTGGATTCAATGTGCTATTCACCAAAGTAGATTGCCAAGTCTTTCGTCGTGACAATCAAAACATGGCATTTACCGGTATCCGTAGAGGTGATCTATATATTGTTGATTTCACTAAGAAAGCCCAACCTAGAGCTTGTTTCATTGCTAAATCCTCTAAAGGTTGGTTATGGCATAGAAGGCTAGGACATGTTGGTATGCGTAATCTAGACAAGCTAATCAAAGGTGATCATATTCTTGGTGTTAAACATGTTCTCTTTGACAAAGATAGACTTTGTAGTGCTTGTCAAGCAGGAAAACAAGTAGGTGGAAGTCATCCCGTAAAGAACATCATGACCACAAGGAGACCGCTTGAGCTTCTTCATATGGATCTCTTCGGTCCCAATGCTTACAAAAGCCTTGGTGGTAACTCCTTTGGTCTAGTTATAGTTGATGATTTTTTCAGATTTACGTGGGTATTTTTCCTTGATGATAAATCGCAGGTTCAGAGAATCTTCAAGACCTTTGCCAAAAAGGCCCAAAATCAATTTGAGGTGAAGATCAAGAAAGTTCGGAGTGACAATGGAACGGAGTTCAAGAACGCCAATGTAGACTCTTTTCTCGATGAGGAAGGAATTCTACATGAGTTCTCGGCTACGTACACTCCTCAACAAAATGGAGTTGTTGAGAGGAAGAACCGAATGCTCATAGAGATGGCGAGAACGATGCTTGATGAATACAAGACACCGAAGCATTTTTTGGGAGAAGCGGTCGAGACAGCTTGTCATGCTATCAACAGGCTTTATCTTCATAAGCTCCTCGGCAAGACATCATACGAGCTCCTCACCGGTAACAAACCCCAAGTGGGATATTTTCGTGTCTTTGGTTCAAAATGCTATATCCTTGATAAGCATCGTCGGTCTAAATTTGCTCCTAAATCTCATGAAGGCTTTCTCCTTGGTTATGGATCAAACTCCCACACCTACCGTGTCTACAATAATTTCACCCGAAAGGTTGAAGAGACGGTAGATGTGAAGTTTGATGAATCTAATGGCTCGCAAGTAGAGCAAATGCCTATTGATGTAGGAGACAAGGACCCATCGGAAGCTATCCAAGACTTATCTATTGGAAAGATCCGTCCCATGGAAGTGAAGGAGAGTACCTCATCTACATATGTGGAGCCCCCTACCTCACGGCGAGATGAACCTCAAGACAACACCAACAACAATGAAGAAGAAGAAGAGGAAGATGAAGATGATGAGGAAGCTCAGCCACAACATCAACAAAAGCTATCCCGAGTCCGAGCAAGAGTCAAGAAGAATCATCCCGTGGAACAAATGATGAACGACATCAACTCCGGGAGAATTATTCGCTCTAAAACTCGCTTAGCTAACTTTTGTGAGCATTACTCATTTATCTCTAGTATTGAACCTATGAAGGTAGAAGAAGCACTTGAAGACCTGGATTGGGTGAACGCTATGCACGAAGAACTACACAACTTCGAGAGGAACAAGGTGTGGACTTTGGTAGAGAAGCCCAAGGATGATCAAAACATCATTGGAACCAAATGGGTGTTTCGGAACAAGCAAGATGAAGATGGACAAGTCATCCGCAACAAGGCTCGTCTCGTAGCTCAAGGTTACACACAAGTTGAAGGTATGGACTATGGTGAGACCTATGCCCCCGTTGCTAGACTTGAATCCATTCGCATTCTTCTTGCTTATGCCAATCATCATGATATTACTCTCTATCAAATGGACATCAAAAGTTCTTTCCTAAATGGTGAAATTGAGGAGGAAGTATTTGTGAAACAACCTCCCGGTTTTGTGAATCCCAAAAAGCCTAATCATGTTTACAAGTTGCACAAAGCTCTTTATGGTCTTAAACAAGCTCCTAGAGCTTGGTACAAATGCTTAACTAGCTTTCTTCTTGAAAAAGGCTTTGAGATTGGAAAGATAGACTCAACGCTGTTCACGAAAAGGGTTAATGGTGAACTATTTGTGTGCCAAATATATGTTGATGATATTATCTTTAGTTCAACTAACCCCCATTTTAGCAAGAAGTTTGGACAGCTTATGTCGGAGAAGTATGAGATGTCCATGATGTGTGAACTCAAATTCTTCCTTGGGTTGCAAATCAAGCAATCTAAGGAGGGTACCTTTGTCTCACAAACAAAGTACACCAAGGATCTCTTCAAGAAGTTCAACATGCAAGATAGCAAAGGTATGAGTACCCCCATGCCTACTAGTGGACATAATGACTTGACAAAAGATGGAGAACCCGTTGATCAAAGGGTTTACCGTTCTATGATTGGTTCTCTACTATATCTTTGTGCTTCTCGTCCTGACATAATGTTGAGTGTATGCATGTGTGCGCGATATCAAGCAGCCCCTAAAGAATGTCATCTTAAAGCTGTGAAAAGGATAGTGAGATATTTGATACACACACCAAACTTTGGCATTTGGTATCCTAAGAGAGCCTCTTTCGATCTTGTTGGCTATTCCGACTCGGACTATGCCGGTGACAAGGTTGATAGAAAGTCAACTTCGGGTACATGTCAATTCCTTGGGCGATCCCTTGTATCTTGGTCCTCCAAGAAACAAAATTCGGTATCTTTATCCACAGCTGAAGCGGAATATATTGCTGCTGGTTCGTGTTGTGCTCAATTGCTATGGATGACACAAACGCTTAAAGATTATGGGATACATGTGAGACGTGTTCCCTTGCTTTGTGACAATGAGAGTGCAATTAAAATTGGACACAATCCAGTGCAACACTCTCGAACAAAGCATATTGAAGTTCGTCACCATTTTATTCGTGATCATATTGCCAAGGGTGATATTAATCTTAAGCATGTTCGTACTGACAAACAACTTGCTGATATCTTTACAAATCCTCTTGATGAGAAAGTGTTTTGTCGCTTAAGGAGTGAGTTGAACATCATTGATGCTTCAAACTTGGAGTGATAACTCCATTGATGCATGCAAGGCATGAGCTCACTTGACTAATCCTTGATATTTCTCTTATGATGATGATCATATGTCTTGGATACATTTGCCTCCTTGTATTGCATCTAACTCTTTGCAGGTACTTGGATGATCTACATTCCACAAGATTACCACACACTCAATTCATGAGTAATCTTGTCATTGACCGAGTATCTAGCCCTTTGGGATGTTGAGTTCAAGGAACAAAATTCCACATATCCTTTTTGACACCTTATACGTCTAGTATTTCACTCTTGTCATCTTGGATATCCTCGAGTATTTCCTTGCTTGCCTAACCCATGTAGGAAGATGAACTACACAAGTAGAAATGGCGCTCCAACTTCACATTCAATGAGCACCTACATCGAGCTTACCTACATGAGCAAAGCATCAACAAGCCCAAGGTATGTTCTTCACATCTTTAAGGAGCTTTACTCAAAGTCATGAGTACAAGCAGCTTCATAAGATGTGATCACATCAAATGCTTAATCGAAAAATGGCAACCCCATTTTGAGCTTAAATGATGAGTATGACCTATGATCAAATGTCCTCAGTTGACTCCTAAGTCAATATACTCAAACATAGGTGATCTTGTCGCCGACCTTTATCTAGATGAAGTACATATGTTTTTTGGAGTCTTTCTGTTTTCTCTTATGTTCTCTCATTGAGTTTTCTTTAAAACAACAACAACAAAAAAACTTCATCTAGGAATCTTTTTTCATTTCTTTTCTTATGTCTTTGTGAATATCCTTTTGGCTCTGATCAATTCCCTGAAAATCTTTCACAAATTCATTGCAAATCCTTTGAAACATTCCTCGCAAAGTGAGCTGAATTATTTCTGTATTTCCTTGGAATTAAACTCGGCGTCACCGATTTATTTCGGTCTAACCGAAAAGGGTCTACCCTAACTCCATTCGGTGTCACTGATTTATTTCCTCCAGGATATCATCTCCTGCAGCTCCACTCATTGTTTCTCTTGGAATGTTCTTATTTGCCCTGTTGTGATTCTTAAGGATCCCACTTCTTTCCTTCCATCTTTCCTGTCCTTCCTAGTTTGCTGTCCTTTTCGGCACTTGATGTCAAAGGGGGAGAAGACTTAGGGGGAGTAGGGGAGAAGAGAACACTTAGGGGAGAAGAAAAGCAATCTTATCTTAAGGGGGAGAGAATCACATCAAAGCTTTGCCGTGTTTTACATTGGACATTACAATTGGCATCATTCTTTTGATTTTGCTATTTCCATCAAACCCCTTGTTCTGAGAGAACTCAAAGGGAGAGAAATCTTCACGATTGATATCTTTATGGAAAGCAAAATCTCTTAGAGTTCATTGAAAATCTTTTAGTTTCAGAGACATGTTTGCTGATTCAAGCCTGTGCTCAATATGAGACACTCCTTATACATGTCATCCCTGGCTTGGTACTCTTGATGTTCTTGCAGTTGGTTGAAGGAATACTCTTGTGTTATCTAACCTTGTTTTCTCAAGTTTATCCCTTCAGGTATAATGTCAAGGAACCTCAAGGTAAGTATATGCATCTTGCAGAATGTGCATGATGGTGACTTGCTTGTAAATACTTGTTTGCAAGAAATCACCATGCACATATGTGTTGGAAATATGCCCTAGAGGCAATAATAAATTGGTTATTATTATATTTCCTTGTTCATGATAATTGTTTATTATCCATGCTAGAATTGTATTGATAGGAAACTTAGATACATGTGTGGATACATAGACAAACACCATGTCCCTAGTAAGCCTCTAGATGACTAGCTCGTTGATCAATAGATGGTTACGGTTTCCTGACCATGGACATTGGATGTCGTTGATAACGGGATCACATCATTAGGAGAATGATGTGATGGACAAGACCCAATCCTAAGCCTAGCACAGATCGTGTAGTTCGTATGCTGAAGATTTTCTATATGTCAAGTATCTTTTCCTTAGACCATGAGATTGTGCAACTCCCGGATACCGTAGGAATGCTTTGGGTGTACCAAACGTCACAACGTAACTGGGTGGCTATAAAGGTGCACTACAGGTATCTCTGAAAGTGTCTTTTGGGTTGGCACGAATCGAGACTGGGATTTGTCACTCCGTATGACGGAGAGGTATCTCTGGGCCCACTCGGTAGGACATCATCATAATGTGCACAATATTTGATCAAGGAGTTGATCACGGGATGATGTGTTACGGAACGAGTAAAGAGACTTGCCGGTAACGAGATTGAGCAAGGTATCGGTATACCGACGATCGAATCTCGGGCAAGTGCTATACCGATAGACAAAGGGAATCGTATACGGGATTGATTGAATCCTTGACATCGTGGTTCATCCGATGAGATCATCGTGGAACATGTGGGAGCCAACATGGGTATCCAGATCCCGCTGTTGGTTATTGACCGGAGAGTCGTCTCGGTCATGTCTGCGTGTCTCCCGAACCCGTAGGGTCTACACACTTAAGGTTCGGTGACGCTAGGGTTGTAGAGATATAAGTATGCGGAAACCCGAAAGTTGTTCGGAGTCCCGGATGAGATCCCGGATGTCACGAGGAGTTCCGGAATGGTCCGGAGGTAAAGATTTATATATAGGAAGTCCTATTTTGGCCACCGGAAAATGTTCGGGATTTTTCGGTATTGTACCGGGAAGGTTCTAGAAGGTTCCGAAGTGGGGCCCACCTGCATGGGGGGACCCACATGAACGTGGGTAGTGGGGGCAAGGCCCCACACCCCTGGTCAAGGCGCACCAAGATCCCCCCTTAGAAGGAATAAGATCATATCCCGAAGGGATAAGATCAAGATCCCTAAAAAGGGGGGATAACAATCGGTGGGGAAAGGAAATGATGGGATTTCTTTCCCCCACCTTTGCCAACGCCCCAATGGACTTGGAGGGCAAGAACCCAGCCCCCTCCACCCCTATATATAGTGGGGAGGCGCATGGGAGCAGCACCCCAAGCCCTGGCGCCTCCCTCTCCCTCCCGTGACACATCTCCCTCCTCCCGCAGCGCTTGGCGAAGCCCTGCTGGAATCCCGCTACTTCCACCACCACGCCGTCGTGCTGCTGGATCTCCATCAACCTCTCCTCCCCCCTTGCTGGATCAAGAAGGAGGAGACGTCCCCGCTCCGTACGTGTGTTGAACACGGAGGTGCCGTCCGTTCGGCGCTAGGATCATCGGTGATTTGGATCACGACGAGTACGACTCCATCATCCCCGTTCTCTTGAACGCTTCCGCTCGCAATCTACAAGGGTATGTAGATGCACTCACTCTCCTTTATGCTCGTTGCTAGATTACTCCATAGATAGATCTTGGTGACGCGTAGGAAAATTTTTGATTTTCTGCTACGATCCCCAACAGTGGTATCAGAGCTAGGTCTATGCGTGGTATCTTGCACGAGTAGAACACAAAGTAGTTGTGGGCGTAGATCATGTCAATTCTCTTGCCGTTACTAGTCTTATCTTGATTCGGCGGCATCGTGGGATGAAGCGGCCCGGACCGACCTTACACGTACTCTTACGTGAGACAGGTTCCACCGACTGACATGCACTAGTTGCATAAGGTGGCTAGCGGGTGACTGTCTCTCCCACTTTAGTCGGATCGGATTCGATGAAAAGGGTCCTTATGAAGGGTAAATAGAAATTGGCATATCACGTTGTGGTTTTGGCGTAGGTAAGAAACGTTCTTGCTAGAAACCTATAGCAGCCACGTAAAAACTTGCAACAACAATTAGAGGACGTCTAACTTGTTCTTGCAGCATGTGCCGTGTGATGTGATATGGCCAAAAGGATGTGATGAATGATATATGTGTGATGTATGAGATTGATCATGTTCTTGTAATAGGAATCACGACTTGCATGTCGATGAGAATGACAACCTGCAGGAGCCATAGGAGTTGTCTTATTTATTGTATGACCTGCGTGTCACTGAATAACGCCATGTAATTACTTTACTTTATTGCTAAACGTTAGCCATAGTAGTAGAAGTAATGTTTGGCGAGACGACTTCATGGAGACACGATGATGGAGATCATGATGATGGAGATCATGGTGTCATGCCGGTGACGATGATAATCATGGAGCCCCGAAGATGAAGATCAAAGGAGCAAGATGATATTGGCCATATCATGTCACTATTTGATTGCATGTGATGTTTATCATGTTTTACATCTTATTTGCTTAGAACGACGGTAGTGAATAAGATGATCTCTCACTAAAAAATTTCAAGAATTGTGTTCCCCCTAACTGTGCACCATTGCTAAGGTTCGTTGTTCCGAAGCACCACGTGGTGATCGGGTGTGATAGGTTCTAACGTTCGCATACAACGGGTGTAAGCCAGATTTACACACGCGATACACTTAGGGTTGACTTGACGAGCCTAGCATGTACAGACATGGCCTCGGAACACGGAAGACCGAAAGGTCGAACATGAGTCGTATAGAAGATACGATCATCATGAAGATGTTCACCGTTGATGACTAGTCCGTCTCACGTGATGATCGGACACGGCCTAGTCAATTCGGATCATGTATCACTTAGATGACTAGAGAGATGTCTATCTGAGTGGGAGTTCATTAGATGAACTTCATTGTCATGAACAATAGTCTAAGTTGTCTTCGCAAATTATGTTGTAGACCAATAACTGCGTTGTAGCTCCTGTTTAATACGATCCTAAAGAAAGACTAAGTTGAAAGATATTGTAAGCAAGGATGCGGACTGGGTCCGTAGTCCGAGGAGTGTCCTCACTGCTGCACAGAAAGCTTACGTCTTTGATGCACCGCTCGATGTGCAAACCCCTACAACGTTGTCTGTGGATGTTGTGAACACCTGAGAGACACGTCCTGATGACTACTTGATAGTTTAGTGAACCATACTTTACGGCTTAGAATCGGGATTCCAATGACGTTTTGAACGCCATGGAACATATGAGATGTTCTAAGAGCTGAAATTGGGATTTCAGGCTCATGCCCGTGTTGAGAGGTATGAGACCTCTGACAAGTTCCTTTGCCAAAAAGATGGAGGAGAATAGCTCAACTAGTGAGCATGTGCTCAGAATGTCTGGGTGCTAAAATCACTTGAACCAAGTGGGAGTTAATCTTCCAGATGAGATAGTGGTTGACGGAATTCTCTAGACACTATCACCAAGCTACTAGAACTTCGTGATGAACTATGACATGCAAAGGATGGAGATGATCCCGGTGCTGTTAGCGGTTCTTAGTACCGCAAAAGTAGAAATCAAGAAGGAGCATCAAGTGTTGATGGTTTAACAAGACCACTGGTTTCAAAAGGGGTAAGGGCTAGAAGGGAAACTTCATGAATGGCAAACCTGTTGTCGCTCTGATGAAGGAACCCATGGTTGAACCCAAACCTCGAGACTAAGTGCTTCTATTGTAAGGGGAACGGCCACATGGTAGCGGAACCACCCCAAATACATGGTAGATATGATAGCTGGCAACTTCAACAAAGTATATTTGATATACGTGTTATTGATGTGTACCTTAGTAGTACTCCTTGTAGCACCTGGGTATTGGATACCGGTTCAGTTGCTATTATTAGTGACTTGAAGCAAAAGCTACGGACTGAATGGAGACTAGCTAAGGGCGAGGTGACGATGTGTGTTGGAAGTGTTTCCAAGGTTGATAAGATCACCATCGCACACTCCCTCTATTTTCGAGATTAGAGTTGAACCTAGATAAATGTTATCGGGTGTCTACATTGAGCATGAATATGATTAGATCATGTTCATTGCAATACGGTTATTCATTTAAGTTAGAGAATAATGGTTATTCTGTTTACATGAATACTACCTTTATGGTCATGCACCCAATGGTTTGTTGAATCTCGATCATAGTAATACACATGATGATAATATTAATGCCAAAAGATGTAGAGTTAATAATGATAGTACCACTTTCTTGTGGCACTGCCGCTTAGGTCATTTTGGCATAAAATGCATGAAGAAACTCCATGCTGATGGACGTTTGGAGTCACTTGATTTTGAATCGCTTGACACATGCGAGCCATGCCTCATGGGCAGGATGACTGAGATCCCGTTTTCAGGTACAATGAAACGGGTAAGTGACTTGTTGGAAATCATACATGCTGATGTATGTGATCCAATGAGAATTAAGGCGTGTGGTGGATATCGTTATTTTCTCATCTTCAGTGACGATTTGAGTAGATATGGTATATTTACTTAATGAAGCAAAAGTCTGAAACGTTTGAAAGGTTCAAACAATTTCAGAGTGAAGATTAAGAATCATCATAACAAGAAGATCATGTTCCTACGATCTGATCAAGGGGATATTTTCTGAATTATGAGTTTGGCAATCACTTAAGACATTGTGGAATTGTTTCGCAGTTGAAGCCCCCTGGAACACCATAGCGTAATGGGGTGTCCGGACATCGTAATCGAACCTTATGAGATATGGTGCGATCTATGATGTATCTTACCGATCTACCGCTGTTATTTTGAGGTTATGCATTAGAGACAGCTGCATTCACTTTAGATAGGGCACCATCTAAGTCCGTTGACACGACGTCGTATGGTTTGGCAAGAAACCGTAGTTGTCGTTTCTCAATGTTTGGGGCTGCGAGGCTTATGGCTTTAGCCGGGAAAATCTCGAACCCAAAGCGGACAAAACATCTTCATAGGATACCCAAAGGTAACAGTTGGGTATACCTTCTATCTCAGATCCAAGTACAAAAATGTTTGTCGGTAAGAATGGGTCCTTTCTCGAGAAGGAGTTTCTCTCGAAAGAATTGAGTGGGAGGAAGATAGAACTTGATGAGGTTGTCGAACCCTCACTTCAACCGGAGAGTAGTGCAACACAGAAAGATGTTTCTGTGGAACCTACGACTGTTGAAGAGGAAACTAATGATAGTGATCATGAAGTTTCGGATCAAGTTGCTATCAAACCTCGTAGGTCGACAAGGATAAGTACTACTCCTGAGTGGTACGGTGATCCTGTCTTAAATGTCATGTTGTTGGACAACAATGAACCTACGAACTATGGAGAAGCGATGGTGGGTCCATATTCCGACAAATGGTTAGAAACCGATAAATCCGAGATAGGATCCATGTATCAAAACAAAGTATGGACTTTGGTGGACTTGCCCTATGATCGGCAAGCCATTGAGACAAATGGATCTGTAAGACTAAGACGGACGTGGACGGTAATGTCACCGTCTATGAAGCTCGACTTGTGGCGAAGAGTTTTCCACAAGTTCAAGGAGTTGACTACGATGAGATTTTTTCACCCGTAGCGGTGCTTAAGTCCGTCGGAATCATGTTAGCATTAGCTGCATTTATGAAATCTGGCAGATGGATGACAAACCAAGTTTCCTTACCAGTTTTCTTAAAGAAAGGTTGTATGTGATACAATCAGAAAGGTTTTGTCGATCCTAAGGATGCTAAAAGGTATGCTAGCTCCAGCGATCCTTCCATGGACTAGAGCAAGCATCTCGGAGTCGGAATATACACTTTGATGGAGTGATCAAAGTTTTTGGGTATACAAAGTTTGTTAGAAACTTGTATTTGCAATAAAGTGAGTGGGAGCACTACAACATTTCTGATAAGTATATGTGAATGACATATGGTTGATCCGAAATGATGTTGAATTTCTGGAAAGCGTAAAGGGTTGTTTGAAAGGAGTTTTTCAAAGGAAGACCTGGATAAAGCTGCTTACATATTGGGCATCAAGATCTATAGAGATAGATCAAGACGTCTGATGATACTTTCAAAAGGAACACACACCTTTGACATGATTTTGAAGGAGTTCAAAATAGGTCAGTTAAAGAAGGAATTCTTACCTGAGTTATAAGGTGTGAAGTTGAGTAAGACTCAAAACTTGACCACGGCAGAAGGAAGAGGAAGGACGAAGGTCGTCCCCTATGCTTTTGTCATAGGCTCTGTACGGTATGCCATGCTAAGTACCGCACCTGATGTGTGCCTTGCCACATGTCTGGCAAGAGGGTACAAAGGTGATCCAGGAGTGGATTACTAGATAGTGGTCAAAATTATCCTTAGAGGAGTAAGGAAATGTTTCTCGGTTATGGAGGTGATAAAGAGTTCGACGTAAAGAGTTACGTCGATGCAAGCTTAACACCTATCCGGATAACTCTAAATGGAGATACCGGATACGTATAATGGAGCAACAGTTTGGAATAGCTCCAAGTGGAACGTGGTAGCAGCATCTACGATATGACATAAAGTTTTGCGAAGTACATAGGGATCTGAATGTTGCAGACCCGTTGACTACAACCTCTCTCACAAGCATAACATGATCAAACACAGAACACATTGAGTGTTAATCACATATTGATGTGAACTAGATTGCTGACTCTAGTAAACTCTTTTGATGTTGATCACATGGCGATGTGACCTGTGAGTGTTAATCACATGGCGATGTGAACTAGATTATTGACTCTAGTGCAAGTGGGAGACTGTTGGAAATATGCCCTAGAGGCAATAATAAATTGGTTATTATTATATTTCCTTGTTCACGATAATCGTTTATTATCCATGCTAGAATTGTATTGAAAGGAAACTCAGATACATGTGTGGATACATAGACAAACACCATGTCCCTAGTAAGCCTCTAGATGACTAGCTCGTTGATCAATAGATGGTTACGGTTTCCTGACCATGGACATTGGATGTCGTTGATAACGGGATCACATCATTAGGAGAATGATGTGATGGACAAGACCCAATCCTAAGCCTAGCACAGATCGTGTAGTTCGTATGCTGAAGATTTTCTATATGTCAAGTATCTTTTCCTTAGACCATGAGATTGTGCAACTCCCGGATACCGTAGGAATGCTTTGGGTGTACCAAACGTCACAACGTAACTGGGTGGCTATAAAGGTGCACTACAGGTATCTCTGAAAGTGTCTTTTGGGTTGGCACGAATCGAGACTGGGATTTGTCACTCCGTATGACGGAGAGGTATCTCTGGGCCCACTCGGTAGGACATCATCATAATGTGCACAATATGTGATCAAGGAGTTGATCACGGGATGATGTGTTACGGAACGAGTAAAGAGACTTGCCGGTAACGAGATTGAGCAAGGTATCGGTATACCGACGATCGAATCTCGGGCAAGTGCTATACCGATAGATAAAGGGAATCGTATACGGGATTGATTGAATCCTTGACATCGTGGTTCATCCGATGAGATCATCGTGGAACATGTGGGAGCCAACATGGGTATCCAGATCCCGCTGTTGGTTATTGACCGGAGAGTCGTCTCGGTCATGTCTGCGTGTCTCCCGAACCCGTAGGGTCTACACACTTAAGGTTCGGTGACGCTAGGGTTGTAGAGATATAAGTATGCGGAAACCCGAAAGTTGTTCGGAGTCCCGGATGAGATCCCGGACGTCACGAGGAGTTCCGGAATGGTCCGAAGGTAAAGATTTATATATAGGAAGTCCTATTTTGGCCACCGGAAAATGTTCGGGATTTTTCGGTATTGTACCGGGAAGGTTCTAGAAGGTTCCGAAGTGGGGCCCACCTGCATGGGGGGACCCACATGAACGTGGGTAGTGGGGGCAAGGCCCCACACCCCTGTTCAAGGCGCACCAAGATCCCCCCTTAGAAGGAATAAGATCATATCCCGAAGGGATAAGATCAAGATCCCTAAAAAGGCGGGATAACAATCGGTGGGGAAAGGAAATGATGGGATTTCTTTCCCCCCACCTTTGCCAACGCCCCAATGGACTTGGAGGGCAAGAAACCAGCCCCCTCCACCCCTATATATAGTGCGGAGGCGCATGGGAGCAGCACCCCAAGCCCTGGCGCCTCCCTCTCCCTCCCGTGACACATCTCCCTCCTCCCGCAGCGCTTGGCGAAGCCCTGCTGGAATCCCGCTACTTCCACCACCACGCCGTCGTGCTGCTGGATCTCCATCAACCTCTCCTCCCCCCTTGCTGGATCAAGAAGGAGGAGACGTCCCCGCTCCGTACGTGTGTTGAACACGGAGGTGCCGTCCGTTCGGCGCTAGGATCATCGGTGATTTGGATCACGACGAGTACGACTCCATCATCCCCGTTCTCTTGAACGCTTCCGCTCGCAATCTACAAGGGTATGTAGATGCACTCACTCTCCTTTATGCTCGTTGCTAGATTACTCCATAGATAGATCTTGGTGACGCGTAGGAAAATTTTTGATTTTCTGCTACGATCCCCAACAATATGCATTATCACTCACTTCTTTTTTCTTCTGCTCTGATGCACATAGCCAAGCTGCATGTAGCACATCTTGCTTATCTCTCTTGTGTGCTTGAGGTAGTCCAAAACCATAATCTATGAAAATCTTGCACACTTGTAGGGGGAGCCTGTGTACTACATGCTTGTCAAAGCTTTCGTGAAAATTATGTCTTTCTTTCAATAAGCTTTGATGTCTTGTTTAGTGTGATTTTAGTGTGTTGCCATCAATTACCAAAAAAGGGGAGATTGAAAGCACATTTGCTCTCCGGGTGGTTTTGGTAATTAATGACAACATACTTTGTGGTTGGACTAATGCTTTTATCAAGTATGTTTCAGGAAATCCAATCACATTGGCTATGGAAATGACTGAAGAAGTGGACCCCTCAAAATGCTAAGGCAAGCATTGGCAAAAGCTCAAGACTCCATTTTTGGTTTAGTGATCTAAGATCACATTGAGTCCATAGGAAAAGCCAATACTATTAAAAGGGAATGAGGTTGTGTTGATGATCTGTTTGCTCAAGTGCTTAGTGATTTAGCTCCTTCAACTATCAGCAACTTTCACTACTATACACACTCATAAGTAATCTCGGACAAACCGATTCTTCCAACTCAGTCCCACCGAGATGAACCACCTCAGCCATAAGCCAAACCCTAGAAATTTCGGTCATTCCGAGTTTGAGATCGGTCTCACCGAAACTGGACTGCCAACCTTCTGTAACCATTTGACATCATATCGGAATAACCGAGATTGCTTTTTCGGTCTCACCGAGATTGGCAAGCTTCTGTCTTGGCTCAAATCGGTCTCACCGATATTGCATTTTCGGTCCCACCGAAACTGGCATGTTCCTGTCTTTTCTCAAATCGGTCTAACCAAGTTTTCTTTCTCGGTCCCACCGAAAATCCCAACGTTCATATCTTTTGCACTTTCGGTCTCACCGAGATGGTATTTTCGGTCCCACCGAAACCCCAACGTTCACTATATTTGAACTTTCGGTCTGACCGAGTTTTCACTTCGGTCTCACCGAGATTACTCAAATATGTGTGTAACGGTTGGATTTTGTGTGGAGGCTATATATACCCCTCCACCCCCTTTTCATTCGTGGAGAGAGCCATCAGAAAGTACTACCACTCCTACCTTACACTTTCTGAGAAGAGAACTACCTACCCCTGTGTTGAGATCAAGTTGCTCCATTCCTACCATATGAAACTTGATTTCTAGCCTTCCCAAGTTGCTTTCCACTCAATCCTTTCTTCCACCACAGCCATATCAGTGAGGAGAGTTGAGTGTTGGGGAGATTATCATTTGAAGCACAAGAGCAAGGAGTTCATCATCATCAACCACATCTATTACCTTTTGGAGGGTGGTGCCTCCTAGATTGGTTAGGTGTCGCTTGGGAGCCTCCGTCTTCGAGATGTGGAGTTGAACCAAGAAGTTTGTAAGGGCAAGGAGATCGCTTACTTCGTGAAGATCTACCCCGAGTAAGGCTAGTCCTCCGTGGGCGTAGGCCATGATGGAATAGACAAGGTTGCTTCTTCGTGGACCCTTCGTGGGTGGAGCCCTCCGTGGACTCGCGCAGCCGTTACCCTCCGTGGGTTGAAGTCTCCATCAACGTGGATGTACGATAGCACCACCTATCGGAACCACGACAAAAATCTCCGTGTCTCCAAATTGCGTTTGATCTTCTCCACCTCTCTTTACTACTTGTGCAATTTACTTTCCGCTGCCCATACTCTAGAATTGCATGTGTAGTAGGCCACTTGACTTGTGTGTTATGCAAAAACTGCCAAAATCTGTTCTTGTTAAAAGGCAGAATTTTTATCTTGTCGAGTAGTCTAATCAGCCCCCCCTCTAGACACTCTCACCTTCTTCGATCCTACACCAAACCAAACCAATAATTCGAAAAGACTTGCAAGGATATTATAATCATACATAAAAGATTTCAGAGAAGAATCAAATATTGTTCACAGATAATCTTGGTCATAAACCCACAATTCGTCGGATCTCAACAAACACACCGCTAAAAGATTACATCAAATACATCTCCTCGAAGATCGAGGAGAACTTTGTATTGAGATCCAAAGAGAGAGAAGAAGCCATCTAGCTAATAACTATGGACCCGAAGGTCTATGGTAAACTACTCACAACTCATCGGTGATGCTATGATGTTGATGTGGAAGCACTCCGTGATCGATCCCCCTTCCGGGGGAGCTCTTGAACAGGCCCCAAGATGGGATCTCACGGGAGCAGAAGGTTGCGGTGGTGGAATCAGGGTTTCGTCTGTTGCCTCGATGTTTTCAGGGTACGAGGATATATATATAGGAAGAAGGAGGGCACCAGGAGAGCCAGAGGGGACCCACGAGGGTGGGGGGCGCACCTGCCCCCTTGGCACGCCCTGCCCCCTCTTGGCCGCCTCTCTCGATCCCTTGCGCGTACTCCAAGTCTTCTGTGTAGATACGGTTCCGAAAATATATCTCCCGAAGGTTTAATTCCATTTGGACTCTGATAACCCACAAGTGTAGGGGATCGCAACAGTTTCGAGGGTAAAGTATTCAACCCAAATCTATTGATTTGACATAAGGGGAGCCAAAGAATACTCTTAAGTATTAGCAGCCAAGTTGTCAATTCAACCACACCTGGAAACTTAGTATCTGCAACAAGGTAGTTTAGTAGCAAAGTAATATGAAAATAGTGGTAGCGGCAATAAAAGTAACGATAGTGTTTTTGTAGTTTTTGTAATAGTAGCAACGGGAAAGTAAATAAGCAACAAGCAATATGTGAAAAGCTCATACGCATTGGATCGGTGATGGGGAATTATGTCAGATGCGATTAATCATGTAAAAGTTATAACCTAGGGTGACACAGAACTAGCTCCAGTTCATCAATGTAATGTAGGCATGTATTCCGAATATAGTCATACATGCTTATGGAAAAGAACTTGCATGACATCTTTTGTCCTACCCTCCCATGGCAGCGGGGCCTATTGGAAACTAAGGGATATTAAGGCCTCCTTTTAATAGAGTACCGGACCAAAGCATTAACACATAGTGAATACATGAACTCCTCAAACTACGGTCATCACCGGGAGTGGTCACGATTATTGTCACTTCGGGGTTGTCGGATCATAACACATAGTAGGTGACTATAGACTTGCAAGATAGGATCAAGAACACACATATATTCAAGAAAAAATAATAGGTTCAAATCTGAAATCATGGCACTCGGGCCCTAGTGACAAGCATTAAGCACAGAAAGTCATAGCAACATCAATCTTAGAACATAATGGATACTAGGGATCAAACCCTAACAAAACTAACTCAATTACATGGTAAATCTCATCCAGCCCATCACCGTCCAGCAAGCCTACGATGGAATTACTCACACACGGCGGTGAGCATCATGGAATTGGTGATGGAGGAAGGTTGATGATGACGTTGGCGACGATCTCCACTCTCGGGAGCCTCGAACGGACTCTAGATCAGCCATCCAGAGAGAGATTAGGGCTTGGTGGCGGCTCCGTATCTCAAAACGCGATAATTCTTCCTCTCTGATTTTTTCCTCCCCGTAAGTGAATATATGGATTCCGGGGAGCATCAGGGGGCCCATGAGGTAGGGGGCGCGCCCACGGGGAGGGGGCACGCCCCCCACCCTCGTGGAGAGGGTGTGGGCCCCCTGACATAGATCTTTCCGCAGATATTTTTTATATATTCGAAAATAATTCTCCGTGGATTTTCAGGTCATTTCGAGAACTTTTTATTTCTGCACAAAAATAACACCATGGCAATTCTGCTGAAAACAACATCAGTCCGGGTTAGTTCCATTCAAATCATGCAAGTTAGAGTCCAAAACAAGGGCAAAAGTGTTTGGAAAAGTAGATACGTTGGAGACGTATCAACTCCCCCAAGCTTAAACCTTTGCTTGTCCTCAAGCAATTTAGTTGATAAACTGAAAGTGATAAAGAAAAACTTTGACAAACTCTGTTTGCTCTTGTTGTTGTAAATATGTAAGCCAACATTCAGGTTTT
The DNA here is from genome assembly GCA_902687465.1 of Secale cereale. Lineage (NCBI taxonomy): Eukaryota > Viridiplantae > Streptophyta > Magnoliopsida > Poales > Poaceae > Secale > Secale cereale. The sequence goes on from LR738712.1 coordinate 386,599,502, forward strand.
CAGCAAAGATCATGAACTAACCACATTCACAATAACTTTTAGGTCTCATGTCTACTCACATCAATGGCATAATCAACTAGTGAGCAATAATAATAAACCTCGGAGGACAACACTTTCTCAAGACAATCATAATATGGTATAACAAGATGGTATCTCGCTAGCCTTTTCTGAGACCGCAAAACATAAATGCAGAGCACCTTTAAAGATCAAGGACTAACTAGACATTGTAATTCATTGTAAAAGAGATCCAGTCATGATCATACTCAATGCAAATTAATAGTAATACCTGCAAATGACAGAGGTGCTCTCCTACTGGTGCTCTTTTATAAGAGGATGATAACTCAGCTTAAAAGTAAATAGATAGGCCCTTCGTAGAGGGAAGCAGGGATTTGTAGAGGTGCCAGAGCTCGGTTTTTAAATAGAGATGAATAACATTTTGAGCGGTATACTCTCATTGTCAACGTAACAACCAAGAATCTCGATATCTTCCATACTACGCACATTATAGGCGGCTCCCAAACAGAATGGTAAAGTTTATACTCCCCCAACCACCAACAAGCATACTCCACGGCCATCCGAATCCACGGGGTACCGCCCAAAGAAGTAACAACCTTGGGAGTTTTGTTTAATTATTATGATTTCAGCATGGGACTGGACATCCCGGTTACCAGCCATTTTCTCATAAATGATGAGCGGAGTCCACTCGTCGTGAGAATAATGCACCTAGCATGGAAGATATAGACAACCCTAGTTGATACATGAGCTATTCGAGCATACAAAACAGAATTTCATTTGAAGGTTTAGAGTTTGGCACATACAAATTTACTTGGAACGACAGGTAAATACCACATATAGGAAGGTATGGTGGACTCATATGGAATAACTTTGGCGTTTATCGAAGTGGATGCACAAGCAGTATTCCCGCTTAGTACAGGTGAAGGCTAGAAAGAGACTAGGAAGCGACCAGCTAGAGAGCGACAACGGTCATGAACATGCATTAAAATTAATCAACAATGAATGCAAGCATGAGTAGGATATAAATCACCATGAACATAAATATCGTGGAGGCTATGTTGATTTGTTTCAACTACATGCATGAACATGTGCCAAGTCACACCACTTGAATCGATCAAAGGAGGATACCACCCCATCATACCACATCACAACCATTTTAATATCATGTCGGCACGCAAGATAGACCATTATAAACTCTCAGCTAATTAAGCATGGCATAAGCAGCTATGATCTCTAATTGTCATTGCAATCGTGTTTCATTCATAACAAGCTTAATCAGGAACGATGAACTATCATATTTACAAAAACAAGAGAGGTCGAGTTCATACCAGCTTTTGCCATCTCAATTAGTTCGTCATATATCATCCTTATTGCCTTTCACTCGCACGACCGAACGGTGTGAATAATAATAATAGTGCACGTGCATTGGACTAAGCTGGAATCTGCGAGCATTTAATACAAGAGAGAACACAAGGTAATATGGCTCGAGGTTAAATCAACAATAAAGCATATGAGAGCCACTAGGCATTTTAATCATGGTCTTCTACTCTTGAACGAGAAATCTTTTTGGGTTTTCTTTTAATTACTACTACTACAAGCAAGTAAACTAGCCAGGAGCTACAACTAATATTTTTTTGTATTTCTTACGGTTCTTCTGACACACAAGAAAAAGACTAAGAAAAAGAATTGAAACTAAGCATGGATGGTACAATGAAAGAGTGTGAGCACCGACAACTAGAATAAGTTGGTGAGCATGAATGTAATGTCGGTGAGAAACACGTACTCCCCCAAGCTTAGGCTTTTGGCCTAAGTTGGTGTATGGCCAGGGATCGAAGCTACTCCCTCCAGTGTACTGAGATGTGTCCTCTGGGTGCCACTGGTTGGCAAGCTCATCCAGATCCCACCCATAAATAGACTTACGGTAAGGATCGAGTGGTGGCTCCGGCTCAGGCTCTGAAGCTCGTGTCTGGCTCTGGTGCTTGTAGAAAGCATCTAATGTAAGAAGATATATGCCTGTTTACAGATCAAATAGAGATGGTGTAGGCAAGGTAACAATCTCACAATACTTTTCATCAAACCTTAATTTGTAATTAAGCAACTTCTCTTTGTCTTTAACAATAAAATCATGTGCTATCATGCTCTTATAATCTAGATAAACAGGGGCAAGCAATTTTTCTTCCTTCTCATGATGCCTAATAGGTATTCTAAACTGTTCAGCAAGGCGAGAAGCAAAGATGCCTCCAAAAACGAGGCCCTTTGAGCGGTTCAAACTTATTCGTTTGGCAACGACAACACCCAAGCTAAAGGTTGTGTCCCGAAACAAAGCATGGCATAAAATGACAATATCAAGGGCACTAAGATTCCCACTGTTCCCGCGACCAATTAAACATCTACTAGCAAATAAAGCAAAGTAGCATAGAACAGGGAAATGTATACTAGTAATTCTTGCCCTTGAGACTTGTCTAGTTTCCCCTACAGCTATCATGTCAATAAACCCTTCAACGTCTTCACGACATGGTTCATCAAGTCTACCTTCAAAGGGTATCTTGCATACTTCAAAAAACTCAAAGAATGATATCTCCTTAACCTCATCATATAAACGAAACTCCACTATAGGTGGTGTTTCTTAGCATGAAAATGAAAATTTTGTGTGAAAATATTAGTGAGTAAGAGACACTGCTCACGCTGGTCGTGGAGGAAGTCGGTGAGGCCTGCATTATTTGCAAACCAATAAAAGTCTTCGTAAATCCCGATGGCTCTCATGAACTCATTACAAGGCCATTCACACGGCCCAACTTCCACCATGCGAGGAAGATTATATTTGGGCTTCTTATTTTCTTCCTTCTTCTTATCCTTTGAACTTTTACTTGAGGAGCCCCTCAACAATCTCTTTATCATTTTCCTCCTCTGAAAATTTCTGAAATTTTTAGTAACTCAAAATAAAAGTTAACCAAACTCAACAAGATTGATAGCAACAACTCCTACAAGTGCCTAGGGACTATATCATGCATTAGAACTACTTGGGACCAAAGAAATTTTGACATGCAAGCTCAAGAACAAGGTCACTACAGCAGAATATTTTTGCAATAAATATGGCACTAGAACAAAAACTAATTGGACCAATGGCGGAGTCACATACCAAGGAACAATCGCTCCAAACAGTTTGGTGAATGGTGCTTTGAGCAAGGAGATAAAAAATGACAGCAATATGAGCTAGAACTCGTGCTTGAGCTGGTTGGTGATTTTTTCGAAGGAAGAAGAAGGGTATGGGTGCAGGAATAAGTGGAGGGGAGCCACGTTGGGCCCACGAGGCAGGGGCGCGCCCTGTGAGGGTGGGCGTGCCCTGGACCCTCGTAGCCAGGTGCTGGCTCCCCTCGCTGTGTTTTATGTGCCATATGTTCTCAAATATTGTCAAAAAAATCATATTTCATTTTCACGGCATTTGGAGAACTTTTATTTTCGGGGTATTTTTTATTGCACGGATAAGTCTGAAAATAGGCAGAAATTACTATTTTGATTTATTTATCCTAATTAACAGAAAGTAAAAGGAGGGTACAGAAGGTTGTGCTATCTAGATTCACCCATCTCATGCTCATCAAAAGGAATCCATTAACAAGGTTGATCAGGTCTTGTTAATAAAATCTTTCCAAATAACATGAAACCGGACAATTTTTGAATAACACTAGGTTACCTCAATGGGGATATGTATGTCCCCAACAATAAGAATATCATATGTCTTCTTGATAGTAGGAAGAGGAAATTCAAAACCTCCAATAGTAATAGTTGAGTTTTTTTCAATATAATTGATACTGTGGACCTGAGGTTGTTTCCTCGGAAAGTGTACCGTATGCTCATTACCATTGACATGAAAAGTGACATTGCCTTTGTTGCAATCAATAACAGCCCCTGCAGTATTCAAAATGGGTCTACCAAGTATAATAGACATACTATCGTCCTCGGGAATATCAAGTATAACAAGTTCCGTTAAAATAGTAACATTTGCAACTACAACAGGCATATTCTCGCAAATACCGACATGTTTAGCAGTTGATTTATCAGGCATTTGCAAAGATATTTCAGTAGGTGTCAATTTACTCAAGTCAAGTCTACGATATAAAGAAAGCGACATAACACTAACACCTGCTCCAAGATCACATAAAGCAGTTTTAACATAGTTTATTTTAATGGAGCAAGGTATAGTGGGTATTCCTGGATCTCCTAGTTTCTTAGGTATCCCACCTTTGAAAGTGTAATTGGCAAGCATGGTGGAAATTCCTACTTCAGGTATCGTTCTTTTATTGGTATTAATATCCTTCATATATTTAGCATAAGGATTTGTTTGAAGCACATCTGTCAAACGCATACGCAAAAAGGTAGGTTTAATCATTTCAGCAAAGTGCTCAAAATCCTCATCATCCTTTTTCTTGGATGGTTTCGGAGGAAAATGCATGGGTTTCTGAACCCATGGTTCTCTTTCCTTACCATTCTTCCTAGCAACAAAGTCTCTCTTATCATATCGTTGATTCTTTGATTGTGGGTTATCAAGATCAACAACAGGTTGAATCTCTGCATCATTATCATTGCTAGGTTGAGCATCATCATGAACATCATCATTGATATTATCACAGGTTCATGTTCATTACCAGATTGTGTCTCAGCATCAGAAAAAGATATATCATTGGGATTCTCGGGTGTGATAGCTACAGGTTCACTAGAAGCATGCAAAATTCTATCATTTTTCTTTTTCTGCTTCTTAGAAGAACTAGGTGCATCTAAATTAGTTCTCTGAGAATCTTGCTCAATTCTCTTAGGATGGCCTTCAGGATATAAAGGTTCCTGAGTCAGTTTACCTCCTCTAGTTGCAACTCTAACAACATAGTCATTTTATTACCATTTAATTCATTGAGCAAATCATTCCGAGCCTTAAGTACTTGTTCTACTTGAGTGGTAACCATGAAAGCATGTATAGTAATAAGTTTCAATTCACCTTTAACTCTAGACGTAAAATCACTCGAGTGTTCAATCATATAAGCATTACGTTGCAATTTTCTACCAACATAAGCATTGAAGTTTTCTTGCTTCACAATAAAATTGTCAAACTCATCTAAGCATTGGCTAGCAGACTTATAACGAGGAATATCACCTTCATCAAATCTATAAAGGGAATTTACCTTTACTACCTGTGTCGGGTTATCAAGACCATGTATTTCTTCAATAGGTGGTAAATTCTTAACATCTTCAGCTTTATTACCCTTTTCTTTCATGGATTTCTTTGCCTCTTGCATATCCTCAGGACTGAGAAATAGAACACCTCTTTTCTTCGGAGTTGTCTTAGGGGCTGGTTCAGGGAGTGTCCAATTATTTTCATTGGCCAGCATATTATTCAATAGTAATTCAGCTTGATCAACTGTTCTTTCCCTGAAAACACAACCAGCACAACTATCCAGGTGGTCTCTGGAAGCATCTGTTAGTCCATTATAAAAGACATCAAGTATATCGTTCCTCTCAAGAGGATGATCAGGCAAAGCATTAAGTAATTGGAGAAGCCTCCCCCAAGCTTGTGGGAGACTCTCTTCTTCAATTTGCACAAAGTTATATATTTCTCGTAAGGCAGCTTGTTTATTATCATAGGGAAAATATTTAGTAGAGAAGTAATACATCATATCCTGGGGACTACGCACACAACCATGATCAAGAGAATTAAACCATGTCTTAGCATCACCCTTTAACGAGAAAGGAAATAGCTTAAGGATATAGTAGTAACAAATCTTTTCTTCATTGGTAAAAAGGGTGGCTATATCATTCAACTTAGTAAGATGTGCCACAACAGTTTCAGAATCATAGCCATGAAAAGGATCAGATTCAACCAAGGTAATTAACTCAGGATCAACAGAGAAATCACAATCCTTATCAGTAACAAAGATAGGTGAAGTAGCGAAAGCAGGGTCATGTTTCATTCTAGCATTCAAGGACTTTTCTTTTAGCTTAGCTAATAACTTCATAAGATCATATCTATCTTTGCAAGCAAGAAAGTCTCTAGCAGTTTCTTCATCCATTACATAAGCCTCAGGAACAACACACAATTCATATCTAGGGGGTGAAGCTTCATCATCACTTTCATAAATATTATCAGTTTCAATATTTGCATTCTCCCTAACCCTAGCAATTTGTTCATCTAGAAATTCACCTAGTGGCACAGTATTATCAAGCATACAAGTAGTTTCATCACACATAGCAGAAGTGGCATCATCAAGAACATACGACATATCAGATTCAATAGCATGAGTAGGTGTCGTAAATTTACCCATAACAGATGGTGAATCAAGTGCAGAGCTAGATGGCAGTTCCTTACCTCCCCTCGTAGTTGAGGCTAAGATCTCGGTTTTTGAGTCCTTCAAGTTCTTCATAGTGATCAATAGATATAAATCCCAAGTGACTTAAATGATAGAGCTATGCTCCCCGACAACGGCACCAAAAAATAGTCTTGATAACCCACAAGTGTAGGGGATCGCAACAATTTTCGACGGTAAAGTATTCAACCCAAATTTATTGATTCGACACAAGGGGAGCCAAAGAATACTCTTAAGTATTAGCAGTTGAGTTGTCAATTCAACCACACTTGGAAAATTAGTATCTGCAGCAAGGTAGTTTAGTAGCAAAGTAATATGATAATACTGGTATCGGCAATAAAAGTAATGATAGTGTTGTTGTAGTTTTTGTAATATTAGCAATAGGAAAGTAAATAAGCAACAAGCAATATGTGAAAAGCTCGTAGGCATTGGATCGGTGATGGGGAATTATGTCGGATGCGATTCATCATGTAAAAGTTATAACCTAGGGTGACACAAAACTAGGTCTAGTTCATCAATGTAATGTAGGCATGTATTCTGAATATAGTTATACATGCTTATGGAAAAGAACTTGCATGACATCTTTTGTCCTAACCTCCCGTGGCAGCGGGGTCCTATTGGAAACTAAGGGATATTAAGGCATCCTTTTAGTAGAGTACCGGACCAAAGCATTAACACATAGTGAATACATGAACTCCTCAAACTACGGTCATCACCGGGAGTGGTCGCGATTATTGTCACTTCACAGTTGCCGGATCATAACACATAGTAGGTGACTGTAGACTTGCAAGATAGGATCAAGAACACACATATATTCATGAAATCATAATAGGTTCAGATCTGAAATCATGGCACTCGGGCCCTAGTGACAAGAATTAAGCATAGCAAAGTCATAGGAACATCAATCTTAGAACATAATGGATACTAGGGATCAAACCCTAACAAAACTAACTCAATTACGTAGTAAATCTCATCCAACCCAACACCGTCGAGCAAGCCTACAATGGAATTACTCACGCATGGCGGTGAGCATCATGGAATTGGTGATGGAGGAAGGTTGATGATGACGATGGCGACGAGCTCCACTCTCAGGAGCCCCGAACGGACTCCAGATCAGCCCTCCCGAGAGAGATTAGGACTTGGTGGCGGCTCCGTATCATAAAACATGATAATTCTTCCCCTCTGATTTTTTCCTCCTTGAAAGTGAATATATGGAGTTCGGGGGTGCGTCGGCGGAGCATCAGGGGGCCCACGAGGCAGGGGGGCCGCGCCTAGGGGGAGGAGTTTGATGGATATTCAGGGCTTCATGCAAGATAAGTTCCCTCAATTTCATTACTTAACTGATACATTTGTGATAAGGTTTAAATTTTCATCTTCACGTAATTCTCACATTGACCTGTTTGATCTTTATGATAAATCCTATACCATGGACCTAGAAGATTTTAATGATGCTTGTAAGCTCCCGCAGTGGGGCAATATTAGTGATCCTCTGAAATCACTATGGGGGGATCTAGAGAGATCACACAAGCTACCATAGGAAGCATTCATTTTCCTGCTATACATTATTTTTCCCTCTTTATCGGTAGATGCATCAACGATAAAGATGAGGCTTGTCATATGTGCGTCCCAGATCTTAGTGTTCTTAAGAGTGCCGTGTTAGGGGATAGACAATATAACTTGGGAGACATTGTTGCACGTAGGCTACATCATAATGGTTTATATGGAGATTCATTTGGTGGGATTTATGCCACTCGCATAGCCCGTCGTCTTGGTGTGCCTATACATTGAAATGATGAACTATTACCGCCTGCCTATTTAGATTATAATGCTATGGTTAGCCATCGGTTTATAGAGAGGGATGAACAATCCCTACATTATTGACTAATCTTTGACAGGCGTCACACTGTCCATATTGCTCTCCCTGCTCCTACCTTCTTTGACTTTCAGGCAAAAGGGAGATATATTATAACCAGGGAGGAGGAAAATGAGTATAAGGAGACAATGAGAGCAGCTCGTCTCCAGGATGCAGCTCGCCAGGCAGTAGCCGGCGCATCTTAGTACAACCCCAACTACGACTTTGGATATCCATCAGGCCAATATTGGCCATAGACCATCTTAGGCCAAAAGCCTAAGCTTGGGGGAGTACGTGTTTCTCACCGACATTACATTCATGTTCACACAATTATTCCGGTAGTCGATGCTCACACTTTTTCATTGTACTATCCATGCTAGTTTCAATTCTTTTCTTAGTTTTTTTCTTGTGTGTTAGAAAAACCTTAAGAAAAACAAAAAAATGATGATTTGTAGCTTTTAGCTTGTTTGTTTTCCATGCCTGTAGTAGTAGTAATTAAAAGAAAACCCAAAATGATTTCTCGTTCTTCTGTTGCTTGTTGGGAGCTTTCCCGTGTAAATAGTTTCTTTTCTGTTCTTTGGGGGTCAAGAGGAGAAGACAATGATTGAAAATGCTTAGTGGCTCTCATATGCTTTATTGTTAATTTAACCTTGAGCCATATTACCTTGTATTCTCTCTTGTATTAAATGCTTGCAGATTTCAACTTAGTCCAATGCAAGTGCACTATTATTATTATCAACACCGTTCGATCGTGCGAGTGAAAGGCAATAATGACAATATATGATGAATTGATTGAGATGAGAAAAGCTGGTATGAACTCAACCTCTCTTATTTTTGTAAATATGATAGTTCATCGTTCCTGATTCAGCCTATTATGAATGAAACATGCTTGCAATGACAATTAGAGATCATAGGTGCTTATGCCATGCTTAATTAGCTAGGACCTTATAAATGGTCTATCTTACGTGCCAACATGATATTAAAATGGTTGTGATGTGGTATGATAGGGTGGTATCCTCCTTTGAACGATTCAAGTGGTTTGACTTGGCACATGTTCACGCATGTAGTCGAAACAAAATCAACATAGCCTCCATGATATTTATGCTCATGATGATTTATATCCTACTCATGCTTGCATCCATTGTTGATTAATTTTAATGCATGCTCATCACTGTTGTCGCTCTCTAGCTGGTCGCTTCCCAGTCTCTTTGTAGCCTTCACCTGTAATAAGTGGGAATACTGCTTGTGCATCCACATCCGTAAACCCCAAGGTTATTCCATAAGAGTCCACCCTACCTTCCTATATGCGGTATCTACCTGCCGTTCCAAGTAAATTTGTATGTGCCAAACTCAAAACCTTCAAATGAAATTCTGTTTGTATGCTCGAACTGCTCATGTATCAACTGAGTTCTCTATATCTTCCATGCTAGGTGGGTTATTCTCACGATGTGTGGAATCCGCTCATCATTCATGAGAAAATGGCTGGTAACCGGGAAGCCCAGTCCCATGCTCAAATCATAATAATTAAACAAAACTCCCCCAAGGCTGTTGCTGGTTTGGACGGTACCCATTGTTTCGGGCTAGCCGTGGAGTGTGCTTGTTGGTGGTTGGGGGAGTAAAAACTTTACCATTCTGTTTGGGAACCCCCTATAATGTGTGTAGCATGGAAGATATCGAGATTCTTGGTTGTTATGTTGACAATGAGAGTATATCGCTCAAAATATTATTCATCTCTATTTAAAAATCAAGCTCTGGTACCTCTACAAATCCCTGCTTCCCTCTGCGAAGGGCCTATCTATTTACTTTTATGCTGAGTCACCATCCTCTTATTAAAGAGAACTAGTTGGAAAGCACCTCTGTCATTTGCATGTATCGCTATTAATTTGCATTGAGTATGATTGTGACTGGATCTCTTTTACCATGAAGTACACTGTCTAGTTAGCCCTTGATCTTTAAAGGTGCTCCGCATTTATGTTTTGCGCTCTCAGAAAGGGCTAGCGAGATACCATCTTGTTATATCATATTATTGTTTTGAGAAAGTGTTGTCATCTGAGGTTTATTATTATTTGCTCGCTAGTTGATTATGCCATTGATATGAGTAGACATGAGACCTGAAAGTTATTGTGAATGTGGTTAGTTCATGATCTTTGCTGAAAACTTGAATGCTGGCTTTACATATTTACAACAACAAGAGCAAACAGAGTCTGCCAAAGTTTTTCTTTATCACTTTTAGTTCATCAACTGAATTGCTTGAGGACAAGCAAATGTTTAAGCTTGGTGGAGTTGATACGTCTCCAACGTATCTACTTTTCCAAACACTTTTGCCCTTGTTTTGGACTCTAACTTGCATGATTTAAATGGAACTAACACGGACTGACGTTGTTTTCAGCAGAATTGCCATGGTGTTATTTTTCTACCGAAATAAAAGTTCTCGGAATGACCTGAAATTCAATGGAGAATTATTTTGGAATATATAAAAATATCTGCGGAAAGATCCAAGCCAGGCGTCCCACACCCTATCCACGAGGGTGGGGGGCGCGCCCCCTCCCCTTGGGCGCACCCCGCTGCCTCATGGGCCCCTTGTTGTTCCACCAACGTCTACCCCGACTACATATATTCTCTTTCGGGGAGAAAAAAACTGAGAGAAATAATTACCGCGTTTTACGATACGGATCCGCCATCAAGCCCTAATCTCTCGGGAGGGCTGATCCGGAGTCCGTTCGGGGCTCCGGAGAGGGGAGATCGTCGCCATCATCATCATCAACCTTCCTCCATCACCAATTCCATGATGCTCACCGCCGTGCGTGAGTAATCCCATCGTAGGCTTGCTGGACGGTGATGGGTTGGATGAGATTTACCATATAATCGAGTTAGTTTTGTTAGGGTTTGATCCCTAGTATCCACTATGTTCTAAGATTGATGTTGCTATGACTTTGCCATGCTTAATGCTTGTCACTAGGGCCCGAGTGCCATGATTTCAGATCTGAACCTATTATGTTTTCATGAATATATGTGTGTTCTTGATCCTATCTTGCAAGTCAATAGTCACCTACTATGTGTTATGATCCGGCAACCCCGAAGTGACAACAATCGGGACCACTCCCGGTGATGATAGTAGTTTGAGGAGTTCATGTATTCACTATGTGTTAGCTTTGGTCCGGTACTCTATTAAAAGGAGGCCTTAATATCCCTTAGTTTCCACTAGGACCCCGCTGCCACGGGAGGGTAGGACAAAAGATGTCGTGGAAGTTCTTTTCCATAAGCACGTATGACTATATTCGGAATACATGCCTACCTTACATTGATGAACTGGAGCTAGTTCTGTGTCACCCTAGGTTATAACTTTTACATGAGGAATCGCATCCGGCATAATTCTCCATCACCGATCCAATGCCTACGAGCTTTACACATATTGCTTGTTGCTTATTTACTTTTCTGCTGCTACTATTACAAAAACTACAAAAACACTACTTTTACTTTTACTGTTGTTACCATTATTTCCATATTACCTTGCTACTAAACTACCTTGCTGCCGATACTAAGTTTCCAGGTGTGGTTGAATTGACAACTCAGCTGCTAATACTTAAGAGTATTATTTGGTTCCCCTTGTGTCGAATCAATAAATTTGGGTTGAATACTTTACCCTCGAAAACTATTGCGATCCCCTACACTTGTGGGTTATCAGGCACCAACGACCCTAGGAGGTGAAGTGAATGGGGCCGGCCCGCCAGACAGAGCTCAGGCGTTGGATTTATCGACGCTGTAGGGACGGACCCGAGCATAGACACCGTGCCTAGTCTTCTCATGTGGATGCCCTAAGAAAAGACAATCAGCGTGCGGCTCCCGCAGCGATGAGATACAGTATCGTGTGCCCCAACTCACCTGCTAGCATCCGGCTCGAGCGTGGGTGAGGTACCAAGGGCCACGGGAGGTGACGTACACGGGGCTGGCCCGCGAGCCAGAGGTCAGCAGCTTGGATTTGGCGACGCTATAGGGATGGACCCGTGCACAGACGTCGTGCCTGCCCTTGATCATAAGGAGGGTGCAAGCAAGCTTGTGAGGGCGCACGATGTTCATGGTATCGGAGTGATGGTCATATAGATGAGTGATTCTAATGCAGCTGACAGAAATGGTAAGGCTAGCTCAGGTAAGATACAAGGGAGATACATGCCACAAGGACAGACCTGTGCGGCCTGGGGATGATGCAGCCGGAGGGGCGCCCCCAACAAGGTGAGCTAAAGATGCAAAAAGGATACATCTCGCAGGGACAGGCCCGTGCAATCTGGGAAATATGCAGCCCGAGGGGTGCTCCTAGTTGAACAAAAACTGGAAAATGCCATCTGGCACAGTTGCTGATGTAGTGTTGGTGTAGCTGAAGACGCTCGATGCAGACGCTGCTCCTCATGCACCGCCTGGCTCCGGCACCCCGTGAGGCTCCCGGGTTCCCCACATCTCACGGAGAACAGAGTCCAACTCTGCATGGATCTCCTGATGCCTGGTATCGCGATTCGCCAGGACCTCCCGCATCTAGCGCTGGTGTAGGGTCGCTTGGTTCGGCAGGCCGGAGGGCATGCGAATTTAGCTGTGATGGGGACCCTCGCACCAGCCCACCAAGGAAGGCCAGTAGAGCTCCTGAGATGGGATCTTGTTGAGTGTGGGGACGTTGACGCATACACGCATCACGTCGCCTGAGCCTGGGGCGACAGCTGCACTACGAGGCGCCGGCCGGCGCTCGCCCCGCATTGCCCTTGGCACCTGTAGGTCTTCGATGGTCTGGCTGATGAACTCCTGAGCGGTCGGTGCCTCACGCCTTGAGGCCTCCGGAGGGAAGTGTGCGGTGAAGCACTCCTCCACATGGTGCTCGAGGGCCTCCCTCATGACATTGGCTAAGTCAGAGGCCCTCTAGAGGAGAGCCCTCAAGCCCAGCCTGAGGAAGGGGGGGGGGGGCGCTTTCCTATGCGAGGGAGGGAGGCGGCCCCTCCCTAGGTGTAGGCCCCGAGGTGCTACCGCCAGGTGCTGCATCCCCATGAGGCTCCAGGGCAAGCTGCTGCTCCTTCTTCTTGGGGACGACCTTAGGTGGGTAGATGATATTGTCATTGTCTGGATCCTCGACTGGTGCCGCCTGGTAAGCGTGCTCGAGTGAGCACACTGCATCCTTCTTTTCACAGGCGATGGTGATGAAATCGCCGCTTCCTGGCATCTTGAGGACGTTGTAGCCGTGGTGAGTCACTGCCATGAACTTGGGCAGGGCTGGGTACCCGAGGATGGCGTTGTAAGGGAAATGGATGTGGGCGACATCGAAGTCGATGAGCTCAGTGTGGTAGTTGTCGCGCTTGCCATAGGTTACAAGCAGGCAGACCTACCCTACGGGGGTGGTGGAGCCGTCAGTCACCCTGGAGAAGGGCTTGGTAGGTAGCAACTGAATGTAGGGTACTTGGAGGTTGTCGAATGCCTCGATGGACAGGACATTGAGCCCTGTGCCACCATCGATGAGGGTCTTGGTAACTTGTACGTTGCTGATGATGGGCAAACAAAGCAATGGGAGGGCACCAGCCGTAGCCGCGCACTTGAGCTGGTCTGCTGAACTGAGGGTCATGGGGCACCTGGACCACCTGAGTGGGCGAGTAGCCTCGAGCTTGGGGAGAGCCGTGTTTACTTCCCGGGCGAACTGCTTGAAGAGGCTCTGAGAAGATGGGGCCTGTGCTCCACCCAAGATGCAGGCGATGGAACGTGGCTCCTGGAAGCCCCCAACCCCCTCGTCCTGGTCGGCGTTTCTCCTTGGCGGCGGCACAGGTGGAAGGCCAGCCTTGCCCTGAGGGCGGTCCTCATGAGGTCGGTCCCTCCAGGCGGCCTCACGGGGCTGATCGCGCCAACGGTCCTCCCGAGGTTGATCATGCCACTCCTGGCGGGGGCCGCGGTCGTCCCAGCGTCCCCCGGTCCGGCTTCCCCCCCTTGCCGTTTCCACAGTTGCCGCGCTCAGGACATTTGATGACGCGTCCTTCGCGGAGGGCCCTAAGCTCTTGACAGTCGTGTGTGTTGTGGCTGTGCACGTTGTGGAAGGCGCAAAACGCCCAGCTGTTCTTGGATGATTCTGGGTAGTCGCGGCCGCACTTCATCTTCGGTTCAGCTGCGAGGACTGCTGCTCCCTTGTGCTTTACGTCCTTGCTCTTGGCCTTCTTGTCTTCAGGTTCCGCAACGGGGAGCTCGACGAGGGAGAGGCGCCCCTCCTCAGCTTTGGCGCACTTGGTCGCAAGGTTGAATTGCTCCAGGGACGTGCACAGTTCTTCGTGGATGGTGAACTCCTCCTTCATCTTGACGTCGCGACACCATCTGAGAACGTTGAAATGATGGCCTCGTCCGTGACCTTGGAGATCTTGACGCGGACGCTGTTGAAGTGTTGGATGAACTTCTGTAGGGTTTCTCCTGGTTGTTGCTTGATACGCCGCAGGTCACCCGCGGCCGGGGGGCGATCTCAGGTGCCGTGGAAGTTGGCGATGAACCGCTCGTGCATCTTGCTCCAGGTGGAGATCGATCCGGCGGGCAGGCTCAGGAGCCACGAGCGTGCACCATCTTTGAGGTCCAAGGGGAACCAGTTCGCCATGATCTTCTCGTTGCCGACGGACGCTTTGATGCTCAGCTCGTAGAGCTGCAGGAACTCCGTAGTGTCGGGGGTGCCGTCGTAGCATGGAGGCAGGTCAGGCTTGAACTTCCTAGGTCAGTTGACATTGCACAGCTCGGGCGCGAGGGCCTTGCAGCCTGCTGTCGACACCGGAGCTTGTCGGGGAGGTGGAACTTGATCTTGGTCCTCGCGCTCCACCGCGGTGGGGGGCGCGCGGTCTCGACGCGGTGGTGGAGGGAGAGCTGGCGCTCCCCCGCGAGGCCGCTGGATCTCTTGGCAGCTTCCTTCTTCCTGCAGTGGCGCCGTGTGTGGGCGGTCACGCCGCAGGGCCACGTGGCTTGGGTCTTGGACGACGCCTTGATGCGGAGGTAGAAGTGGAGCTTCATGGGCCACGTCGTGTGCATGGGGAGGCGGAGGAGGCAGGGAGAGGGACGGCTCTGGAGAGCCCCCAGCGGCGCTGACGAGCCCCCAGCGGCGCTGACGAGCTCAGCAATGCGGTCAAGCCATTCCTCGTAGAAGTCGTCGACGGGGCGGTAGCACAAGAGCTCGCGTGCCATGAGCAACGCAGACTGCGCGTCCGTGGGTCCGCGACGAGCATGGAACGACGAGACTACTGGGGTTAGTGATGAGGTCGCGGTGCGTCCGTCTCACTGCACGGAGGGGTGCCGGGACGAGGCCTGCTGTTCATGCCGCGCCCGGCCGGTGGCGGCGTTGGCGGCAGGCGATGGAGAATGGCGAGGCGGCCCGCCGACAGGAGCTGTCTGAGCGATGCGGGCTGCAAGGGTAGCTCGTCGCTCAGCGCGGGCTCTGCGAGCGTCGACCATGGAACCGGTGGGAAGATGGAGCGCGGATCGACGGAAGGGAAGTTTCGGCACACCCCTACCTGGCACGCCAAATGTCGGATCTTGGATTCCGGCAAAACCCTTGTGGTTCGAACTCTGGGGTGCGCACGAAGATCTCTCCTTCTGCCCTAGCTCGTCTACTTGCCGATCCCTAGGCCTAGCTCGTCGGATCCGCCGAACAAGGGACACAAGGTTTATACTGGTTCAGGCCACCGTTGTGGTGTAATACCCTAATCCAGTGTGGTGTGGTGGATTGCATTTTAGGCTAAGGAAGAACCCGTACATGGATGAACTACCTCCTGAGGAGAGGTGTTCTTGCGCTTGAGTGAGCTTGTGGGTGTGTGGCCTTCTATCTGACCAAGTCAAGATGAGATGATCCCTATGGTGGTGGCTAGCCCTATTTATAATGTCCAGGGTCCTCCTCCCAAATATTGAGCGGGAAGGGATCACACAATGACCAAATTTGAAGAGGGACAACTAGTAGAAGCTATCTCGACAAAAGGTGGTCTTCGCCTGCCAAAGGCTCTGGTGGTGACACCGCCGTGGGCTCCGTGATGACTCCGCTCTGCTGTCCTACTCGTCTTGGTCTCGTTGCGCCGATATGGAAACCTTTGCCTGACGCCTCAGGACTCCTTGCCTGCACCTGCTCCTTTAGCACCAAAGAGGAAACTGGCACTCTGCGCCCGCTGGCGCCCGCCTGGCCTTGGTCGTCATTGCTCGCATCACGAGGACCTCGCGAGGTACCCCTTTCCTAGATATCGTCGGTCCTCATGAGCCAACCTAGTGTGGCCGCCCCAAGGGATATCTTGCATTGTCCGCCTCATGAGGCTCGGCCCCTCGCGAGGGTCTTGAGTGGTTGCTGACGAAGTTGGGCTGTACCAGGCCGCTTGATGAGCCACACCCTGGGCCGCACACAGGCAAGTCTGGTACTCCCTTTTCCAGAACGCCGTCAATTTGCGTGTTTCTCTCGTATACGTATGAGTGCGCGTGCGACGCTTTCTCTTATTGAACCCGAGCAATTGCACTAGCTACATTACTGAACCCGATCGATCGATCCCTTAGCTGTTAACTGAACCCAAGCGATTCCTTCGCTACTGCTACTAACTGAACCCGAGCGATCGATCCCTTAGCTGTTAACTGAACCCAAGTGATTCCTTCGCTACTGTTGCTAACTGAACCCGAGCGATCGATCGATCGCTGTTGATGCTGCCTGAAGCCGATCGAACATGCTGCCTCATGATGAACAGTGAATGTGAAGGTTGGTTGAACTAGTCGAGATGTGGTTTGGATTGGATGAGCAGTTCCCGGTAGGGGTTGAATGAACAGGACCTCGTGGTTGTAGGAGGTTGCTGCTGGATGAACAGGACCCTGAGAGGGGGCCGCCACAGCCGAGCTGGTTGGGGGTGGATGAACAGGATCCCTTGGAGGGTTGGTTGAACAGTAGCCGGTGGAGGGCTGGATGAATAGTAGCCATAGGATGAACAATAGCTGGTGGAGACAGGAGGAAATCGATGGTGTATGAACAGTAGCCCATGGAGGCTGGAGCGAGGAAATAGAGGGTGGATGAACAGTAGCCTGTGGAGTCCCGTTTTGTGGTATGACACAACCCTCCTATCGTGCAGTAAAGATGGAGGTAAGTAGGAGGAGGCAGTGGCTAGCTACGGCTAGGTTGTACACCCGGATTTACGAGTTCAGGCCCCTCTCGGAGGAGGTAACAACCCTACGTCTCGGTGCGGCGGAGGCTCTATTAATTGGAGTGTTGTGTTACGGTGGGTGTGAACCCTTGTTCCAGAGGGGAGGGGTAGCTTATATAGAGTACGCCAACCCCTGACATCCCTCAGTTACACAGGGGTTCAATGAGAGAATAAATCCATGTACGTTACTGGTAACACTCGCGTTTAATGATCTTTAAGGTGAAGGAGTGAATCCTTGACCGTTGCCATCTAGGGGTAGCCCTAAATCTTCTGTCCTTCGAGTGGATTCGTGTCTTTTGAGTGAATGACGACGGTCGAGAGGAATTGGCACATCCGAGTGGATCTTATGTCGAGTGAATTTTACTCTGGGGTGATCACAATCGATATTTTCTTTCCACCTTCATAAGCCTTGGTGTCTTGTGTAGAGTCCTTCGGTAGGGTATATAGGTCAGGCTGAATGGATCGAGGACCGAGTGAAGGAGGATTGAAGTTCATTTCCACCCGACTCAATGTCTCGGAGGTACTTTCTTGATGATCCGAAAGTATGTTAGTAGCTTAATCCTTCGTAAGTTGCCTTGATCGATTCTGGTCTCTTGATTATCCGAGTGGAATAAGTAGCATAGCATCGAGCCGATTGGATTTGGATATCCTTAATGCAATCAACTGATTTGCTGGCCCGGATTTATCGTGATTCAAAATTAGGAGAAGTGCATGGGCCGGACGCTGGGCGGTAAGCGAGGCAAGTGGTGTAATGCCCAGGATGGGACTATACCTCCTACGTGTCGAGGCACGACTTAAAGGTATAAGCCCATTCTGGAATGATCTCAAGTTTGGTATCTTTGCACGACTCATGTAAGAATAGGGATGAAATTGCAAAAGAATAGTTGGCTTACACTCGCCACTTCACACAATACATTACATAAGCAAAACATCATTCAAAACATCACAACCCGACTACGGGCGAAGATCCAAAAGAAAGATACCAAAAACACAAAGCCACATGTCCGAATCGCCCCTAGTAGAAACCACTACTGATCGTCAAAAACGTCACAAGCAAATGGCCACTCTCTTCATCGAGCTCTCAGCGAAGTACTTGAACCAGCTCCTGCATCATTCTCGGCTGAACCTGCATCTGGTGTTGTAGTAACTGTTGGCCACGAGGACTCAGCAATCCCATAACCATGGGTATCAAGACTAGCAAAGCTTTATGGGTAGGAAGAGGTAAAGTGGTGAGGTTGCAGCAGCGGCTAAGCATAATATGGTGGCTAACTTACGAGTACAAGAATAAGATGAGCATCTACGCAAACGGTCGCAAACTAGTAGTGATCGCTAAAGATCCTAAACTACATACGAGTCAAACATAACCCCACCGTGTTCTCTTCTCAAAGTGAAAGAGACAGTCACGGTTACTCACACAGTTGTGTGTTTTACTTCGGATCCTCTGTCAAGTTTTCTACAACCGGACATTAACAAATTCCAATCTGCCACATAACCGCGGGCACGGCTTTCGAAAGATCATAACCCTGCAGGGGTGTCCCAACTTAGCCCATCACAAGCTCTCACGATTAGCTGAAGTGATAAATATAATATCATCACCCCTTATCTTAGGCAAATCCGATCAGGCTCGGCATCCCGGTGCACAAGACATTTCGACAATGGTAAAACAAGTCCAGCAAGACCTCCCGGTGTGCCGACACCCTGATAGTAGCCGCGCGTATCTCGTCTCAGGCCACGACCGGATAGGTGAGCCTACGGGAGCCAATCCTCGAGTTTCCCCGTGGTGGCCCCGTAGTCTCCCCATTTGGGACCAACACCATCAGCATTGGCCCCCCTGTTATGTAGAATTAAGAACCCGAGGGTGCGACCCCCTTTGCAAATTTAATTAAATAATTAAGTTGTTATTATGAGGCAAATTAAAACCAATGTTGGGCCTTTCTGGAGGAGTTTCATTCAAATTCGAACATTCAAGGGGTCCCCATCCACCCATCGTGTAAGGAACGCAAAATCAAGGAACATAATGTCGGTTTATCGGCGCCTAAGGTGGCATGAGTGGAACAAAACACAGAGCAAAAGGCCAAGCCTTCCACCCATGCCCAGTATATAGGTGTGTTAATAATAATAATAGATATTGTGATATTCCAACAACAAGTTCCCACCTGGAACGATCTTCATCTTCACCTGCAACTAACAACGCTATAAGAGGGGCTTAGCAAGCGGGTAACATAGCCAAACAATGGTTTTGCTAGGAAGGTGTCAAAGGTTAGAGGTTTCATGGCAACAAGGAGAGGCTGACATAAAAGATGGGTAGCGCGACATGTAACGATAGCATCGAGACAACTAAGCATGGCAATGGTAGTAAAGGTATCCAAGGGTATGATCATCTTGCCTGGGATTCCGCAAGGGAGAAGAACGGGTCCATGAAGTAGATGGAGCAACATAGTCGAGCGAATCCTCACAACTCCGGAACGAAACCGAAGCTAACAAGAGAAGCAACCGGAAAAAAGAAAAGAACACTGTAAACACACAAGCATAAACATGGCATACGATGCACATCCAAGTATGATGCATGTCCGATTTAATTATGCATGGCATGGCAAAGATCACAAACAAAACTACAAGTTAAGTGGAGCTCAATATGCAACAAGTTGCATATTGACGAAACACCACATTTTAATTATTTAATTGACTCTCGTTTACTTACAAGACAAGATTAAATGTTTGTTTACATGGCAAGAGGTGAAGCAAAAACAAACTACCTATTTAGACATTTTAAATGAGGCCGGAAATAACAACAACAATTCCAGGAAAATCCCCATGTGCATGTTTAGCAATTTTAAGCAAACAACAATTCACACATTTTTTTAATGTTATTAACATGATGCGGATGATATGATCAAGTTTATGCAATTTTTTAGTTAAAGGTTAACAAGAAGAGATAAGAAGCATTTGTCACCCTGGTGGAATGAAAGGGTGCCACGGCAATGATCCGAAAATGATGCAACGCAACATCTCGGTTCCGGTAACTCGTTGAGAGTCCGGTGCAAAAGAAAGGTGGCGTGAGCGAGTCGAACAAGATGAAAGGTGGGGTGATCCCGTCACCGGGTTCCCATGGGTCGGCGACGAGGCAACCGAGGAGCACGACAAAAGATGAAATAGCACGGTGCACACAAGGGAAACATTTCATACAACACAACAAGCATTCGTCCATGGGTCATCATCTCAGGGTTATACCTTCGGTACATTCTTTTCGGGGCGGTTCGAGGTCGTAGGGGAAGTAGTGGTACTCGCGGTTGTGGTACACGTTTGTAGAGGGAAGTAGTCGTTCCGTTTCCGAAGAGGTACTTGTCGCGGCATCGGACGTCTTCGGGGCGACGGTAGTCGAACTTGACGCTTGCATTACACGGGTCCTCGGCGACGGTAGTTGTTCACGTTCGTAGATGTACATATTCCATAGATGTTCGCGTCGCAAGAAGAGGTACTTGGCGCATCCGGTAGTCGTACTCGTACGTTGTGGTACTTGCGGTCTTGGTCTCGGCAACGTAGTTGTACATGGGTCGTCGGCGCAAGTAGTTGTACATGTCATTTTGTAGCCGTGTAGTCGAACTTGAAGGTCGCCGGCGACTCGAAGGGGTACTTGGCGAATCCACGTAGTTGAATTTGATGCTTCGTGGAACTTGGCGTGTCCAAAATCTGCGGCGTTGATAACCAACAGGACAAAACGAGCCGGCTGCAACCGAAGGCAGCTGGGCTCGCGGTTGATATGCACGGCAGCAACGGGTCGGCCTAGGCATCCATGGAGGTCCGAGCGCGAGGAGGCGGGAGGAGCGCGAGGATGGTGACGTACGCCAAGGAACGGCGATGAGACAAGGTAGAAGGCCGGCGGCGGGACTCATGGTCGCCGGAGGGATGGAGAAAAAGGCGCGGAGGCGATGTGGAGGAGCCGCGCGGAGGTGTCGGAGCCGAGGTCCGCGGCTGGAGAGGCCTTGGCGGCGCGGAGAGCTTCAGCGGCGGAGGTTGGCCGCGGCTTGAGGACGGGGAGGACGGGGCGCTCGGGGAGGCGCTGTCGTGGTGGCCGGCGCGAGATGAAACTGGGCGGCTGGACGAGGCCGGGCGCTGTCGGGCTCGGGCTCCAGGCGGCGAGCGAGGAAGGCCTGCGCGGGCGCTGCGGGAGAAAAAGGGGCGAGGGGAGATCGAGCTGCGGGGGGGAGTGCTCGCGAGGTCTGGGGAGAGAAGGGATCGAGGGGCTCGGGCGAGAGGCCAGAGGGGATCGAGGCTAGCGGTGCACGGGCGAGGGAGGGAGATGGGATCGGGACTATGGGGTGCGGCGGTCGGTGGGAGAGGGGGTTGGTAGCGACTGGGACTTAGGGTTTTGGGGAAAGGATGGGCCTGGAGGCTGATGGGCCCTTAGAGGCCGGCGGTTGGGCCTCTTGCCCCCCTCTCGAAATAAAGAAAAAAATTGAGAACTAAAAAGAGAGAAAAGAAAAAGGCATCTACGGAAAGAATTTACACGTGAGGGTAATTTTCTCGGGCTCATAAAAATGAGTGCGGTCCGAGAAAAATAGAAATGGACATTTTGCAAGGTTTAAATTCAAATTTATTTGAATTTAATTCAAATGGTTTGAACAAGGGCTAGGTCTTGAAGAGTCCAAAAATGTTGAGGTTTTTGGAGGAACCTCGATAAACGGGAAAAGAATTATAGGCAAGGTTTTAATGGTGAAACTTGAAGTAGAAAAGGCATGGGGAAAATATGCAAGTGTGTTATGGTGAATTCCAACAAATGGAATAATTATTTATAATAGCTCCATAATATTAGGAGGATATGTTATAAAGAGAAGTCACTCTTCCCTCGATTTAAATAGACCGAAGGTCCACACGATTTATTTAAGTTGAGATGCAAAATTAAAGTCATGATGGCATGATGACATGATGCAATGCAAAATTAAATAACACAAGCACAAATGAAACACACGGGAGAACCCGGAACATCTGGAATCTTCTGGGACATCGGTCTTCGGGCGTCACAACTCTCCCACACTAACAGAGGATCTCGACCCGAGATCCTAGAGATGGCACCGGATAAAAACGGAAGAGGAAGAGGTAAAACAAAGTTGCTTTTTTGACAGACGAGTGAAACCACGAACCTTGAGAGGTTAAACAAGTTGGATAAGAATACAATGGAGATGAACGAAGATGAAGACACTCCGTTAGAAAATAGGAACAAGGAACATCATGAGAACCTTGTAGGTTGAAGACATGAAACAAGAGCTTACGAACCAAAAGAATATGAAACTGCAATGGTATAGCCAAGGAATAAGAATGACATACTTTGGACAGCACTCCGTCTGAAAATGGAAGGAATTAACATGAGCTTGAGGAGATTGAATGATACTTGATGAAATCAACAGCACATTGCCTCCAAAACAATTAGAAGAATGGCACAAGGGGTAAGAAAGAATTCAGATAGCACTCCGGTTGAAAAGAGAGGCAAAACATGAAAAGGTGAGAGAATTAGAATGGAGGACACAACACTCCTGTTAAATGGACAAGCAAAGGAAAGAACATGATCTCGATAAAACGATATGATGGTTTGGAGAGAGCAACATCACAATGCCTCCGGAATGGAAGAATATATGCTAGGTCGTTGGAAAGAAAAGAATGGAGAAGAAAAAGACAACTTCTCTCAAAATTGAATTGAAAGAGCATCCTGACCAAGATGGATTGAATAGAGTTGTTGGAAATTCAAGAACGAAAGAATAAGCTTGATGTTGGCTTATGGAAAACATCTCACAATTTAGAGGTGACAATCAGCCACTAACAGAAACGAATTGCTTGGATTGAGATCAACAAGGAGACGAAATAGTTATTTCACGGAGAGGATAATTAAGAACTTGGGTCATTTATAAGCACCATAATAGCAACAATTCTCAGGGAAGGCTTTTAGGTGAATTATAACCCAAGATAACTCGAACGAATAAATTGAATGGTTGGAAAGATCTCCTGAACAAAGAAAACGATGGGTTTAAATATCTCATTCTTGATAACTCGTGAATTATAATTCATGAAGGAATTGTCAAGAATAACATAACACCATCTCAAACAATAAGGTAGAAAGAATTGCACTTGGAAAGCATGATGAAGAATGCTTGAGCTCCAACAAGAATCTTGATGAAGACTTCGAGGATGAAAATTAAATCTTGATGAACCAGCATGAAAACTCCGGTAATGAAAGCATGAGAAGTGAA
Source organism: Secale cereale (assembly GCA_902687465.1). Taxonomy (NCBI): domain Eukaryota; kingdom Viridiplantae; phylum Streptophyta; class Magnoliopsida; order Poales; family Poaceae; genus Secale; species Secale cereale. Next base: position 386,623,116 of record LR738712.1, read on the forward strand.
AGATGAAAAGAATAAGATTCAAGGCCCGCGATGAATTAGATGGATCTTTGAAATGATATAATAGAAATAACTTGGAGCTCCGGAAAACAAGATGAAAAACTTAGAACCAAGGATATGATATGATGAACAGGCTCCAGACATAAGAATTAAATAACCTTGAAGGAATAAGAATAAGAATTATGTCATGCATCTCCTTCATCAATTTAAATTGATGACAACCAAAGGATTTGGCATACTACTTATTCTCGTTGGAAAGAATTAAAGAGAGATCTCGCACAAACTTGGGTAAATCTTGAACGAACCACCGGTAGGATTGTGAAAAGAACAAATGAATTAAAACGATAACAACGGAAGGGTAATCTTGAAATAACCACCGTAAAAATATGGAGACGAACGAAGAGACATCAATGAAGTATATTTGGAGTTCGAAGTTGAAAACTGAGAATGAAGAATCTTCTGAAATGATGGCCTTCGGAGGATCACAATGGAAAGAATTTATGAAATGCTTCGGATGGGTATAAAAGAATTCCTCACAATCGGAACAATAATGAGGATGGCAAGAAGCTAGAACCACAACTCATCAAGAGAACGGGTCAAAATTTCAGAGAAACACTTCTCCGGTCTCCAAATGTTGAGAATGAAGACGAGAAATGCCATAAGAATTGTTGAGCACTCCGGAATGAAGAATTAAAAAGGTTGAACCAATGATGAAAAAGAATTTGAAAGCGATCTTGGAGAAGGTATATGACTGATGTAATCCACTCTTACGTCACATTTGAAAAAAATAATTAGAATATCTCCGAAAAAATTAGAAGAGTCAGGTAAGATCCTGGAAAAAGACCTATGGGTTAGGGCCCACTCAAAAGAAATCACCGTTTAAAAAGATTTCTTAAGAGATATTGCACCGGTTGAATTAAATGGCTAGAATAAGATAACAATCTCAAAATAGCTTGAACAAATTGAGAATGGACATGCGAATCTTCTGATATATCTTCAACACTCCGGATATGAATTAGAGAGAGTTGAATAAACAAGAGAGACTTCGGGTAAGAAATTTCAACATGGGAAAAACATGTTAAACAAAAAGGAAGAGATATGATTATGATGAAGGCTTGAATTTATTCCACCGGAGAAGAAACGAGAACGGAGAATGATGAACTTCAAACTCTTGAGCATTTACACGATAAAGCACCGGATAAGAACATTGAAGGAAAGAATGAAGAAACATCACATGAATAAAATGGATACTTGATTAAGAATTATGGCTCGATAAGAAAAGGGTGGGAGGGTGGGGAAAAACAAAGAGAACTTCGGACGAATGAAACAGACAAATCGTCAGATTTCTCAACGGCGTCCGTATGGAAACTTGAATAGAAGGCACACCGGTTGAAAAGGATTAACATGACAAGCTCGATGATCAAGAAGGACTAGCACTCCCATAGAAATATGAGAACACCGCTTAGGAAAAGTATGGAATCGACACTTGACATCGAAGCAACTCGAATACCAGAATCAAATCATAACAAAGGATAGATATGTTGCAACATAATCTTCACAATATCAACTGAGCAGAGAATTGAACGAATGAATTCCGCAGGTACATCAACTTGTCGAGAAGTAACTTGGGAGAACAAAAGGTAAATAAAAGCAACAAGGAGCAGATAGAACAAATACAAGATAGAAGCTTCGTTTCACATATTCGTGCTGAAAGCTTATGGAACGTGTTACAAAAGGGTTTTGCAATCGCCGGATCAGCATAGCCAAGGACCCTTTAAGATGCAACTCCCGATCGGAACAAGCCCATAAAACTACTTCACTCAATGTAGAACCCCGAACTCCATATCATGCATTCATTGGAAGAATGCCTATGAGCTACTAGATGAACCCACCTATTAATTTCCGAAAGTTTCCAGTTATGCAATCAGGTGTTGGGGATACAGGGGAAGCACCGCGCACTCAACTCTAATCCTACATCCAACTATATCCATCCTTCAACACATAACCAGTAGTTTCCGGAAACCGTTTACCTCGGACCTTCGAAACGCATCTACTATACAAGCTATGGCAATACTCCCGAACTACCTCCCCAGTACTGGGTGATGTCGGGGTTATCTTGCCACTAACCGCATAGGAGAGTTTTCGATGTCAGCCGTCTTAAGTATTCCAGAACTGCTGCGATATATTTGTGACGACAACACCTCGGAGCTCAACTCCCAGGGACACTGCCACAACCCCTAAATGACAGGAGGCATCGAGAACAATGTTCTCGTCACAAAGACATCGGAACAATCCAAACAATACTCGCGTGATCCTAAAAAATAATTGGTGAAATTTTGAGAGTAGAAGAGACAAGAGTACTCGTCAGGAGTCCTCACCAGAGTGAAAATAGATGAGGAGCAAAAGAAATCCTACTCTCCTATATATATATATATATATATATATATATATATATATATATATATATATATATATATATATATATAGGACTCAAAACATTTTCAAGTGTGTGCCTAGACTCAACCGTTAACGATTCGATCAATCAGTGGGCCTTCTAGGTCGGAGAAGGCTCTGAATACCAACTTGTAATGCCCAAGATGGGACTATACCTCCTACGTGTCGAGGCACGACTTAAAGGTATAAGCCCATTCTGGAATGATCTCAAGTTTGGTATCTTTGCACGACTCATGTAAGAATAGGGATGAAATTGCAAAAGAATAGTTGGCTTACACTCGCCACTTCACACAATACATTACATAAGCAAAACATCATTGGAAACATCACAACCCGACTACGGGCGAAGATCCAAAAGAAAGATACCAAAAACACAAAGCCACAGGTCCGAATCGCCCCTGGTAGAAACCACTACTGATCGTCGAAAACGTCACAAGCAAACGGCCACTCTCTTCATCGAGCTCCCAGCGAAGTACTTGAACCAGCTCCTGCATCATTCTCGGCTGAACCTGCATTTGGTGTTGTAGTAACTGTGAGCCATGAGGACTCAGCAATCCCATAACCATGGGTATCAAGACTAGCAAAGCTTTATGGGTAGGAAGAGGTAAAGTGGTGAGGTTGCATCAGCGGCTAAGCATAATATGGTGGCTAACTTACGAGTACAAGAATAAGGTGAGCATCTACGCAAACGGTCGCAAACTAGTAGTGATCGCTAAAGGTCCTAAACTACATACGAGTCAAACATAACCCCACCGTGTTCTCTTCTCAAAGTGAAAAGAGACAGTCACGGTTACTCACACACTTGTGAGTTTTACTTCGGATCCTCTGTCAAGTTTTCTACAACCGGACATTAACAAATTCCAATCTGCCACATAACCGCGGGCACGGCTTTCAAAAGATCATAACCATGCAGGGGTGTCCCAACTTAGCCCATCACAAGCTCTCACGATTAGCTGAAGTGATAAATATAAGTTCATCACCCCTTATCTTAGGGAAATCCGATCAGGCCCGGCATCCCGGTGCACAAGACATTTCGACAATGGTAAAACAAGTCCAGCAAGACCTCCCGGCGTGCCGACACCTTGATAGTAGCCGCGCGTATCTCGTCTCAGGCCACGACCGGATAGGTGCGCCTACGGGAGCCAATCCTCGAGTTTCCCCGTGGTGGCCCCGCAGTCTCCCCATTTGGGACCAACACCATCAGCACTGGCCCCCCCTGTTATGTAGAATTAAGAACCCGAGGGTGCGACCCCCTATGCAAATTTAATTAAATAATTAAGTTGTTATTATGAGGCAAATTAAAACCAATGTTTGGCCTTGCTGGAGGAGTTTTATTCAAAGTCGAACTATCAAGGGGTCCCCATCCACCCATCGTGTAAGGAACGCAAAATCAAGGAACATAATGCCGGTTTATCGGCGCCTAAGGTGGCATGAGTGGAACAAAACACCGAGCAAAAGGCCAAGCCTTCCACCCATGCCCAATATATAGGCGTGTTAATAATAATAATAGATATTGTGATATTCCAACAACAAGTTCCCACCTGGAACGATCTTCATCTTCACCTGCAACTAACAACGCTATAAGAGGGGCTTAGCAAGCGGGTAACATAGCCAGACAATGGTTTTGCTAGGAAGGTGTCAAAGGTTAGAGGTTTCATGGCAACAAGGAGAGGCTGACATAAAATATGGGTAGCGCGACATGTAACGATAGCATCGAGACAACTAAGCATGGCAATGGTAGTAAAGGTATCCAAGGGTATGATCATCTTGCCTGGGATTCCGCAAGGGAGAAGAACGGGTCCATGAAGTAGACGGAACAACATAGTCGAGCGAATCCTCACAACTCCGGAACGAAACCGAAGATAACAAGAGAAGCAACCGGAAAGAAGCAAACAACACTGTAAACACACAAGCATAAACTTGGCATACGATGCACATCCAAGTATGATGCATGTCCGGTTTAATTATGCATGGCATGGCAAAGAGCACAAACAAAACTACAAGTTAAGTGGAGCTCAATATGCAACGAGTTGCATATTGACGAAACACCACATTTTAATTATTTAATTGACTCTCGTTTACTTACAAGACAAGGTTAAATGTTTGTTAACATGGCAAGAGGTGAAGCAAAAACAAACTACCTATTCAGACATTTTAAATGAGGCCGGAAATAACAACAACAATTCCGGGAAAATCCCAATGTGCATGTTTAGCAATTTTAAGCAAACAACAATTCACACATTTTTTTAATGTTGTTAACATGATGCGGATGATATGATCAGGTTTATGCAATTTTTTAGTTAAAGGTTAACAAGAAGAGATAAGAAGCATTTTTCACCGTGGTGGAATGAAAGGGTGCCACGGCAACGATCCGAAAATGATGCAACGCAACATCTCGGTTCCGGTAACTCGTTGAGAGTCCGGTGCAAAAGAAAGGTGGCGTGAGCGAGTCGAACAAGATGAAAGGTGGGGTGATCCCGTCACCAGGTTCCCACGGGTCGGCGACAAGGCAAACGAGGAGCACGAAAAAAGATGAAACGGCACGGTGCACACAAGGGAAACATTTTTTACAACACAACAAGCATTCGTCCACAGGTCATCGTCTCGGGGTTATACCTTCGGTACATTCGTTTCGGGGCGGTTCGAGGTCGTAGGGGAAGTAGTGGTACTCGCGGTCGTGGTACACGTTTGTAGAGGGAAGTAGTCGTTCCGTTTCCGAAGAGGTACTTGTCGCGGCATCGGACGTCTTCGGGGCGACGGTAGTCGAACTTGACGCTTGCATTACACGGGTCCTCGGCGACGGTAGTTGTTCACGTTCGTAGATGTACATATTCCGTAGATGTTCGCGTCGCAAGAAGAGGTACATGGCGCATCCGGTAGTCGTACTCGTACGTCGTGGTACTTGCGGTCTTGGTCTCGGCAATGTAGTTGTACATGGGTCCTCGGCGCAAGTAGTTGTACATGTCATTTTGTAGCCGTGTAGTCGAACTTGAAGGTCGTCGGAAACTCGAAGGGGTACTTGGCGAATCCACGTAGTTGAACTGGATGCTTCGAGGAACTTGGCGTGTCCAAAATCTGCGGCGTCGATAACCAACAGGACAAAACGAGCCGGCTGCAACCGAAGGCAGCAGGGCTCGCGGTTGCTGTGCACGGCAGCAATGGGTCGGCCTAGGCGTCCATGGAGGTCCGAGCGCGAGGAGGTGGGAGGAGCGTGAGGATGGTGACGTACGCCAAGGAACGGCGATGAGACGAGGCTGCAGGCCGGCGGCGGGACTCATGGTCGCCGGAGGGATGGAGAAGAAGGCGCGTAGGCAATGTGGAGGAGCCGCGCGGAGGCGTCGGAGCCGAGGTCCGCGGCTGGAGAGGCATTGGCGGCGCGGAGAGATTCAGCGGCGGAGGCTGGCCGTGGCTTGAGGACAGGGAGGACGGGGCGCTTGGGGAGGCACTGTCGTGGTGGCCGGCGCGAGACGAAACAGGGCGGCTGGACGAGGCCGTCGCTGTCGGGCTCGGGCTCCAGGCGGCGAGCGAGGAAGGCCTGCGCGGGCGCTGCGGGAGAAAAAGGGGCGAGGGGAGATCGAGCTGCGGGGGCGAGTGCTCGCGAGGTCTGGGGAGAGAAGGAATCGAGGGGCTCGGGCGAGAGGCCAGAGGGGATCGAGGCTAGCGGCACACGGGCGAGGGAGGGAGATGGGATCGGGACGATGGGGTGCGACGGTCGGTGGGAGAGGGGGTTGGTAGCGACTGGGACTTAGGGTTTTGGGGAAAGGATGGGCCTGGAGGCTGATGGGCCCTTAGAGGCCGGCGGTTGGGCCTCTTGCCCCCCTCTCGAAATAAAGAAAAACAGAGAACTAAAAAGAGAGAAAAGAAAAAGGCATCTACGGAAAGAATTTACACGTGAGGGTAATTTTCTCGGGCTCATAAAAATGAGCGCGGTCCGAGAAAAATTGAAATGGACATTTTGCAAGGTTTAAATTCAAATTCATTTGAATTTAATTCAAATGGTTTGAACAAGGGCTAGGTCTTGAAGAGTCCAAAAATGTTGAGGTTTTTGGAGGAACCTCGATAAACGGGAAAAGAATTATAGGCAAGGTTTTAATGGTGAAACTTGAAGTAGAAAAGGCATGGGGAAAATATGCCAGTGTGTTATGGTGAGTTCCAACAAATGGAATAATTATTTATAATAGCTCCATAATATTAGGAGGATATGTTATAAAGAGAAGTCACTCTTCCCTCGATTTAAATAGACCAAAGGTCCACAAGATTTATTTAAGTTGAGATGCAAAATTAAAGTCATGATGGCATGATGACATGATGCAATGCAAAAATAAATAACACAAGCACAAATGAAACACACGGGAGAACCCGGAACATCTGGAATCTTCTGGGACGTCGGTCTTCGGGCGTCACAAGTGGGGAGGGACTCCTCGATCCTCGCTCCACCTTTTTCACCATGTATCGGGCTGGTGCCAGTTTTGGGATGCGCTGAGATTGTGCGTGTCCACGGGTCAGCCACTCGGACGCGCGGGTATAAAGGATGACGTTGCCGATGTGTGCAATAGTGTCCACGATTTTTTTCCTTTCTCTCTCGTCTCCCTGCTCCGCCCACTTCAGCGCAGCGCCACCCCTCTCAATCCTATCGACCACCACAGGGATGACGAAGGATAAGACGAAGGCACTGGAGCAAGCCAAGAAGACGGTGAAGGGCTATAAGATGGCGAAGGGGTTGACTTCGCGATCTGCTCTGCCGTCAGGCTGGATCCAAGGGGATTGGGTCAACTTGTCTGTCTCGGAGGAGGATCTAGAGGGGCTCATCGCCAACTTCGCGATAGTGCCTGGGTCTTGGAGGCTGCCAGAAGGAGAGTTCGAGTCCGCGCCGCGCGACGGCGTGTGGGTTCTCCTCATGACACATGTGGAAAGAGGTTTCTCTCTGCCTCCACATCCATTCTTCCGTTGTTTGCTGAACTTTTTTGGTGCAAAAATCCACCACTTTCCCCCAAACACCATATCATATTTGTCTGCCTTTTTTTCGATGTGTGAAAACTTCCTAGGATGCCACCCACATTGGGGGTTCTTTAAACATATTTCCACCTGTCAATCTCAGTCGGTTAAGAAAGCCAATCGGACTGATGAGAAAACCCACGTGATCCAAATGTGTGGGGGTTTGGGTGTCCAAATGAGGGGTAGAAGCTCTTTCCCCCCATGACTTTTCCTAAGTCAGTTAGGGGGTGGCAGTCGACCTGGTTTTACTGCAAAGATATCCCGACTCCAGGAGCGTCGACTGGTCTTCCCCCTTTCTCACTGGAGAGACTCCGGACCCCTCGTTGTTTGACCGTAGAAGATGAGGAGAAGGGTGAGGTGGCCATCTTGGTTGACGTAGTCGTTGAGCTTATCTGGGGCGCAATGACAGGCATGGACTTATTGGAAGTGTTTCTTAGTTGACACATCCAACCTTTGCAAGCTCGCGACCATCCGATGTGGCTATACTCAGGTGCAGACGACACCGCTCGGACCCACCCGGAGGAGGTCAAAGAGGAGAAATGGCACAATGGCTTCGAAGCATTACAGGAAACAAGGACAATCCTCGTGGAGCGAAACAGATCTTGCCGTTCGACGCTGAGCATCTTCCAGGAGAGGTGAGACATAACTTGTCGAATGAATCATTTATGTTCTTTAATATGCAACTATATTGGAATCCGACTGATCTTTGAATCTGTATCTTGCAGGTATTCACAAAGGTCTACTCACCCGTTCTAAACGGGGATCAATTTGTTGAAGGAGCACAAAGCGATGGAGGGACCACCGACATTATATACGCTGAAGATAGTGAAGGCAACAACGATGTCTCGAAAACCAGCGAAGAAGTCGAGTCGCCGCCATGCACCGAACATCATTCCAATTAGACTCAAGACCCTGTGATTTGTCGTGGAAAGACTGTGCTGTCGAGTGGAAGTAATCGAAAACGTACTAAAACTCCAACTCCAGAACCGACTGGGAATATGGTCAAGCAGGCCAAGACTATTCCACCCAAACCTCGAAAGGCCCTGCCAAGGATAAAGGTTACTGTGCCTATTGCTTCAACATGAGTGTTTCTTCTTTTTCCCTTTATTCCTGCTTCAGAATGTTTGTATTGTTGTTGATCGAGAGGAATTCTGAATTTCAGGGCTGCTACTTCCGCGACGTCTCACACGGAGGTCAACGACGGGTGCACGGATGCGGATACTGCAGACGCAGCCACTTCTCGGGAAGGTATGATCGGCTCACACCTTGCTTTGTCTTGCTAATTATCTCGATGGTTGACTGGGGTCTCACTGTCGAGTGACTACAGCGCCAACGGACATTGTCACTCTCCCGGACGATGATGAGGAGGAACCTTTGAGAAGCACAGGGGGAAGAGGTAGTTCTTAAACCACCTCAGGAAGCCTTCCTAGGAGAGCATCTTCAGGCCAAATGTCCCATATGCCACCTGAACTTGCTCCTCAAGAGCCAGGCAGTTCGTCTCAAGGTGGTGTTTCTTTTGCTGCCCCTCCGTCGACTGCTCGGCCTCTGGTGTTGACTTCTCCTGCCTCGGGTCCAACTGATCAAACACAAGTGATAATCCCTCCAGCTGTGCTACCAGCTCTTGCTTTGAGCACGTTCACTCTGCACCATGTCCCAAAGGACCACACAGGAGCTAGCAAGCAAGCTATGATTCAAGTTGGCCTGCTGATGCATCGACTGAAGGAGGTGTACAAAGCAAGCAAGTCTGCTTATGATGCCAGTTCGGCCCTTCAAAACAATGTCCGAGTAAGTACGATTGTAAGTTGATTTCTGATTGGATTTTGTCTGTATTGATTATGTACATCCACTGGGTGTTTTTTGTTTGTTCTACAACTCATCACTCGGTATGGCCAGGCTGTAATGTCCAGGATGCGACTATATCTCCTACATGTCGAGGCAAGACTTAGAGACATAAGCGCATTCTGGAATGATCGCAAGTGTGGTACCTTTGCACAACTCATGTAAAAAATTCAGGGATGAAAGTAAAAATTAGTTGGCTTACATTCGCCACATCACACAATGAATACAATAACATACATTCATCCAAACAACACATGGTCCGACTACGGATGAAATACAAACGAGAAAAGATACCACAACACAAGTCCTGATCGCCCCTATTAGGAACCACTACTGATCGTCAGGATACGATACATAGTGAAGACCACGCTCTTCATCAAACTCCCAGTGAAGTTCTGATCCATCTCCTGCATCGTACTCGGCTGTACCTGCATCTGGTGTGTGTTGTAATCTGTGAGTCACAAGGACTCAGCAATCAGATTCCTGAGTATCAAAACTAACAAAGCCTTTAGGTGTGGAGAGGTAATAAAGTGTTTGCAGCAAGCACTAAGCAACTAGCTTACGAGTTCAGAGCGAGATGAGAATATGTGCCAACGGTCGCCAAGTTGATCAAGAAGTGATCCTAGCTACTCACGTTCATGCATAATCCCACCGTGTTCACTTCCCGAATCCCTTCGGAAAGAGACCATCACGGTTACTCACGCAGGTAGTGTATTCTTAAAGATATGGTGTCAAGTTATCTACAACCGGATATTAACAAATTCCCGTCTACCACATAACCGCGGGCACGGCTATCGAAAGTTCAAAACTGTGCAGGGGTGTCCCAACTTAGCCCATCACAAGCTCACGATCTGCGGAGTAACAACTCCAAATTGGGAAGACCCGAGTATTCTCGGAATCCCGTGCTCAAGTTCTTCGAAGAAAGGAGAACTAGCCAAAGGAGATATCCCGGTGTGTTGGATCCGTGTCTAGAGCCGCGCGCTCTCCATCTATGGACTCATCCGTCTATGCAAAGTGGACGATAGTTGAAAATGCCTCGAGTTGCCCCGAGGTGGCACCGCCGACTGCTAGGTAGGTGGACCAACACTCATGAGGAGCACTGGCCCGGGGGTGGATTAAGTAATCTGGTTAATTACTCCCTATGCAAGTTTTAGTTGTTAGGATGAAGGTAAAACCAAAGTTGGATCTCCTGGGGAAAGCTTTACTTTAAGCGAAGAAACAAGGGGGTCCCATAACCCCAACCATGTGAGGAATGCAAAAATCAAGGAACATTACACCGGTTTATCGGGTCCTAAGGTGGCATGAGTGGAACAAATCACCAAGCAGAAGGCCGAGCCTTCCACCCATTACCAATGTATATGTGCATTAATTTAATTAAGATAACTATATTGTGTTATCCCAAAAAAACAAGTCCGAACATGGAGCAATCTTCAAACTTCACCTGCATCTAACAATGCTATAAGAGGGGCTGAGCAAAAGCGTACTCAGCCAAACAACGGTTTGCTAGGAGGGCGGTTAGAGTGTTTCATGAAAACATAGGAGGCTGACAAGACAAGAATAGGCATCGAGGCATAGCTAAAGAACGAGACAACTAGAATGGAAAAGATAGAGGTGATATCGGGGAACGGTTATCTTGCATGTTAAGTCCTCAGTGGGATGGTAAGACGGATCCTCAAACTTGGTCTCGACAAGATCCTCGAACTCGGTATCATCTCCTGGCTCTACCCAACACAAGAGCACAACAACAATACAAGATCAATCACGGTGCATTGCACAATCATGATGATGCAAGACATGTCATGGGATGCAAGTATGATGTGCGTATGCATGAGGATGCTCTCGAGCCTAAGGAGAAGGTGATGGAAATGGCTTCATCTTGGGCAACCAAGCAAGCCACTGGATAGATGGGAATATTTCGGTTGACAACGATATAAAGATCATGTAAATCGGATGCATGGATTGCAAATGACAAGAAAAACAAGATGCCATGCAAAAGTCCAGTTAACAGCGACATGGCATCTTTGGAGCAAGGTATAATAATGCTACGACACACAAACATGAATACAAAAGGCATGGATGTGAAATAGACATGATACTTAACAAGCGTGAACTCAGAGCACACCCAAAAACTTGTTGGAACACAATTAAACAAGCATGGCAAGATTCAATAAGTTTACAGATTTCTCAGACTTAATGAAAGTTACAAGGCATGGCAGCAACAACGACAAGTAGGCATGTTCGCAAGCTTGTGCAACTCAACTCAAAGCATAGCATGTCATGTGAATTTAACCAACCGCAAGAAGACATGTTTGTGAAGCTACTCATGGCAAGAACATGGTCGTAGGATGCATAGAACACTAGCTATTCAGATGGCAAAACTAAACTTGTTGATAACAAGCTGACAGAAACATTTTATAGCAACTTGAGAGCAGGCAAACAACAAGATACAGCAAGCCAACATGGCAAACAAGAGCATGGATAGCTAGAGCATAACATATATTTCAAGGAACATCCACTGGACAACTCAAAACTTGCACAACAATGATGGGAGCCCCATGGAAGCATGGCATAAAAATTAACAAATCCACACTTAGCAGAAATTTAACTTCACGATGGCATGTTAACAAGCTTGTTGCACTCATCTCAAGACATATCATGGAATGAAAATAAATCTATCATGTATAGCACATTCCAATGAGAAAAACTCATGTTGACGCCTAGCTCATATGACACAAGGATTAATATACACGAACAAGACAAAACATCATCACATAACAAGTTCAGAAACTTATCAGCCACATGCACTTTTGCAATAGGGTTAAACATGGCATAATGCAACCTAACATGCATCTAAATGCATCCATCTTGAAGAGCATCACAAGATGAACATTTTGACATATCATACACTCCATTTGGTCCAACATGCACCAAGTTGTGACCTCACGAACATGCCAACAAAATGTTAACAAACAACTAGTGCTGAAACAGTAACATCACGAAGCAGTCTTGCTGCCACATCCCTAGCTAGCACTTGCATTAGGACCTGACTAGAGTGTGCATCATGTTCACTTTCAAAGAAACTTGAAATGGGATTAACAGAAACCCCAGCACCCCTCCCCTAACAACTAGGGTTTGCTAAAATAGTTTCCAATGTACCCAAAATGCCCTTCAAAAATGTTCTTCATTTCTGCCTTGGTCTTAAACCTCTGCCAAAAATGGTGCACAATTTTCTAGGACAATCTAGGGTTTTGGATTAAATCATATGGTATTTGAATTTGGGCATTTAAATGCTATAAAATATTTTAAATTCTCAAATAATCATGAACTATAATGTTTCCTACTGTTCATATTATATACAGTAGGTATGACAAGTGTCATGAGTTATAAAAATGCTTAGGCATTTTTATTAATTAAACAAAGCTGCAAAAGAAATGAAACAGAAAAGAAAATAGGAAAAGAAAAATAGGAAGAACACTTACCTGGCGCCCACCCGGCCCACCTGCCGGCCCAGCCCAGCTGCCGCTCCAGCGAGCTGCTTGGCTCGGCCAGGCAGGCAGGCAGGTGCTCGACGGCGACCGCACGGCGCGCCACGCAGCTGCCCGCCGCCCTGCTTCGTCCCCTCGCCGTCCTGGAGGGATGGATCGAACCTCCACGTCCTCCTCGACCCCGCAGACACCTCCGCCTCCCCCCAGTTCCTCTCCTCCGCTCTCTCCGTGCCATGGCCGACGCCGCCGTGATCGCACCGTCGTAGAAGCCGCGTCCACCGTCGTCCCCGAGCTCCGCCGTGTTGTCCCTCGTCTCCGCCGTCCTCGACTGCTTCGAACAGGTCGAGCCCCGAGCGCTCGCCCGCCCTGGAGATGCCCCGACCTCTTCTTCCCCAACTCCGGCCGCGGAGATCCCCCTCGCCGTGCTGCTCAGCTCCGACCACCCCCGAGCTCGCTTCGGTGCTTGCTGCAACTGCTGTGAGCCTAGCTACCTCCTCCCCCTCTCCGTTGGCTCCCTTTTGCCCTGTAACACACTGCACGAAGCTCCACCGCACGCACCGTCGCCGTGCTCGTCGCCGGTGATGCTCCGGTGACCATTTGGTCACCGGCACCCGTCCAACGTACTCACCACAACACGTAGATGCGAACGGTGCTACGCACGCATCGCCTAGGCCCCTGCAGCCGTTTCTCCACACACGCCCGACGCCGGTCGCCGCCGTCGAGCTCGTTGCCGTCGTCTCCGGCCACCCCAGGTCCGGCGACCACCTCCATCCGACGCGCAAGAGCAAGAGCTATCCAACGCGCCTAGCCACAGCTCGAACCGTGCACCGTAGGCGTTTTCCGAAGCACGCCGCCGCGTTTGGCCTCGCCGGCGGCTAAACGCCGGCGAGTTGGACCTATTTTGACCACGGGTTTGACCCCCTGGGTCAATGACATGTGGGCCCTGCCCACAAGTCAAACTTAGTTTAGGTGTTAATTTAATATTAATTAGTTAATTAGTTTAGTCACTGACACGTGGGCCCTGGCCCCACTGACAGCTAATTAGTTTTAATTAAACTCTAATTAACTCAGTTAATTAGCTGTGACACTGACATGAGGGACCCACCGGTCAGGTTTGACCTGTACTGGCCCTGTTGACTGGCTGACGTCAGCATAATGTCATGCTGACGCAGTAAAGGTTTTTCTGGGATTTTTAGATTTAAAATAATTCAGGAAATTCCAGAAAATACCCAAAACTTCTAAAAATCATATAAAATCAACCATAGCTCAGATGGAAAAGATTTATATATGAAAAATGATCAGAAAAATCCAATCTTTCTAATGGCACTGGTTTCATGCATGTTTGAAGAAGTTAACTTGCTGTATATATCAAAAACATGATAATGCACTTATTTAAATAATAGTTTGAACTTCAATTTGAATCCTTGATTCAAATAGGTTCAAACCCTTCTGGTTTTAGTTGCATTAGCCAACACACATGCATCTTGCCATGTCATAAACATGCATCATATTGTTGCATTTGTTTGTTAATGATTGTATCGTCGGTATTCCCTGTGTTAGGTCCTGCTCCCGAAGATACTGCTGCGTATCCAGTTGAAGAGCAGTACCCGACAACTACCTTGTCAGGCAAGCAATCATTGATCATTCCGATACAACCCAATCTTCTCGCTCCTGCTCTCTTTTACTGCATTAAGGCAACAGCGCGTGAACTGCTACTTGCTGCGGTAGTTGAACCCTATTCCCTTGCATGACCTGTCATTGCCACAGTAAATAGTTGAAACCCACTAGCATGTGTAGGAGTTGATTGAGCCATGTGATGTGTGATCCACCATGCTATTTGTTGATGTGGTGAGTAGAGGACTCGTGTTCGTAACAATATCTTGCAATCCGTTGAGAGTTGTAGTATAGGTTAGCCAAGGTCAAAGCTGGCATTCTGCTATAAACTCCACTATCCCCCTTTGATAATGTTGCATGTATGATAGGTTCTGTGGTAAGACTTGCTGAGTACCTTTGTACTCATGTTTGCTTAATAACTGTTGCAGAGGAGAACCCTGCCCCTGCTGATGGGTTCTACATAGACGTTGACGTCGACGAGTAGCTTGACACCCAGACGGTGATCTGGAGCTTGTGAAGGGCCTTGTAGATAGTCAGGCTACACCAAGCCTGTTTTATTTTCTAAGTTGTCTGTACTCAGACATGTAGCTTCCGCTTGTGCTTGTATGACTGTATGACTTGAGTGTTGGGTCATGTGACCCCTACCTGTATGACTATGTTATGTATGGCTCTTGGAGCCTTTTAAAATAAAGTACTTTGAGTCATAGAGTTCTGTTGTGATGCAATGTTGTATTTGCACATATTGAGCATATTGCGTGTATGATTGAAATGCTTGGTATGTGTGGGATCCGACACCTAGTTGTTTTCCTTTGGTAGCCTATCTTACAGGGAAATGCCTCCTGGTGATTCCAATGAGCCTTGGTAGCTTGCTACTGCTCGGAACACGTAGGCTGGTCGGCATGTGTCCTTCTTCGTTCCTGTGTCTGTCCCTTAGGGGAAATGTCACGCGTTGTTCCTTTAAGTCCATGTAGCTTGCTACGACTTGGGTTCATACGTTGATGACCAACACGTTCGTTGCTGGGTCATGGATGCATGTCTCTATAATTTAGTGCCACTTTTGGTTTATAACTAGCCATGTCGGCCCGGGTTCTTTGTCATATGGATGCTAGCGACACTGTCATATACGTGTGCCAAAATGGGCAAACGGTCCCGGGCCAGGTAAGGTGGCACCCGTGGGGTTACCGTGCGTGAGGCCGCAAAGTGATATGACGTGTTACAGCTAGATCGGTGTGACTTAGGATCGGGGTCCTGACACTTGCAACGAAGATTAAGACAACTAGATGAACCCTAACATGCATGAAACTGATGCTAACATGTAGAGCACTTCGAGACGAACATTTTGATATATGATATGCGCAAAACGGAGCACCGAGCACAAAGTTACCACATGATGAAGAGGGCATGAAAATTAAACGGGTTTGGGACTTAGTGGAATTTTACCCTCCGAAAAAGTCAAACGTGGACGGGACGGAGCGGGGAGAGGAGATCCTAGACGGAGCGGGGTGTTTGGTTCAGATCTCGGTTGTTCTCATCTAATCTGATCCAGATCGGAATCGGGCCGGACCGATGCCAGAGAAGATGACGGGGCCGGCGCCCAGCGGAGCGAGGAGGCCCGACCGGCGAGGCGGCGGCGGCCCGGCCCACCACCGACGAGGGCGATGGTCGGAGCATGGGGCGGCGGAGGCGCGGCCAGCGCAGAGTGAATGAGGTGCGGCGGAGCGACGTGATGGCCGTGGTGGTCGGTGCCGGAGTTGGCGGCGGAGCTCGCCGCTGCGGTGGTGGCCGGAGCAGTCTGGCGCGGCGGCGAGGGTGCACGTCGGCGCACGAGGCGGGAGGAGGTGGCGGCCGAGGCGTGGGGGGCGTGGAGGCGCGCCGGGCCGGGAGGGCCCGATCCGGGCGGGGCGTGCCTAGTCGGCGCGGGGCCACGTGGCGCCCTCTAGTTGGACGAGGGGGCAGCGGTGGACGTGTCCGACGCCGGGCGGACGTGTCCGTCATGATGCGGAGGGAGGAGGAGCTAGGGTTTTCCCGAAAATGGAGGAGGATATGGCTTTTTATAGGTAGAGGGATCTAGGAGTGTCCAAATGAGGTGCAGTTTTTGCCCACACGATCACAATCCGACGATAGAGAGGATGGAGGTGGTTGTGCTAGGCCAGTGAACTATTGTGGAGGGGTGTTGGGCCAAAGTAAATAGGGGTTTTTAGCCCACGTGGTTAATCGTTGAAGTATCAAACGACCTCCAAACGAGACGAAACTTAACAAGCGGTCTACCGGTGATATACCAAGACCACTCGACAAGTCCCGGCCCATTCCGAGGATGTTTTTATCCCACTCACGAAACAAAGGCTTGAGAGGTGCGACGGGCACGTGTGTGAGTGTCGGAGCTCGAAACGGACAACGGAGACAACGGAGACGATGCAACTACACACGAATGCAAGTGAGACGATGCCAATGCAATGCACATAATGAAAATGACATGGTGAAATGCAACACATGCACAAGGCAAAAACGAAGAAACCCGTAAGGAAGGAAGAGCCCAGAATGGAATTGATTAAGTTAACGATGCATATATTGCCATAAATGGAATTGTTACATCCGGGGCGTTACAAACTCTCGTCCACTACAAAAAGATCTCGTCCCGAGATCTAGGACTAAAAGAAAGCGGGATACTCGGAACGGAGATGATCTTCTCGTTCCCATGTAGCTTCTCGGTCGGTATGGTGTGACCACTTCACTTTTAAGAATTCGATGGACTTTTTGCGGGTCTTGCGTTCAGTTTCTTCAAGGATAGCAATGGGGTGCTCACGATAAGACAAGTCTTGCTGAAGATCAATCACTTCGAAAGGAATGGTGCGCTCAGGCATCTTGAAGCACTTGCGGAGTTGAGACACGTGAAACACATCGTGCACATTTGCAAAGTTGGAGGGAGGCTCGAGTTGGTAGGCTAGATCACCTCTCTTGCCAATAATCTTGAAAGGACCAACGTATCTTGGAGCAAGCTTGCCCTTGATGCCGAACCTCTGAGTACCCTTCATAGGAGAAACACTGAGATAGACATGATCACCAATGTCGAACACCAAATCTCGGTGTTTTCTGTCATAGTAGCTCTTTTGGCGTGATTGCGCGGCCTTGAGATTCTCACATATGACTTTGCACATCTCTTCGGCCTCCGAGATCAAATCATTGCCAAGTTGTTGACATTCACCAGTCTCAGACTAGTTGAGAGGGGTACGACACTTTCTGCCAGAGAGAATTTCAAACAGTGCTTTGCCTGCACTTGCTTGGAAGCTGTTGTTGTTGGAGAATTCGGCAAATGGAAGGAAATCTTCCCATTTCATACCGAAGGAGATGACACATGCTCTGAACATATCTTCAAGAATTTGGTTCACTCTTTTGACTTGACCACTAGTGTGAGGGTGAAAAGCTGTGCTGAAGCGAATCTTGTTACCCATAGGTGACAGAAAGGAATCCCAGAACTTGGAAGTGAACAAGCTTCCATTATCTGAGGAGATCACTTGAGGGATACCATGCAAGGAGACAATTCTAGAGGTGTAGAGCTCTGCCAGTTGTGCTGCGTTGATGGATTCTTTGACTGGAAGTAAATGAGACACTTTAGTAAGCTTGTCAATCACCACAAAGATAACATCATTTCCTCGCTTGGACTTGGGAAAACCGGTGACGAAATCCATCTCAATGTGATGGAATTTCCACTCGGGAATAGGAAGAGGTTGAAGGAGTCCGCTTGGACGTTGATGATCTGCCTTCACTCTTCTGCAGACATCACACTCGTGCACGAATTGAGAAATTTCTCTTTTCATGCGAGTCCACCAATAGGATTTCTTGAGGTCATGGTACATCTTGGAGCTTCCTGGATGTATCGAGAGGAGTGAGTCATGTGCTTCGTTCATTATGAGCTTTCTGAGATCACCTTTGGGAACCACAATTCTGTCCTCAAAGAAAAAAGTGTCTCTGTCATCAATGCGATAGCACTTGTACTTGGGCCTCACGAATTTGATCTTCCAAGGTAGGAGCGACTTGGAGGTTGGCAAGAAATCCTTGCGGAACAACTTGGAGGTTGAGCTTCCTGAATGATTCACAAAGTTCAGGTTGGAATGGTTTGAGGATGAGATTGTTGCAATAAGCCTTTCTACTCAAGGCATCTGCAATGACATTGGCCTTGCCAGGAGTATACTCAATGCTTGGATCGTACTCTCGAATCATTTTAACCCAATGAGTCTGGCGAATGTTAAGGTCTGGCTGGGTGAAGATGTACTTCAGGCTCTTGTGGTCGGTGAAGATGTCCATTTTTCAGCCCAACAGAAGGTGTCTCCACGTATCAAGGAATGAACAACTGCTGCTAGCTCAAGATCATGTGTGGGGTAATTCTTCTCATTTGGTTTAAGCTAACGCAAAGTGTATGCAACGATCTTCTTGTCTTGCATGAGAACAACGCCGAGTCCTTGCCATTAAGCATCACAAAAGACTTCATAAGGCTTGGACTCATCCGGAGGAGTAAGTACAGGAGCAAAAGTGAACTTCTCTTTGAGTGTATTGAATGCCACATCACAATCAGGAGTCCACGAGTACTTGACATTCTTTTGCAACTGGTTGGATAGAGGCTTGGCAATCTTGGAGAAATTCTCAATGAACCTTCTGCAATAGCTTGCAAGACCGAGGAAACTTCATAGTTGTTTGACATTCTGAGGAGGTTCCCACTTCACAATAGCTTCAACCTTCTCAGTGTTAACAGAAATGCCCTCGGCAGAGATAATATGGACAAGATAGAGGACTTTATCAAGCCAGAATTCACATTTGGAGAACTTCGCATAGAAACGATGCTCACGGAGCCCATCGAGAACCAAACGGACGTGCTTGGCATGGTCTTCTTCATTCTTGGAGAATACCAGAATATCATCCAGATAGACGAGAACAAATTCATTGGTGTAGGGGTTGAATATGAAGTGCATCATCCGAGAGAAAGTGGGTGGAGCATTTTGTTGGAAATATGCACTAGAGGCAATAATAAATGGATTATTATTATATTTACTTGTTCATGATAATTGTCTGTTATTCATGCTTGAATTGTATTGTACGGAAACAGCGATACATCTGTGAATACATAGACCACAACGTGTCCCTGGTAAGCCTCTAGTTACTAGCTCGTTGATCAACAGATGGTCATGGTTTCCTGACCATGGACATTGGATGTCATTGATAACGGGATCACATCATTAGGAGAATGATGTGATGGACAAGACCCAATCCTGAGCCTAGCACGAGATCGTATAGTTCGTAATGCATAAGCTTTTCTAGTGTCAAGTATTTATTCCTTAGACCATGAGGTTGTGCAACTCCCGGATACCGTAGGAATACTTTGGGTGTGCCAAACGTCACAACGTAACTGGGTGGCTATAAAGGTACGCAACGGGTATCTCCGAAAGTGTCTGTTGAGTTGGTACGAACCGAGACTGGGATATTGTCACTCCGTATGATGGAGAGGTACCTCTGGGCCCTCTCGGTAAGACATCATCATAATGAGCTCAAAGTGACTAAGGAGTTAGTCACGGGATGATGGATTACAGAACGAGTAAAGAGACTTGCCATGACGAGATTGAACAAGGTATCGGGCATACCGACGATCGAATCTCGAGCAAGTACCGTACCGATAGACAAAGGGAATAACATACTGGATTGAGTGAATCCTTGACACAGTGGTTCATCCGATGAGATCATCGAGGAACACATGGGAACCAACATGGGTATCCAGATCCCGCTGTTGGTTATTGCCCGGAGAGTCGTCTCGGTCATGTCTGCGTGTCTCCCGAACCCGTAGGGTCTACACACTTAAGGTTCGATGACGTTAGGGTTGTAGAGATACATGCATATGGAAACCCGAATGTTTTTCGGAGTCCTGGATGAGATCCCGGACGTCACGAGGAGTTCCGGAATGGTCCGGAGGTAAAGAATGATATATAGGAAGTCCAGTTTCGGCCATCGGGTGAATTCCGGGGGTCACCGGGAGTGTCTCGGGACCACCGGAGGGGTCCCGGGGGTCCACCGGGTTGGGCCACCCATCCCGATGTGTCCCGTAGGCCGCAAGGGGGAAGGGGCTAGCCCCTGGTGGGCTGGAGCACCACATGGCCCCCCCCCCTCCATGCGCCTAGTGTTGAAACCCTAGGGGGAGGGGGCGCCCCCTATGCCTTGGGGGACAAGTCTTCCCCCCTGGCCGCCGCCCCCTTGGTGATCTGATCTCCCTAGGGCCGGCGCCCCCCATTGGTCCCTATATATATTGGGGGGGAGAGAGGGCAGCCGCACCCCAAGCCTCTGGCGCCTCTCCCCCCTCCCGTCACACTTCCTACTCCTCTCGCAGGGCGCCGGCGAAGCCCTGCAGGTTTTCCTGTTGCATCCACCACCACGCCGTCGTGCTGCTGGATCTCCGTCAACCTCTCCTACCCCCTTGCTGGATCATGAAGGAGGTGACGTCGATGTACCGTACGTGTGTTGAACGCGGAGGTGCCGTCCATTCGGCGCTGGGATCATCGGTGACGAGGATCGTGAAGAGTACGACTACTTCATCCACGTTCCTTCGAACGCTTCCGCTCGCGATCTACAAAGGGTATGTAGATGCACTCCTTTATGCTCATTGCTAGATGACTCCTTAGATTGATCTTGGTGAAGCGTAGGAAATTTTTTGAATTCTGCTACGTTCCCCAACAGTGGCTTCTGAGCTAGGTCTTTGCGTAGCATCTTGCACGAGTAGAACACAAACAAGTTGTGGGCGTTGAGTTTGCTCAATTTTCTTGCCGTTACTAGTCCAATCTTGATTCGGCGGCATCGTGGGATGAAGCAGCCCGGACCGACCTTACACGTACGCTTACGTGAGACTGGTTCCACCGACAGACATGTACTAGTTGCATAAGGTGGCTGGCGGGTGTCTGTTTCTCCCACTTTAGTCGGATCGGATTCGATGAACAGGGTCCTTATGAAGGGTAAATAGAAATTGACAAATCACGTTGTGGTTTTGGCGTAGGTAAGAAACGTTCTTGCTAGAAAACCTTTAGAAGCCACGTAAAAACTTGCAACAACAATTAGAGGTCGCCTAACTTGTTCTTGCAGCATGTGCTATGTGATGTGGTATGGCCAAGAAGATGTGATGAATGATATATGTGATGTATGAGATTGATCATGTTCTTGTAATAGGAAATCACGACTTGCATGTCGATGATAATGACAACCGGCAGGAGCCATAGGAGTTGTCTTAATTATTGTATGACCTGCGTGTCGCTGAATAACGCCATGTAATTACTTTACTTTATTGCTAAACATTAGCCATAGTAGTAGAAATAATAGTTGGCGTGACGACTTCATGAAGACACGATGATGGAGATCATGATGATGGAGATCATGGTGTCGATCCGGTGACAAATATGATCATGGTGCCCCGAAGATGGAGATCGAAGGAGCAAGATGATATTGGCCATATCATGTCACTTTAATTGATTGCATGTGATGTTTATCATGTTTATGCATCTTGTTTACTTAGAACGACAGTAGTAAATGAGATGATCTCTCAATAAAAATTTCAAGAATTGTGTTCCCCCTAACTGTGCACCGTTGCTAAGGATCGTTGTTCCGAAGCACCACGTGATGATCGGGTGTGATAGGCTCTAACGTTCGCATACAACGGGTGTCAGCCAGATTTACACACGCAATACACTTAGGGTTCACTTGACGAGCCTAGCATGTACAGACATGGCCTCGGAACACGGAAGACCGAAAGGTCGAACATGAGTCGTATAGAAGATACGATCAACATGAAGATGTTCACCGTTGATGACTAGTTCGTCTCACGTGATGATCGGACACGGGCTAGTCGATTCGGATCATGTATCACTTAGATGACTAGAGAGATGTCAATCTGAGTGGGAGTTAATTAAAATTTGATTAAGATGAACATAATTATCATGAACTTAGTCTAAATTCTTTACAATATGTCTTGTAGATCAAATGGCCCACGCTCATGTCACCCTCAACTTCAACGTGTTCCTAGAGAAATCCAAGCTGAAAGACGATGGTAGCAACTATACGGACTGGGTCCGTAACCTGAGGATCATCCTCTTAGCTGCCAAGAAAACTTATGTCCTATAAGCACCGCTAGGTGACGCTCCCGCCCCGACAAACCAAGATGTTATGAACGCTTGGTAGTCGCTTTGTGATGATTACTCCCTGGTTCAGTGCGGCATGCTCTACAGCTTAGAATCGGGGCTCCAAAAGCGTTTTGAGCACCACGGGGCATATGAGATGTTCCAAGAGCTGAAAATGGTTTTCCAGGCTCATGCCCGAGTTGAGAGATATGATGTCTCCAACGCATTCTACAGCTGTAAGATGGAGGAAAACAGTTCTGTCAGTGAGCACATACTCAAGATTCCTGGGTTGCACAACCGCTTGTCTAAGTTGGGAATGAATCTCCCAGACGAAGTGGTCGTTGACGGAATCCTCCAGTCGCTCCCACCTAGCTACAAGAGCTTCGTGTTGAACTTCAATATGCAAGGGATGGAGAAGTCCATTCCCGAGGTGTATTCAATGCTGAAATCAGCGGAGGTGGAGATCAAGAAAGAGCATCAAGTGTTGATGGTCAATAAAACCACTAAGTTCAAGAAGGGCAAGGGTAAGAAGAACTTCAAGAAGGACGGCAAGGGAGTTGCCGCGCCCGGTAAGCCAGTTGCTGGGAAGAAGCCAAAGTATGGACCCAAGCCTAAGACTGAGTGCTTTTATTGCAAGGGAACTGGTCACTGGAAGCGGAACTTCCCCAAATACTTAGCAGACAAGAAGGCCGGCAACGTCAAAGGTATATGTGATATACATGTTATTGATGTGTACCTTACCAGCGCTCGTAGTAGCTCCTGGGTATTTGATACCGGTGCAGTTGCTCATATTTGTAACTCAAAGCAGGAGGTGTGGAATAAGCGGAGACTGGCGAAGGACGAGGTGACGATGCGCGTCGGGAATGGTTCCAAGGTTGATGTGATCGCCGTCGGCACGCTGCCTCTACATCTACCCTCGGGATTAGTTTTAAACCTTAATAATTGTTATTTAGTACCAGCTTTGAGCATGAACATTGTATCTGGATCTCGTTTGATGCGAGATGGCTACTCATTTAAATCCGAGAATAATGGTTGTTCTATTTATTTGAGAGATATGTTTTATGGTCATGCCCCGCTGGTCAATGGTTTATTTTTGATGAATCTCGATCGTGATGATACACATATTCATAGTGTGAATGCCAAAAGATGTAAAGTTGACAATGATAGTCCCACATACTTGTGGCATTGCCGCCTTGGTCATATTGGTGTCAAACGTATGAAGAACCTTCATGCTGATGGACTTCTGGAGTCTCTTGATTATGAATCATTTGACACGTGCGAACCATGCCTCTTGGGCAAGATGACCAAGACTCCGTTCTCCGGAACAATGGAGCGAGCAACCAACTTATTGGAAATCATACATACCAATGTGTGCGGTCCAATGAGTGTTGAGGCTCGCGGAGGCTATCGTTATGTTCTCACCCTCACAGATGACTTGAGTAGATATGGGTATATCTACTTGATGAAACACAAGTCTGAGACCTTTGAAAAGTTCAAGGAATTTCAGAATGAGGTTGAGAATCAACGTGACAGAAAAATAAAGTGTCACATCCCAAGTCAGTGCTTACATTACGCCTAGCTAGAGTGTGCATCATGTTTACTTTTCAAAGAAACTTGAAATGGGAATGACAGAAACCCGAGCACCCCTCTTCTAACAACTAGGGTTTAATAAAATCTTTTCCAATGTACCCAAAATGACCTTCAAAAATGGTGCACAATTTTCTAGGACATCCATGGTCTCTGGATTAATTCATATGGTATTTGCATTTGGGCATTTAAATGCTATAAAATATTTTGTGTGCCCAAATAATCATAAACTAAAATGTTCCATGATGTTCATATTATATACAGTGGGCATGACTAGTTTTATGAGCTATAAAAATGTTCTGGCATTTTTAATATTTCAACAAAGTTGCAAAAGAAATGAAACTGAAAGAAATAGAAAAGAGAGAAGAGAGAGAGAGCTTACCTAGCGCCTAACAGGCCCACCTGCCGGCCCAGCCCAGCCACCGCTCCAGCGAGCTGCTTGGCTCGGCTAGGCAGGCAGGCAGGTGCTCGACGGCGGCCGCAGCGCGCGCCACGTAGCTGCCCGCCGCCCTGCTTCCTCTCCTCGCCGTTCTGGTGGGTGGGATCGATCCGCCAATTCCTCCCCGAGCTCACTGACACGCCCACTCCTCCCCAGCTCCTCTCACTCGCCTTCCCCGCACCATGGCCGACGCCGCCGTGCTCGCGCCGTCGTGATAGCCGCGTCCACCGCCATCCTTGAGCTCCGTCATCGTGTCCGACCGCTCCGTCGTCATCGACTATGTCGAGTAGGCTGAGCCCCGAGTGCTCGCCCGCTCTAGAGTCGCCCCCGACCCCGTCTTCCCCAACTCCGGCCGCAGAGATCCCCATCGCCGCCCCGCTCAGCTCCGACCGTCCCTGAGCTCGCCTCGGCGTCTACTGCAACCGCTGTGAGCTCAACTCCGTCCTCCCCCTCTCCGTTGGCTCTCTCCTGCACTGAACGCACCGCACGAGGCTCACCTGCATGCGCCACCGCGGAGCTCGTCTCCGACGAGGCTCCGGCCATCTAACGGTCCGGCCACCGTGCCCACCAGCTTCACCGTTCCGTGTAGATGTTGTAGGATCACTCCACGCACCTATACGAGCACCGCACTGATGTTTTCGACCTCGCCCAAACTCCGGCAGCCGCTGGACTCATCGCCGGCGTTGTTTCCGGTGACCCCCAGGCCAGCCACCACCACCACTCGACGCGGCTCACTCCCAGCTACCCGTAGGTGTGCTCCGCCGTCGTTTTGGCAGTCGGAGTACAAAACCAGCACCTCACCACCGCGTTTGGCCTCGCCGGCGGCTAAACACCTGCTAGTTAGCCCCGTTTGACCGAGGTTTTGACCCCCCCTGTGTCACTGACATGTGGGGCCGGCCGTTGACTAATTTCAGTTTAGGTTTTAATTAAGTACTAATTGCTGTCATTAGTTTAGTGAGTCACTGACATGAGGGACCCACTGGTCAGGTTTGACCTGGGCGCCATGTTGACTTGCTGACGTCAACATGATGTCATGCTGACGCAGTAAAGGATTTTATGGGATTATTTGATTTAAAAACAATTCAGGAAATTCCAGAAAATGCTTTAAACTTCAAAAAATCATATAAATTCAACAGTAGCTCAGATGGAAAAGATTTATATATGAAAATTGATCAGAAAAATCCAATCTTTCCAATGGCACTAGTTTCATTCATGTTTGAGAAAGTTAACCTTGCTGTATATTCTAAAACATGATAATGCACTTAAATAAATAATAGTTTGAGTTGCAATTTGAATCTTTGATTCAAATGGGCTCAAACCCTTCTGGTTATAGTCGCATTAGCCCAAAACACATGCATCTTGCCATATCATGAGCATGCATCATATTGTTGCATTTGTTTGCTTATTGATTGTATCGCCGATATTCTCCGTGTTAGGTCCTGCTCCCGAGGATACTTCTGCGTATCCAGCTAAAGAGCAGTACCCGACAACCACTCTGTCAGGCAAGCAATCATTGATCATTCCGATACAAACCCATCTTCTTGTTCCTGCTCTCTTTTACTGCATTAAGGCAATAGCGTGTGAACTGCTACTTGCTGCGGTAGTTGAACCCTATTCCCTTGCATGACCTGTCATTGCCACAGTAAATAGTTGAAACCCACTAGCATGTGTAGGAGTTGATTGAGCCATGTGATGTGTAATCCACCATGCTATTTGTTTATGTTGCCTGCTATGCTTAGAGTTGTGTCAGGTCTGATTCATCTAGGTGATGGATCAGAGTGAAGTGATCATACCGGTAAAGAGAAGGAAGTGTGGAACATGTTTGGTAAAGGTATCGATGAAAGGCCATGTAGGAGTACGTGGTGGGTTGTTTCATTGGAACCGTCCATAGGACCCGAGATCTGTATGTGTGGTTCAAGTTTCAGCTACTACCACACATTGGGATCCTTAATTGACCCTCTCGACTTACTAATTACCCATGATCTGTGTCCAGGAGCTGCAACTAGTTTCTGGTGTTTGTAGTTTACTGGTGGTCGTGCACAGCGCTGACCCTCGGGGTGGGCTGTGATGCGACAGGTATGTGGCACGGTGTACCGGTTGCCCGTTTGGTGACTCGGGAACCCTGTACACATCGTTTGGGGCCGTGAGCGACACCCCGGCCGGATCTCCCCACGGATGGAACCCAAATAGGCGATAGACCTGGACGAGAGACTTGTGTAGTTAGTCAGGTCGTGGCCGACACCCTCGCTGGGCTTCCGCTTGAAGGTTGTCAAGTACATGTCGAGTAAACGGCGATAAGTGGTGGAAGCGTGTGTGAAGAAGTACACCCCTGCAGGGTTACCAATCTATTTGAATAGTCGTTGTTCGCGGTACGGACTACTTGATTACTCTTACAGTTCATAGACAAGTTAATGGATACTACTAAAAGCCTCAAGACAAGTGTGAGTGCCGTGGATGGCCCTTCCGTAGGATGACGGAAGAGGATCCTCGGTGGTGTATTGTTGTGGTGAGTAGAGGACTCGTGTACGTAGTAATATCTTGCAATCTGTTGAGAGTTATAGTATAGGTTAGCCAAGAGTCAAAGATGGCTTTCTGCTATGAACTCCACTACCCCCTGTTGATAATGTTGCATGTATGATAGGTTCTGTTGTAAGACTTGCTAAGTACCTTTGTACTCATGTTTGATTAATAACTGTTACAGAGGAGAAACCTGCCCCTTCTGATGGGTTCTACATAGACGTTGACGTCGACGAGTAGCTTGTTACCCAGACGGAGATCTGGAGCTTGTGAAGGGCCTTGTAGATAGTCAGGCTACACCAAGCCTGTTTTATTTTCCAAGTTGTCTGTACTCAGACATGTTAGCTTCCGCTTGTGCTTGTATGACTGTATGACTTGAGTGTTGGGTCATGTGACCCCTACCTGTATGGATATGTTATGTATGGCTCTTGGAGCCTCTTAAATAAAGTACTTTGAGTCATAGAGTTCTGTTGTGTTGCAATGTTGTATTTGCACATATTGAGCATATTGTGTGTATGATTGAAATGCTTGGTATGTGTGGGATCCGACACCTAGTTGTTTTCCTTTGGTAGCCTATCTTATAGGGAAATGCCTCCTAGTGCTTCCAACGGGCCTTGGTAGCTTGCTACTGCTCGGAACACGTAGGCTGGCCGGCATGTGCCCTTCTTCATTCCTATGTCTATCCCTTAGGGGAAATGTCACGCGTTGTTCCTTTAAGTCCATGTAGCTTGCTACGACTTGGGTTCATACGTTGATGACCGACACGTTCGTTGCTGGGTCATGGATGCATGTCTCTGTAATTTAGTGCCACTTTTGGTTTATAACTAGCCATGTCGGCCCGGGTTCTCTGTCATATGGATGCTAGCGACACTGTCATATACGTGTGCCAAAATGCGCAAACGGTCTTGGGCCAGGTAAGGTGGCACCCGTGGGGATACCGTGCGTGAGGCCGCAAAGTGATATGACGTGTTACAGCTAGATCGGTGTGACTTAGGATCGGGGTCCTGACAGCGTTGGCATCAGAGCCGGACTTCCTGTAGGTTTCTCAAGCGAAACTGGTCGATGTTGAGTCTAGAAAAATTCTTAGTTATATGTAGGGGAATTGATTGTGGAAGGGAACGTAAGGCTCTTTTTACTCCTTTACCTTATACCCTTCTGATCTGAGTCAGTCTGTTCTTTCCACGGGGATTTAGGACTAGGCCTCTTTTCCTTACTAGGTTCACGTGTTACTAATCTGTAGACTTTTAGGATTGTTGGTTTTAATCCTCAGTTCAGTTTCTACCCTTTTAGTATGATGATTTGTTGGACCCGGAACCTTGATATGATATTGTTGAGTGGCTATGATATCATTTGTATGATGTCTCAAATCTTCTTTTGAGCATTTACAGTTGTTATGCTGCCCGATTTCTTCCAGAAACACTAATTCCTTTGCATTACTTCGTGTTTCAGATGTCTGGCCGCACACCTCACCAAGTGGTTCGTTTGACTCGGTGCATTAATGTGCCCGGTCACATGGCCATGCTAGTACGCGTGTTGACAAAGACCGGTTACCGTTGGTATCCTGAGTACACCGTGGAGGAACAGTACCGGGATTTCAATCAGAGTCAGTATTTCTTCACAGTCCGGATATACCCCTCATATCCCGGAGCTAACGACCCCATCCATTGGTCTTATGGACTCGGGGATACTATCGAGATGGCAGTGCAGGATGCCGCTTATTCGATGACGACCATCCTCCGGGCTAGGCATGCCCTGTTGTTGAACACTGAGATTTGTTACATGCCAGCATCACTTCCTCGAGAGGAAGGCTACTACACTGGTCTGTATACTGATGCTCCTCATGAAGAGCCACTGCTTCAGACTACTGTTCAGATGCTGGAGGATAGGGACCGTGAGGTCCGTGCCCTTCGGATGGAGCTGTATAACACTTGAGCCGCCCACTGGACTACTTTTACACGGCTTGCACCTGCTGTGCACGCCGGATATCTGGATATGCGGGATTTGTACCCCGTGCGGACTCGTCTGCCTGATCGTATGGATTGGCGTGACGTTGGGGGTATTACACCTCCACGCGGGCGTCGGTTACCACCAGCATCGGGACCGAGGCCACATCCATGTCCCTATGGTCCACAGCCTTCGAGTGCTCGAGAGTTTCAAGATCCATCTGTTCCACTTCCAGGCTACGGTGGTAATCTTTACGAAGATTACTACGGGAATGTATGAGCTAGACCATGGCAGTAGTAGTATTGTAGTAGTTGTATTTCCACAGTCCTGCGCGTCTTGTGGAATGTGACTTAGCTAGTACTGAGTTTCGGAGGTGTAGTTAAATAATGTATAGGAGCTTGGAATGCCTCTGATGTGATGTATCGTCTTTCATCGCAGTTGTACTTTAGCTTTGGCTTGTACTAAACTATGTATGGTGTGTATGACCACTGGTGTATATATAGCAGTTTCTATATTACCATGTCGTACGGATGAACATCTCTGCATTCCGTGTCATCCATTACATTCTGCACTCCTATGTCAAGTTTTTGCCATCCTTGTCTAAACCATTGTTTTGTTTTCCTAGGATGGTCAACACTTGCAGCACTCCTGCTGCTCAGGAGCAGGGTGAGGCTAGTGGGGCTAGAGATGAGAATCTGCCCCAGCCACCCTCCTTGGCTGAAGTTATGCTTGAGGCAGAACGGAACAAGAGAGAGACCAACCGTCTGCTGGAACGCATATAGCAGAACACTGGGTTCCGCCAGAGGAATGACGTGGTGTCAATCAATGACTTTATCAAGATGTGCCCACCGAAGTTCCATCACTCCACTGAACCTCTGGATGTGGATGACTGGCTTCGTAGTATCACCAACAAGCTACACTCTGCTCGTGTGGCCGAAGCTGGTAAGGTTACCTATGCCGCCTACCATCTTGAGCGCCCTGCCAGTCTCTGGTGGGAGAACTTTGAGGCTATGCATCCTGCTGGCCAAATCACTACTTGGGTTGAGTTCAGTGAGGCATTCCGTGAACATCACATTCCGGAAGGTCTCATGGATCGCAAGCGGGAGGAATTCTGCAATTTCACCCAGGGTCGGTTAACTGTGGATGGCTATAGTCGCGAGTTTGGCAACTTGGCACGCTATGCACCCAGGGAAGTATCCACCGATGCCAAGAAGCATGCAAGGTTCCGCAAGGGACTCAGCCCTGAACTCCGCCGAGATCTACGTCTGCACGAGTGCACTTCCTTCCAGAAGCTGGTAAACAAAGCTATCAGTGCTGAGACGGGCCAGACTGATTTCGAGGCCACACGCAAGCATCCTTGTGACTTTGGTTCCTCATCCGGCTCTGGCTCTCACAAGCGCCGTGTGTGGGTTCCTAACACGGCTCTGCCACCCAAGTACACACCGAGGCCATCCTATGAGGCGCCTCGCCCAACTCAACAGTATGCACCTGCCAAGACTTATGGAGGACCACCTACCAACTTTGCTCCACGCATTGGCACTGTGACATACTTCAAGTGTGGAGAACCGGGGCACTACATGCGTGAGTGTCCTCAGAACCAACCAGGAAAACCCGTTGGCCGTGGTAAGCCAACCGGCAAGGTGAATTATATCAAGCCAATACCCATTGCACGTGGTCATGTCAACTATGTCTCTGCTGAGGAAGCTTATGAGGATCCTAACGTCGTCCTTGGTACGCTTCTCGTTAACTGCCATCCGGCATCTGTTCTTTTCGATACTGGAGCATCCCATTCGTTCATATCTGAGAGCTATGCTCGAATGCACAACATGACTTTTTGTGACATGCCTACTTCCATGGTTATTCAAACTCCTGGTTCAAAGTGGTAAACCTCAAGGGTAAGCCATGGAAATGAAATTCTTGTCGATAGACTTGTTTTCCTTGCATCTCTAATCGCTCTCAAGTCCTCGGACATAAACATCATCTTGGGTATGGATTGGATGACAACGCATTACGACAAGATTGATTGCTACACTAGGACCGTTCAACTTACACACCCATCCGGCAAGACAGTCAATGTCTTGACCCGAATGGCTGAGCGTCAGCTCTACTCTCTTAATGCCAGCCCTCTACCAGAACTCGAAGATATCCCGGTAGTCCGTGACTTTCCGGATGTCTTTCCCAAAGAACTTCCAGGAGTTCCACCTGATAGAGATGTCGAGTTCGTGATAGATCTTATCCCTGTAACTGTCCCAATCTCTAGGAGACCTTATAAGATGGCACCCCTAGAATTAGCTGAGCTTAAGAAACAACTCGATGAGTCCTTGCAAAAGGGTTTCATCCATCCTAGTTCTTCCCCTTGGGCCTGTCCCGTCCTCTTCGTCAAGAAGAAGGATGGAATGGAACAGATGGTTGTAGATTACCGACCTGTCAATCTGGTCACCATAAGGAACAAGTATCTGCTCCCCAGTATCAACGATCTGTATGATCAGCTCGCTGGATCCTGAGTCTTTTCCAAAATGGATTTGAGGTTGGGCTACCATCAAATCAAAATCAAGAACGGGGACATTCCTAAAACGGCTTTTGTTACTCGCTATGGCCAATACGAGTACACCGTCATGTCCTTCGGGTTAACCAATGCCCCAGCCACCTTCTCCCGGCTAATGAATTCTATATTCATGGAGTACTTGGATAAATTCGTCATGGTATACCTCGATGATATACTCATTTACTCCAAGAACAAGGAAGATCATGCCGAGCATCTAAGGCTGGTATTGACGAAACTTCGAGAGCACCGGCTTTATGCCAAATTTTCTAGATGTGAATTTTGGTTGCCGGAAGTGACCTATCTAGGTCATGTGATCTCTGGCAAGGGTATTGCTGTCAATCCCGAGCGAGTTCAAGCCGTCCTTGATTGGACTCCCCCTGAATCGGTCAAGCAAGTTAGGAGTTTCCTTGGCTTAGCGAGCTATTGCCAACGCTTCGTCGAGAATTTCTCCAAGGTTGCCAAACCTCTAACTGAACTCCTCAAGAAAGATAAAAAGTTTGAGTGGACCCCACAATGCGAGTCCAGCTTTCAGGAACTGAAAAGACGCCTAACATCTGCACCCGTACTGGTACCACCAGACTTTTCCAAGGATTTTATTATCTACTGCGACGCCTCGCGACAAAGACTAGGTTGCATACTCATGCAAGATCGTCAAGTGATTGCTTACGCATCCCAACAGTTGCGTCCACATGAGGATAACTATCCTACACATGATCTAGGGCTTGCAGCTGTAGTCCACGCACTCAAAACATGGCGACATTACCTTCTTGGTAATCGCTGTGAAATCTTCATTGATCACCAAAGTTTGAAATACATCTTCACCCAACCGGATCTGAATCTCAGGCAAAGACGTTGGGTTGACTTGCTCACAGATTACGACTTAGGAATTACTTACACCCCTGGGAAGGCCAATGTCATGGTTGACGCACTAAGTCGTAAGTCTTATTGTAACAACTTGATGTTACAACAAGGGCAACCACTTCTTTACGAGGAATTTCGTAAGCTTAACCTTCACATTGTTCCTCGAGGATTCCTTTCCACCTTGGTGGCGAAATCTACCCTTATGGATCAAATCATAGCTGCCCAGCGGTATGATAGAGGTATATCTCGGATCAAGGAGAACAATGCTAGCGGAGTTGCTAAAAGTTTCTCTATGGATGATCGAGGTGTTGTGTACTTCGAGAACCGCTTGGTGGTACCCAAGAAACAACAACTACGACAGATGATTCTTAAGGAGGCTCATGAATCTCCTCTCACGATTCATCCCGGTAGTACCAAAATGTATCAGGACCTACGTCAGAGGTTCTGATGGACTAGGATGAAGAGAGAAATCACTCAATTTATTGCTAACTGCGATGTTTGTCGTCGCGTCAAAGCAGAGCATCAACGGCCTGCTGGCACCCTTCAACCTTTAGCTATTCCTGAATGGTAATGGGACAAGATCGGTATGGACTTCATTACCGGGTTTCCCAGGACTAGGAAAGGGAATAATGATGTCTTCGTCGTTATCGACCGCCTCTCCAAAGTAGCTCATTTCCTACCTGTTCGAGAGAGTATTACCGCTAGCCAGCTAGCAGATTTATATATCTCTCGGATAGTATCACTTCATGGTGTGCCGTTGGAGATTAACTCAGACCGTGGAAGTCTTTTCACCTCACGATTTTGGGAAAGTTTCCAGAATGCTATGGGAACTCATCTCTCTTTCAGCACCGCCTTCCATCCTCAGTCAAGTGGTCAAGTGGAACGAGTCAATAAAATTCTGGAAGATATGCTTCGAGCCTCTGTCATCTCTTTCGGTATGGACTGGGAGAAGTGTCTTCCATTTGCCGAATTCGCTTATAACAATAGTTATCAAGCTAGCTTGGGCAAGGCTCCCTTCGAAGTTTTATATGGACGAAGGTGTCGAACACCTCTTAACTGGTCAGAAACCGGGGAAAGACAATTCTTTGGTCCGGATATGATCCAGGAAGCAGAAGAGACAAGTTCGCATCATTCGTGAGAAATTGAAAACAGCCCAGTCTCGCCAGAGGAGCCAATATGATAGTCATCATAAGGCTGTGACTTTTGAAGTCGGCGATAAGGCCTACCTTCGGGTTACTCCTCTTAAGGGAACCCATCTCTTCGGCATCAAAGGAAAATTGGCCCCTCGTTACATCGGTCCTTTTCGCATTCTTGCCAAACGAGGAGAAGTTGCCTACCAATTGGAACTACCTCCGCACCTTTCCAGAGTTCATGATGTCTTCCACGTATCTCAACTCAGGCGTTGCTTCTCGGATCCTATCCGTGGAGTGGACCACGAAACGCTTGATCTCCAGGACAATCTCACATATCGAGAATACCCTGTTCGTATTCTTGATCAAACCGAGCGTACCACCCGACGCCACAATATCAAGTTTCTCAAGGTTCAATGGTCACATCATTCCGAGAGTGAAGCTACTTGGGAAAGGGAGGATCGTCTTCGACTCGAGTACCCCACCCTGTTTCCGGAGGAACCCGAATCTCGGGACGCGATTCTTTTGAGTGGGGGTGAGTTGTCACATCCCTAGTCAGTGCTTACATTAGGACTAGCTAGAGTGTGCATCATGTTACTTTTCAAAGAAACTTGAAATGGGAATGACAGAAACCCCAGCACCCCTCTTCTAACAACTAGGGTTTAATAAAATCTTTTCCAATGTACCCAAAATGCCCTTCAAAAATGTTCATCATTTCTGCCTTGGTCTTAAACCTCTGCCAAAAATGGTGCACAATTTTCTAGGTCATCCAAGGTCTCTGGATTAATTCATATGGTATTTGCGTTTGGGCATTTAAATGCTATAAAATATTTTGTGTGCCCAAATAATCATAAACTAAAATGTTCCATGATGTTCATATTATATAAAGTGGGCATGACTAGTTTTATGAGCTATATAAATGTTCCGGCATTTTTAATATTTCAACAAAGTTGCAAAAGAAATGAAACAGAAAGAAATAGAAAAGAGAGAAGAGAGAGAGAGCTTACCTGGCGCCTAACAGGCCCACCTGCCGACCCAGCCCAGCCACCACTCCAGCGAGCTGCTTGGCTCGGCCAGGTAGGCAGGCAGGTGCTCGACGGCGGCCGCAGCGCGCGCCACGTAGCTGCCCGCCGCCCTGCTTCCTCCCCTCGCCGTTCTGGTGGGTGGGATCGATCCCCCACTTCCTCCCCGAGCTCGCTGACACGCCCACTCCTCCCCACCTCCTCTCCCCCGCCTTCCCCGCACCATGGCCGACGCCGCCGTGCTCGCGCCGTCGTGATAGCCGCGTCCACCACCGTCCCTGAGCTCCGTCACCGTGTCCGACCGCTCCGTCGTCATCGACTACATCGAGTAGGCTCAGCCCCGAGTGCTCGCCCGCTCTGGAGTCGCCCCCGACCCCGTCTTCCCCAACTCCGGCCGCAGAGATCCCCATCGCCGCCCCGCTCAGCTCCGACCGTCCCTGAGCTCGCCTCGGCGTCTACTGCAACCGCCGTGAGCTCAACTCCGTCCTCCCCCACTCTGTTGGCTCTCTCCTGCACTAAACGCACCGCACGAGGCTCACCTGCACGCGCCGCCGGGGAGCTCATCGCCGACGAGGCTCCGGCCATCTAACGGTTCGGCCACCGTGCCCACCAGCTTCACCGTTCCGTGTAGATGCTGTAGGATTACTCCACGCACCTCTACGAGCACCGCACCGATGTTTTCGACCTCGCCCAAACTCCGGCAGCCGCTGGACTCGTCGTCGGCGTCGTTTCCGACGACCCCGAGGCCAGCCACCACCACCACTCGACGCGGCTCACTCCCAGCTACCCGTAGGTGTGCTCCGCCGTCGTTTTGGCAGTCGGAGCACAAAACCCGCACCTCACCACCGCGTTTGGCCTCGCCGGCGGCTAAACGCCGGCGAGTTAGCCCCGTTTGACCGAGGTTTTGACCCCCCCTGTGTCACTGACATGTGGGTCGTCCGTTGACTAATTTCAGTTTAGGTTTTAATTAAGTACTAATTGCTGTCATTAGTTTAGTGAGTCACTCACATGAGGGACCCATTGGTCAGGTTTGACCTGGGCGCCCTGTTGACTTGCTGACATCAACATGATGTCATGCTGACGCAGTAAAGGATTTTCTGGGATTATTTGATTTAAAAACAATTCAGGAAATTCCATAAAATGCTTTAAACCTCAAAAAATCATATAAATTCAACAGTAGCTTAGATGGAAAAGATTTATATATGAAAATTGATCAGAAAAATCCAATCTTTCCAATGGCACTAGTTTCATGCATGTTTGAGAAAGTTAACCTTGCTGTATATTCTAAAACATGATAATGCACTTAAATAAATCATAGTTTGAGTTGCAATTTGAATCTTTGATTCAAATGGGCTCAAACCCTTCTGGTTATAGTTGCATTAGCCCAAAACACATGCATCTTGCCATATCATGAGCATGCATCATATTGTTGCATTTGTTTTCTTATTGATTGTATTGTCGATATTCTCCGTGTTAGGTCCTACTCCCGAGGATACTTATGCGTATCCAGCTGAAGAGCAGTACCCGACAACCACTCTGTCAGGAAAGCAATAATTGATCATTCCGATACAAACCCATCTTCTCTCTCCTTCTCTCTTTTACTGCATTAAGTTAACAGCGTGTGAACTGCTACTTGCTGCGGTAGTTGAACCCTATTCCCTTGCATGACCTGTCATTGCCACAATAAATAGTTGAAACCCACTAGCATCTGTAGGAGTTGATTGAGCCATGTGATGTGTGATTGATACGTCCAAAACGTATCTATAATTTCTGCTTGCTCCATGCCTCTTTTGGGTGATATTGCTATTATATTTATACACTTCCATACACTTTTGATCATATTTGGACTAACCTATTAACTCAGTGCACCCCAGTGCCAGTTTCTGTTTTCGGCTGTTTTTGTATTTCAGGTTTTCACGTTACGAGAACTGCCAGGAAAAATCCAGAAAAATTATATAAAAAATCAGCGTTCCAGAACTTACCGTGCGCCCGAAGGACATCCGGGGGGGCACCAGGGCTCCAGGCGCCCTGGTAGCGCCCCCCCCCCCTGGGCCGCGCCGGGGGGGCGCCTGGGCCCCCCGAGGCTCCTCCGATGCCCCCCTTTGGCATATATTTAAAGCGTCTCCCGAAACCCTCGAAACAGGAACTCTTTTTCGCGATCCCATCTCTGTTCCGCCACCGTCGCCGCTTCCAAGATCGGGAGCACCAGGAGAACTCTTCCCGGCACCCTGCCGGAGGGGAGGATCACCACCGGGAGCTTCTCCACCACCATGGACGCCTCCCGGATGAGTTGTGAGTAGTCTCCCTTGGACCATGAGTCCATGACCAGTAGCTATGTGATGTTCTGCTCCCGTTCTTGTGCTTCACTAATTAGTCCTCCTGAGCTGCCCTACATGATCGAGGCACATATGTAATCCTTATGCTGTTGCTATGATGAGTTTGCTGGGATCCGATGGATTATGAGATTATGTTCAGATTGTGTTTGAGTAATATATTTGATCTACCACTTTTATATTTATGTTCGTAAGTAATTCTTGCATGTTCTCCGTTGTTATTTATTGCTTTGGCCAAGTAGTAGGTAGTGACTCCAAGAGGGAATGTTATGCTTGATTGTGGGTTCATGCCCCTCGATGACTAGCTTGAGTGACAGAAACATGAGTCTAGCGGATGTGCTGTTGCCACAAGGGGGAAAACAACGGTGCTTGTGCCCGCGGGTGCAAGGATTGTTTACTTTACGCAAAGTTCTTTTAATGCAGTTGTCTGTTGCATTGAGTTTACATTATGGGTGGGACTCGCAACTTAATACCAGCGAGATGTTCTGGATAGATATCTCAAGGTGGATGATTAGTAGTAGATATTGATGGATTTCGGTCTACTTACTTTGGCGTACCGCCCATGCTTTGAACCTCAACCTTTCTTGCAATGTAGTCAGCATTGGTTTGCGCACATGGTCCTGTCAATTACCTAGCTGTAATCCGTTTACCTCACATAGCTGTTTTATCGTATTTTGGGAGAGAGACATCACTAATGAACATCATGAGACTCCGGTCCATATTACCATCATTGATCACATCCGCTATTTACTTTTCCGCTATTTACTTACTATTGCAATTATACCTATCACTATTATCACTTGCGTTTGATCCTTTGTAAACTACAAGGCCGAAGGGATTGACAACCTCTCTGTACTCGTTGGGAGCAAAGTTATTTGTATCTATGTGCAGGTCCACGTTGATTGCTAATATCCAATGCCGTTAGCAGTTGACACCTTCTTGTTGAAACTGGGAGTCTCTGGAAATCGATCCTTGGTATTACCAAGGGAAAACTTCTGCTACACTGCATCTCAAACCTTCCACTTGGGGTAACCAACGAGGGGTGAGAAGCCACCTAGCAAAGCAATTTCTGGCGCCGTTGCTGGGGACTCAACTCTTCAGGATAGGGGAGTTGCACGCTATCTTTTACCTTTTCTTTTAGTCTTGTTAGTTTACTTTTCAGTTTTTGCTTTAGTACCTTTTTATCGAAAACCACAAAAATAGTTATCTTGCTTGCTACTATGGGTTCCACCAAAAACACTAGATGGGAGGAGTACACCCCTTCTTCCATTACACCAATCACCACTGTCGGGATCTACAAAAGTAATAAACCTTGTGATTATGTTAGTCTTGACGGAGGGTTATGCCAATGGCATGGTCTTCCCAGAAAAGAGTATGAGCCTCAGTTTAAAATTTCTCCTAAGCTTCCCCAAACTCGGGAAGACGTTCAAACTCTTATAATAGAGAGCGATTCAAACAAGGAGGATGACACTACAATTCTGCCCAATAATGATAAAATTGATTTTGATAATTGTAGTATTTCAGAAGTTGTCACCTTTCTGCAAGGAATGGCCAAAGATCCCCACACTAGCACGCTTAATCTTGCCTTCACAGAGCATGTCACTAATGCTCTCATCAAAGCTAGGGAGGAGAAACTTAGAGTAGAAGCCTCCATACCTAGAAAGCTAGAAGATGGTTGGGATCATATGATTGAAATTAAGATAAACAACTTCTCATGCTATGCTTTATGTGATATTATAGCTAGTACTTCCATTATGCCCAAAAGAATATATGATATGCTTAAATTGAAACCTTTTGATTCTTGTTCTTTTGGTGTTTGTCTCGTTGATTCTTCCATAAAGAAACCTTTGGGGAGGATCGACGATGTTCTTATCATTGTCAATGATAATTATGTTCCCGTTGATTTTACTATTATGGATATTGAATGTGATCCTTCTTGTCCAATTATTTTGGGACGTCCCTTTTTACGCACCGTTGGTGCTATCATTGACATGAAAGAGGGTAATATAAAATTTCAGTTTCCTCTCAAGAAAGAGATGGAACACTTCCCTCGAAAGAAGATCAAGTTACCTTTTGAGTCCGTTGTATGGGCTAGCTATTCTTTTACTCTTGATAAAACTTGATCTCTATGCATTATGCCTAGCATAAAGGCATAAAAGAAAGCGCTTTTGGGAGGCAGCCCAATGAATAAATTTATTTTGCTTTTGTTGTGTCTTGATGTTGTTTACTACTGTAGCATCATCATTATCTTTGCTTTTCATATTTGTGCCAAGTATAGCCTCTGATTGCTAGAAAGTTCAAAAGTTGTGAGGTGCTGTCCAGGAAACAGATTCTGTCCTTGGATAGAATAATTCGTATAAAATCACAAGATCATCTTTTTGGTCTGAATTTTTGTGACAGTGTTCTCTATATAATTGTCTTTCGTGCGTCTGTTCTGAGTTTTTTTGATTTGAGTTGCAGAAGTGCCCCGAACAAATCAATTACTACCTGTTGTTCTGTTTTTCACAGATTCTGTCCTGTTTTGCTTTTCCTTCATTTTGCAAACCAAGAGCTTGCTTTTTCTTTGCAAAAACCTTTTGGCAATCTTGAGAAACAGTAGACCTTCAAGAATATCTTTATTTCCAGCAAGGTATAATTATTTTATTATGGGTACTAACCTCGCTAATCAGATTATGATGAGTTATGTATGAAGGGAGTTTTCAAGTGTGCGAGGGAAGATGATAAAAGAGATTCAGGAGTGTCAAGCGCTCAAGCTTGGGGATGCCCCCGTGCACCCCCAAGAAATATTCAAGGAGACTCAAGCATCTAAGATTTGGGATGCCCCCGTGCATCCCCTTCTCCATCAACGTTATCAGTTCGTCTTTCGTTCCACTATATTTTAATCACTTCATGTGTTATGTGCTATGCTTGGAGCGTCTTGCTTTTAGTTTCCTTTTTAGTTTTTCATAACGAGTCGGAACTCAGCGTTCTTTATGTGGGAGAGAAACACGCTCCACTTCTACCTAGAACATAACATAGAATTTTCATGTCTATCTTTGCTGTGTGTGTTCTTCGTCTTTTAATAGCTACTATCATGCTCTGCTCTTAGTATTCATGCTTATCTTTTTAAAGAGCTTTTGTTTAGTTGGTTGCTTGAACTCTCTTTAATTATCATGCTTATCTTATTAAGAGAGTTTGCTTCCGATGCATTGGTTAATATGTCTATGATAAAGATGCTGCGTGCATAATGGCGCTTAGTAGTTCAGGTTTTCTTATGGTTAGTCTCAAATAGCTGGGGGATTCCCAATGTGTTATTGGAGTACCAACATGATTTGTTTGCCAATGATGTGGTATGGTTTAGTAATATCTTCCCTCAAGAATTTATTTTGATTGACTTGGCGTATGCTCACGCATATTTAAGACTGTAAAGAAAGTCTGTCAAGCCTTGATGATCTTTTGTTTCTGAGTAGCGATATAACTACCATGCCTGATTCAATGTTGCTTTGTCGCTTTGCATGATTATGATCTTCATTGCTCTCTTGGTTGGTCGCTCCCAGTCTTTTGCTAACCTCCACCTGTACTAAGCGGACTGACTGCTTGTGCATCCACATCCTTTTAAACCAGTTATGCCATATGAGTCCACCATACCTACCTATATGTGGTATTTCACCGCCACTCCAAGTAAATTTATATGTGCTACCTTTAAAACCTTCAGTTGCAATATATAGCTCATGGGAAAGTAGCTTAAAAACTATTGTGGTAAAGAATATGTTGCTTATGTATCTTATTTTCTTATAAGTTGCTTGCTGAGCGGTAACCATGTTTCTGGGGACGCCATCAACTGTTACACTTTTGTTGAATATCATGTGAGTTGCTATGCATGCTCGTCTTGTCTAAAGTAAGGGTGATTTTCCATGAGTTGAATGGTTTGAGTATGCATATTGTTAGAGAAGAACATTGGGCCGCCAACCAAAGCCATGTATCATGGTGGAAGTTTTAGCTTGGACATTAATCCTCAATCTCTTATGAGAATATGCTTAAGCATTTAAGAGGAGTCCATTATCTATTTTCTATGTTGTCCCGGTATGGATGTCCTCAAGTTGAGATCTATCAAAAACGAGAAATCAAAAGCGATCTATCTCCTTGGACCTTTGTACAGGTGACATAGAGGTACCCCTTTGTGACACTTGGTTGAAACATATGTAATGCAATGACAATCCATGGAAATCTGAGCTAATTAGGACAAGGTGCGAGCACTATTGGTATTCGATGCATGAGGCTTGCAACTTATAGGATGTCTTATGCATAGCACATATGAAGTACTACTACCGTTGACAAAATTGTTTCTATGTTTTCAAAATAAAAAGCTCTAGCACATGAGTAATCCCTGCTTCCCTCTGCGAAGGGCCATTCTTTTACTTTTATGTTGAGTCTCCACCTTCTTTTAAAAGCACCAACTACTGAGAGCATGATTGTCATTCTGAGTGTAATGTGCATTGTCCCAAAGTAGCATTGTCTTTTGCATGATTGTGATATCGTTTATTTTGAAATCATTGTATCTAGTCATCACTTAAACCTTGGAGGTGCCCCTGCATTTATGTTTTGCATCACTAAAGGGGGCAAGCTAGATATCACTTTATCATATTTGCACATCATGTTCATTGCAAATCTATTTGATATTTCAGTATCATATTGTAAAACTTTCAGTCCTTTGTGATTTTCTCATGAGGCAACTTAATTACTATAGATTCATTGTCTCAGTAAGCTTTTGTCATATGACTATGAAAAAGTCCTATATGGTTAATAGCATGTCACCACAGAAATTATTCTTGTTATCATTTACCTACTCGAGGACGAGCAGGAATTAAGCTTGGGCATGTTGATACGTCCAAAACGTATCTATAATTTCTACTTGCTCCATGCCTCTTTTGGGTGATATTGCTATGATATTTATACACTTCCATACACTTTTGATCATACTTGGACTAACCTATTAACTCAGTGCACCCCAGTGCCAGTTTCTATTTTCGGCTGTTTTTGTATTTCAGGTTTTCACGTTACGAGAACTGCCAGGAAAAATCCAGAAAAATTATATAAAAAATCAGCGTTCCAGAACCTACCGTGCGCCCGAAGGACAGCCGGGGGGTGGGGGGGCACCAGGGCTCCAGGCGCCCTGGCGGCGCGCCCCCCTGGGCCGCACCGGGGG
Organism: Secale cereale; assembly: GCA_902687465.1. NCBI lineage: Eukaryota > Viridiplantae > Streptophyta > Magnoliopsida > Poales > Poaceae > Secale > Secale cereale. The sequence goes on from LR738712.1 coordinate 386,665,204, forward strand.
GGGGGG
>LR738712.1:386665219-386717918 GCA_902687465.1 Secale cereale
CGCCTGGGCCCCCCGAGGCTCCTCCGATGCCCCCCTTTCGCATATATTTAAAGCGTCTCCCGAAACCCTCGAAACAGGAACTCTTTTTCGCGATCCCATCTCTGTTCCGCCGCCGCCGCCGCTTCCAAGATCGGGAGCACCAGGAGAACTCTTCCCGGCACCCTGCCGGGGGGGAGGATCACCACCGGGAGCTTCTCCACCACCATGGATGCCTCCCGGATGAGTTGTGAGTAGTCTCCCTTGGACCATGAGTCCATGACCAGTAGCTATGTGATGTTCTCCTCCCGTTCTTGTGCTTCACTAATTAGTCCTCATGAGCTGACCTACATGATCGAGGCACATATGTAGTCCTTATGCTGTTGCTATGATGAGTTTGATGGGATCCGATGGATTATGAGATTATGTTCAGATTGTGTTTGAGTAATATATTTGATCTACCTCTTTTATATTTATGTTCGTAAGTAATTCTTGCATGTTCTCCGTTGTTATTTATTGCTTTGGCCAAGTAGTAGGTAGTGACTCCAAGAGGGAACGTTATGCTTGATTGTGAGTTCATGCCCCTCGATGACTAGCTTGAGTGACAGAAACATGAGTCTAGGGGATGTGCTGTTGCCACAAGGGGGAAAACAACGGTGCTTGTGTCCGCGGGTGCAAGGATTGTTTACTTTACGCAAAGTTCTTTTAATGCAGTTGTCTGTTGCATTGAGTTTACACTATGGGTGGGACTCGCAACTTAATACCAGCGAGATGTTCTGGATAGATATCTCAAGGTGGATGATTAGTAGTAGATATTGATGGATTTCGGTCTACTTACTTTGGCGTACCGCCCATGCTTTGAACCTCAACCTTTCTTGCAATGTAGTCAGCATTGGTTTGCGCACATGGTCCTGTCAATTGCCCAGCTGTAATTCGTTTACCTCACATAGCTGTTTTATCATCTTTTGGGAGAGAGACGTCACTAGTGAACATCATGAGACTCCGGTCCATATTACCATCATTGATCACATCCGTTATTTACTTTTCCGCTATTTACTTACTATTGCAATTATACCTATCACTATTATCACTTGCGTTTGATCCTTTGTAAACAACAAGGCCGGAGGGATTGACAACCTCTCTGTACTCGTTGGGAGCAAAGTTATTTGTATCTATGTGCAGGTCCACGTTGATTGCTAATATCCGGTGCCGTTAGCAGTTGAAACCTTCTTGTTGAAACTGGGAGTCTCTGGGAAATCGATCCTTGGTATTACCAAGGGAAAACTTCTGCTACACAGCATCTCAAACATTCCACTTGGGGTAACCAACGAGGGGTGAGAAGCCACCTAGCAGTGATCCACCATGCTATTTGTTTATGTTGCCTGCTATGCTTAGAATTGTGTCAAGTCTGATTCATCTGGGTGATGGATCAGAGTGAAATGATCATACCGGTAAAGAGAAGGAAGTGTGGAACATGTTTGGTAAAGGTATCGATGAAAGGCCATGTAGGAGTACGTGGTGGGTTGTTTCATTGGAACCGTCCATAGGACCTGAGATCTGTATGTGTGGTTCAAGTTTCAGCTACTACCACACATTGGGATCCTTAATTGACCCTCTCGACTTACTAATTACCCTTGATCTCTGTCTAGGAGTTGCAACTAGTTTCTGGTGTTTGTAGTTTACTGGTGGTCGTGCACAGCGCTGACCCTCGGGGTGGGCTGTGATGCGACAGGTACGTGGCACGGTGTACCGGTTGCCCGTTTGGTGACTCGGGAACCCTGTACACATCGTTTGGGGCCGTGAGCGACACCCCGGCCGGATCTCTCCACGGATGGAACCCAAATAGGCGATAAACCTGGACGAGAGACTTGTGTAGTTAGTCAGGTCGTGGCCGACACCCTCGCTGGGCTTCCGCTTGAAGGTTGCCGAGTACATGTCGAGTAAACGGCGATAAGTGGTGGAAGCGTGTGTGAAGAAGTACACCCCTGCAGGGTTACCAATCTATTCAAATAGCCGTTGTTCGCGGTACAGACTACTTGATTACTCTTACAGTTCATAGACAAGTTGATGGATACTACTAAAAGCCTCAAGACAAGTGTGAGTGCTGTGGATGGCCCTTCCGTATGATGACGGAAGAGGATCCTCGGTGGTGTATTGTTGTGGTGAGTAGAGGACTCGTGTACGTAGGAATATCTTGCAATCTGTTGAGAGTTGTAGTATAGGTTAGCCAAGAGTCAAAGTTGGCTTTCTGCTATGAACTCCACTACCCCCTGTTGATAATGTTGCACGTATGATAGGTTCTGTTGTAAGACTTGCTGAGTACCTTTGTACTCATGTTTGCTTAATAACTATTGCAGAGGAGAGCCCTGCCCCTTCTGATGGGTTCTACATAGACGTTGACGTCGACGAGTAGCTTGTTACCCAGACGGAGATCTGGAGCTTGTGAAGGGCCTTGTAGATAGTCAGGCTACACCAAGCCTGTTTTATTTTCCATGTTGTCTGTACTCAGACATGTTAGCTTCCTCTTGTTCTTGTATGACTGTATGACTTGAGTGTTGGGTCATGTGACCCCTACCTGTATGGATATGTTATGTATGGCTCTTGGAGCCTCTTAAATAAAGTACTTTGAGTCATAGAGTTCTGTTGTGATGCAATGTTGTATTTGCACATATTGAGCATATTGTGTGTATGATTGAAATGCTTGGTATGTGTGGGATCCGACACCTATTTGTTTTCCTTTGGTAGCCTATCTTACAGGGAAATTCCTCCTAGTGCTTCCAACGGGCCTTGGTAGCTTGCTACTGCTCGGAACACGTAGGCTGGCCGGCATGTGTCCTTTTCGTTCCTGTGTCTGTCCCTTAGGGGAAATGTCACGCGATGTTCCTTTAAGTCCATATAGCTTGCAACGACTTGGGTTCATACGTTGATGACCGACACGTTCGTTGCTGGGTCATGGATGCTTGTCTCTGTAATTTAGTGCCACTTTTGGTTTATAACTAGCCATGTCGGCCCGGGTTCTCTGTCATATGGATGCTAGCGACACTGTCATATACGTGTGCCAAAATGCGCAAACGGTCCCGGGCCAGGTAAGGTGGCACCCGTGGGGATACCGTGCGTGAGGCCGCAAAGTGATATGACGTGTTATCGCTAGATCAGTGTGACTTAGGATCGGGGTCCCAACATAAAGTTCTTCGTTCGGATCATGGGGGTGAATATTTAAGTCATGAATTTGGCACGCACCTTAGGAACTGTGGAATTGTTTCACAATTGATACCGCCCAGAACACCTTAGCGTAACGGTGTGTCCGAACGTCCAAATCGTACTCTGTTGGACATGGTGCGATCTATGATGTCTCTCACCGATTTACCGCTATCTTTTTGGGGTTATGCTTTAGAGACTGCCGCATTCACTTTAAATAGGGCTCCGTCGAAATCCGTTGAGACGACACTGTATGAACTTTGGTTTGGCAAGAAACCTAAGTTGTCGTTTATGAAAGTTTGGGGTTGCGATGCTTATGTCAAGAAACTTCAACCTGAGAAGCTCGAACCCAAATCGGAAAAATGCGTCTTCATAGGATACCCAAAGGAAACGATTGGGTACACCTTCTACCACAGATCCGAAGGCAAAGTCTTTGTTGCCAAGAATGGATCCTTTCTGGAGAAAGAGTTTCTCTCGAAAGAAGTTAGTGGGAGGAAAGTAGAACTTGATGAGGTGACAGTAGCCCCTCCCGAACCGGAAAGTAGCGCAGCGCAGGAAATTGTTCCTGAGGTGCCTGCACCGACAAGGGAGGAAGTTAATGATGATGATCATGAAGATACAGATCAAGTTACTACTGAACTTTGAATGTCCACAGGGACACGTTCCGCACCAGAGTGGTACGGCAACCCTGTCATAGAAATCATGTTGTTAGACAACGGTGAACCTTCGAACTATGAAGAAGCGATGGCGGGCCCGGATTCCAATAAATGGCTTGGAGCCATGAAATCCGAGATAGAATCCATGTACGAAAACAAAGTATGGACTTTGGTGGACTTGCCCGATGATAGGCATGCCATAGAAAATAAATGGATATTTAAGAAGAAGACAGACGCGGATGGTAATGTGACCATCTATAAGGCTCGGCTTGTCGCTAAGGGTTATCGACAAGTTCAAGGGATTGACTACGATGAGACTTTCTCTCCCGTAGCGGTGCTGAAGTCAGTCCGAATCATGTTAGCAATTGCCGCATTCTATGATTATGAGATATGGCAAATGGACGTCAAAACGGCATTCCTTAATGGTTTCCTCAAGGAAGAGCTGTATATGATGCAGCCGGAAGGTTTTGTCAATCCAGAAAGTGCTAACAAGGTATGCAAGCTCCAGCGCTCGATTTACGGGCTGGTGCAAGCATCTCGGAGTTGGAATATTTGCTTTAATGATGTGATCAAAGCGTTTGGCTTTATACAGACTTGGGGAGAAGCCTGTATCTACAAGAAAGTGAGTGGGAGCTCTGTAGCATTTCTCATATTATATGTGGATGACATATTGCTGATGGGAAATGATATAGAATTCTTCGAAAGTATAAAGTCCTAATTAAATAAGAGTTTTTCAATGAAGGACCTTGGAGAAGTTGCTTACATATTAGGCATCAAAATCTATAGAGATAGATCAAGACGCCTCATTGGTCTTTCACAAAGCACATAACTTGACAAGATATTGAAGAAGTTCAATATGGATCAGTCCAAGAAGGGGTTCTTGCCTGTTTTGCAAGGTATGAGATTGAGCAAGGCTCAGTCCCCGACCACGGCAGAAGATAGAGAATATGAGTGTCATTCCCTATGCCTCAGCCATAGGTTCTATCATGTATGCCATGCTGTGTACCAAACCTGATGTGAACCTTGCCATAAGTTTGGTAGGGAAGTACCAAAGTGATCCCGGTATGGAACACTGGACAGCGGTCAAGAACATCCTAAAGGACCTGATGAGGACTAAGGATATGTTTCTCGTTTATGGAGGTGACGTAGAGCTCGTCGTAAAGGGTTACGTCGATTCTAGCTTCGACACAGATCTGGATGACTCAAAGTCACAAACCGGATACGTGTATATTTTGAATGGTGGAGCAGTCAGCTGGTGCAGTTGCAAGCAGAGCGTCGTGGCGCATTCTACATGTGAAGCGGAGTACATAGCTGCTTGCGAAGCAACACAAGAAGGAGTCTGGATGAAGGAGTTCATCACCGACCTAGGAGTCATTCCAAGCACGTCAAGCCTGATGACTCTCTTCTGTGACAACACTAGAGCTATTGCCATTACCAAGGAGCCCAGGTTTCACAAGAAGACCAAGCACATCAAGCGCCGTTTCAATTCCATCCGGAATTATGTTCAAGATGGAGACATATATATTTGTAAAGTGTATACGGATCTGAATGTTGCAGACCCGTTGACTAAACCTCTTCCACGGGCAAAACATGATCAACACTAGAACTCTATGGGTGTTCGATTCATCACAATGTAACTAGATTATTGACTCTAGTGCAAGTGGGAGACTGTTGGAAATATGCCCTAGAGGCAATAATAAATGGATTATTATTATATTTCCTTGTTCATGGTAATTGTCTGTTATTCATGCTTGAATTGTATTGTACGGAAACAACGATACATGTGTGAATACATAGACCACAACGTGTCCCTGGTAAGCCTCTAGTTACTAGCTCACTGATCAACAGATGGTCACGGTTCCAGACCATGGACATTGGATGTCATTGATAACGGGATCACATCATTAGGAGAATGATGTGATGGACAAGACCCAATCCTGAGCCTAGCACGAGATCGTATAGTTTGTAATGCATAAGCTTTTGTAGTGTCAAGTATTTATTCCTTAGACCATGAGGTTGTGCAACTCCCGGATACCGTAGGAATACTTTGGGTGTGCCAAACTTCACAACGTAACTGGGTGGCTATAAAGGTACACAACGGGTATCTCCGAAAGTGTCTGTTGAGTTGGTACGAACCGAGACAGGGATATTGTCACTCCGTATGACGGAGAGGTACCTCTGGGCCCTCTCGGTAAGACATCATCATAATGAGCTCAAAGTGACTAAGGAGTTAGTCACGGGATGATGGATTATGGAACGAGTAAAGAGACTTGCCATGAAGAGATTGAACAAGGTATCGGGCATACCGACGATTGAATCTCGGGCAAGTACCGTACCGATAGACAAAGGGAATAAAATACGGGATTGAGTGAATCCTTGTCACAGTGGTTCATCCGATGAGATCATCGAGGAACACGTGGGAACTAACATGGGTATCCAGATCCCGATGTTGGTTATTGACCGGAGAGTCATCTCGGTCATGTCTGCGTGTCTCCCGAACCCGTAGGGTCTACACACTTAAGGTTCAGTGACGCTAGGGTTGTAGAGATACATGCATATGGAAACCCGAATGTTGTTCGGAGTCCCGGATGAGATCCCGGACGTCACGAGGAGTTCCGGAAGGTCCGGAGGTAAAGAATGATATATAGGAAGTCCAGTTTCGGCCATCGGGTGAATTCCGGGGGTCACCGGGAGTGTCCCGGGACCACCGGAGGGGTCCCGGGGGTCCACCGGGTGGGGCCACCCATCCCGGTGGGTCCCGTAGGGCGCAAGGGGGAAGGGGCCAGCCCCTGGTGGGCTGGCGCACCACATGGGCCCCCCCTCCATGCGCCTAGAGTTGAAACCCTAGGGGGAGGGGGCGCCCCCTATGCCTTGGGGGGCAAGTCTTCCCCCCTGGCTGCCGCCCCCTTGGAGATCTGATCTCCCTAGGGCCGGCGCCCCCCTGGTCCCTATATATAGTGGCGGGAGAGAGGGAAGCCGCACCCCAAGCCTCTGGCGCCTCTCCCCCCTCCCGTCACACTTCCTACTCCTCTCGCAGGGCGTCGGCGAAGCCCTGCAGGTTTTCCTGTTGCATCCACCACCACGCGGTCGTGCTGCTGGATTTCCGTCAACCTCTCCTACCCCCTTGCTGGATCAAGAAGGAGGAGACGTCGCTGTACCGTACGGGTGTTGAACGCGGAGGTGCCGTCCGTTCGGCACTAGGATCATCGGTGACGAGGATCGTGAAGAGTACGACTACTTCATCCACGTTCCTTCGAACGCTTCCGCTCGCGATCTCCAAAGGGTATGTAGATGCACTCTTTACGCTCGTTGCTAGATGACTCCTTAGATTGATCTTGGTGAAGCGTAGGAATTTTTTTGAATTCTGCTATGTTCGCCAACACATTTGCAAGCCCGAAAGACATGACTGTGTATTCATAGGAGCCATAACTCATTCTGAATGCGGTGTCGGGAATATCCTCTTCAGGGATACAAATTTGGTGGTAGCCAATCCGGAGATCAAGCATGGAGAAAACCTTGGCTCCTTTGAGCTACTCCAACAATTCATTGATATTGGGGAGCGGGTACTTATTCTTTATTGTCTTCTTGTTAAATGGCCGGAAATCAACGCACAATCATTCCGTAGCATCCTTCTTCTTGACAAAAAGAACACCGCAGCCCCAAGGGGAAGTAGTTGGTCTGATTAGACTCATTCGTTCTTGCTCGTCGAGTTGTTTCTTCAGCTCCTTCAACTCTTTAGGAGAAAGCTTGTATGGACGCCGACAGGCTAGCTCTGTACCAGGTTGAAGTTCAATGACTAATTCAATTGGACGGTTGGGAGGCATGCCTGGAAGCTCTTCAGGGAATACATCCTCATATTCACAAACCACCAGAATCTGAGAAATGGCATTAATATCGCCCTTGTCATTAAGAGAGAATAGTCTGATTGCGTTATCTCGAGCTGCGAAGATAATCATGTCTTGGAAGGATGAGTTAGATTTACCTTCTTATTTGCACAATCAATAAGTGCATCATGCATAGAGAGCCAATCCATCCCAAGAATAAGATCAATGTCCGAGTTACCGAGAACAACCGGGGAAACCAGAAAACTGTAGTCGCCCATATGAATAGATATATCCGGAGCAACCATACTAGTGTTCATTATCTTCCCCGGAAAAAAAATCGGTAAAGGCTTGGGCAAATCTTTAGTGAAGAAACCATGCTTCGTGGAAAAGGGTCTTGAAATAAATGAAAGTGATGCACCAGAGTCAAACAAAACTTTTGCAGGTTTAGACTGGAAGATTACCAATAATCAAATCATTAGAATCCTCTGCTTGAGCTGCATTCATCAGGTTCACTCTTGCATACTTGGGATTGTGCTTGACAATAACATTGCTTGCCGGCTTGATAGGTGGAGGAGGCGGAAGGCGCCTCTGGTTGGAACACTCGTTGGAATAATGAACCTTCAGACCACATTTGTAGCAAGTGACCTCTCAAGCAGGACGGGGAGGAGCAACACTTGGTCTTGGAGCTTGGTACTAAGACTTGGACTGGTTGCTTGGGTTGGGTGGGTGGGAGAATTCACGACCAGCTGAGTGCTTGTATTGACTGGGAGGACGGAGCACTAGAGGATGCGGGAGCTAGAACTTTTGCTACTTGGCGACCACCTGAGAGGAAGAGGAGGAGTGAACAACATCTCTTATACTCTTTTTGGAAGCTTCACATTAGAGCTGAGCTGCCTCTTGCTTGAGGGCCATGTTGTACACTTGATCAAATTCATCTAGCTCGAACAAAGTGAGTGCAAGTTGGAGTTCATCTTTCAGACCACCTCAGAACTGGTAGATTTTTCTCTTGGCATTGGGGATGTCTTGCTTCGCATAACGGGCAAGATTCTGGAACTTGACATTGTATTGGTAGACAGACATGGTGCCTTGCTTCAGCTTGCGGAATTGCTCACGCATGCCTTCAATGACACTGGTCGGAATGTGATGAGAACGGAAATCGCGGCAGAAGTCAGTCCACGAGATCTGACGACCCGCTCTGGAGTATTTGTACTGTTGCCACCAATCTGCAGCTTGATCTTTGAATTGGAAAGCGGCAAACTTGACATAATCCTCAGGTTTGACGTTACTACAGTCAAAATGTGTCTTGATGTCTGTGATCCAATCTTCAACATCTAGCGGGTCCACACAGTAACTGAAAGACTTGGGTTGATTTGCCACGAATTGGTTCAGAGTCGCAAAGTGAGGTTGATTGAACAGATTGCCTTGGCCTTGGTCTCTTGATTGCCTTGATTTTCTTGATTTTCCTAGAAACTCTGCATCATTTGCATGAGCATTTGAGTGTTCTGATTGGTTGCCTGCATAATCGCTCTCCATGCCTCAGACGGAGGAGGAGGGGAAGGTGGACGCTATTCTTCACCCTCTGGGTTTTGGGTAGGAACTTTCTTAGGTGCCATCCTGAAGATGATGACAACTGTTAGCTATTGAAGCAAATAATAGATAAGCTGAATCAACGGCTAGATATTTGCAACATATAGTCTTCACAATGAACATCCGAACCAAATTAAACGAATGAATTCCATAGCTTAATGGTATATCAACTTATCGAGAAGCCACTTGGGAGAACAAAATGATAGAATAAAACAACAAGGTACAGAAGGAACAAATACATAATAGAGGTTTCGTCCCACATGTTCGTGCTGAATGCCCCATGGCACGTGTTACAAAGGGCCTTGTCATCCCCGGATCAGCATAGCCAAGGATCCTTTAAGATCCAACCCCCTAGTGCAACAACGCCCATGATAGCCTCTCCACTAGATGTCGAACCCCAATCTCATATCATGCACCCGTTGGAAGATTACCTAAGATCTACTTGAAACCGACCTATTAATTCCCGAAGCTTTCCGATTATGCAATCTGGTATTGGGGATACAGGGGAAGCACCGCGCACTCAATTCTAAACCTACATCTAGCTGTATCCATCCGTCAACACATAACCAGTCATCTTCGGAAACCGTTTACCTCAGACCTTCAAAACGCATCCACTATACTAGCTGTGGCAATACTCCCAAACTATCTCCCTAGTACTGGGTGACGTCGGGGTTATCTCATCACCAGACATGCATAAAAGAGTTTTTGATGTCGGTCGCCTCTGGTATTCTAGAACCGCAACGATACATTTGGGACGACAACACCTCGGAGCTCAACACCCCGAGACACTGCAACAACCCCAAAATGACAGGAGGCACCAAGAACAATGTTCTCGTCACAAAGATACCAGAACAATCCAAAAAATACCCGCGTGATCCTAAAAAAAATTTGGTGAAATTTGGAGAATAGTGAAGATAAAACAACGTCAGGAGTCCTCACCAGAGCGATGAAGGGGATGAGGAGTAAAATAAATCCTACTCTTCGATATATATATAGGACTCAAACCATTTTGTGTGTGTGCCTAGACTCAACCGTCAACGGTTCGATCAATCAAGGGGCTCCTAGGTCGGAGAAGGCTCTGAATACCAACTTGTAATTCCGAGGATGCGACTATATATCCTACGTGTCGAGGCACGACTTAGAGACATAAGCGCATTCTAGAATGATCACAAGCGTGGTATCTTTGCACAACTCATGTAAAAAATTCAGGGATGAAAGTAAAAAATAGTTGGCTTACACTCGCCACGTCACACAATGAATACAATAACGTACATTCATCCAAATAACATAGGGTCCGACTAAGGACGAAATCCAAATCAGAAAAGATACCACAACACAAGTCTTGATCGCCCCTAGTAGGAACCACTAGTGATCGTCGGGATACGATACATATAATGACCACGCTCTTCATCGAACTCCAAGTGAAGTTCCGATCCATCTCATGCATCGTACTCGGCTGTACCTGCATCTGGTGTGTGTTGTAATCTGTGAGTCACAAGGACTCACCAATCCGATTCCCGGGTATCAAAACTAACAAAGCCTTTAGGTGTGGATAGGTAATAAAGTGTTTGCAGCAAGCACTAAGGAACTAGCTTACGAGTTCAGAGCGGGATTAGAATATGTGCTAACGGTCGCCAGGTTGATCAAGAAGTGATCCTAGCTACTCACGTTCATGCATAACCCCATCGTGTTCACTTCCCGAAGCACTTCGGAAAGAGACCATCACGGTTACTCACGCAGGTAGTGTATTCTTAAAGATATGGTGTCAAGTTATCTACAACCGAATATTAACATATTCCCGTCTGCCACATAACCGCGGGCACGGCTTTCGAAAGTTCAAAACCATGCAGGGGTGTCCCAACTTAGCCCATCACAAGCTCACAATCCGCACAGTAACAACTCCAAATTGGGAAGACCCGAGTATTCTCGGAATCCCGTGCTCAAGTTCTTCGAAGAAAGGAAAACTAGCCCAAGGATATCTCCCGGTGTGTCGGATTCGTGTCCAGAGCCACGCGCTCTCCATCTACGGACTCATCCGTCTATGCAAAGTGGACGATAGCCGAAAATGCCTCGAGTTGCCTCGAGGTGGCACCGCCGACTGCTAGGTAGGTGGACCAACACTCATGTGGACCACTGGCCCGGGGGTGGATTAAGTACTCGGGTTAATTACTCCCTATGCAAGTTTTAGTTGTTAGGCAAAAGGTAAAACCAAAGTTGTATCTCCTCGGGAAAGCTTTACTTTAAACAAAGAAAGAACGTGGTCCCATAACCCCAACCGTGCGAGGAACGCAAAAATCAAGGAACATAACACCAGTTTATCGGGTCCTAAGGTGGCATGAGTGGAACAAATCACCGAGCAGAAGGCCGAGCCTTCCACCCATTACCAATGTATATGTGCATTAATTCAGTTAAGATAATTATATTGTGTTATCACAAAAAAAGAAGTCCGACCATGGAGCAATCTTCAAACTTCACCTGCATCTAACAACGCTATAAGTGGGGCTGAGCAAAAGAGTACTTCGCCAAAGAACGGTTTGCTAGCAGGGCGGTTAGAGTGTTTCATGGCAACATAGGAGGCTGACAAGAAAATAATAGGCACCGAGGCATAGCTAAAGAGCAAGACAACTAGCAAGGCAAAGATAGAGGTGATATCGGGGGACGATCATCTTGCCTGTTAAGTCCTCGTTGGGATGGTAAGACGGCTCCTCAAACTCAGTCTCGACAAGATCCCCGAACTCAGTATTGGCTCCCGGCTCTACCCAACACAAGAGCACAACAACGCTACAATATCAATCACGGTGCAATGCACAATCATCATGATGCAAGACATGTCAGGGGATGCAAGTATGATGTGCGTATGCATGTGGATGCTCTCGAGCCTAAGGAGAAGGTGATGGAAATGGCTTCATCTTGGGAAACCAAGGAAGCCACTGGATAGATGGGAAGATTTCGGTCGAAACGATATAAAGATCATGGAAATCGGATGCACGGTTTGCAAATGACAAGCGAAACAAGATGCAATGCAAAACTATAGTTAACAACGACATGGCAACTTTGGAGGAAGATATAATTATGCTACAACACCCAAACATGAAGACAAAAGGCATGGATGTGAAATATACATGATACTTAACAAGCATGAACTCAGAGCACACCCAAAAACTTACTGGAACAGAACTAAACAAGCATGGCATGATTTTATAAGTTACAGATTTCTCAGACTTAGTGAAAATTACAAGGCATGGCAGCAACAATGACAAGTAGGCATGTTTGCAAACTTGTGCAACTTAACTCAAAGCATAGCATGGCATGTGAATATAACCAACAACAAGAAGACATGTTTGTGAAGCTACTCATGGCAAGAACATGGTCGTAGGATTCATAGAACACTAGCTATTAACATGGCAAAACTGAACTTGTTGATAACAAGCTGACAGAAACGTTTTGTGGCAACATGAGAGCATGAAAACAAACAAGCTACAGCAAGCCAAAATGGCAAACAAGAGCATGGTTAGCTAGAGCATAACATATACTTCAAGGAACATCCACTGGACAACTCAAAACATGCACAACAATGACGGAAGCCTCATGGAAACATGGCATAAAAATTAACAGATTCAAACTTAGCAGAAATTTAACATCACGATGGCATGTTAGCAAACTTGTTGCACTCATCCCAAGACATATCATGGCATGAAAATAAATATATCATGTTGAGCACATTCCAATGAGCAAAACGCATGTTGACACCTAGCTCATATGACACAAGGATTAATATACACGAACAAGACAAAACATCATCACATAACAAGTTAAGAAACTTATCAGCCACATGCACTTTTGCAACAGGGTTAAACATGGCATAATGCAACCTAACATGCATGCAAATGCATCCATCTTGAAGAGCATCAGAAGACAAACATTTTGACAAATCATACACTCCATTTGGACCAACATGCACCAAGTTGTGACCTCACGAACATGCCAACAACATGTTAACAGACAACTAGTGCTCAAATAGTAACATCACGAAGCAGTCTTGCAACAAAGATTAAGACAACTAGATGAACCCTAAGATGCATGAAACTTATACTAACATGTAGAGCACTTCGAGACGAACATTTCGATATATTATATGCGCAAAACGGAGCACCGAGCACAAAGTTACCACATGATGAAGAGGGCATGAAAATTAAACGGATCTGGGACTTAGTGGAATTTTACCCTCCGAAAAAGTCAAACGTGGATGGGACGGAGCAGGGACGAGGAGATCCGGGATGGAGCGGTGGTGTTTGGTTCAGATCCCGGTGGATCTCATCCAACCCGATCCAGATCGAGATCGGGCCGGACCGGCGCCGGAGAAGATGACGGGGACGGCGGCCAGCGGAGCGAGGAGGCTCGGCCGGCGAGGCAGTGGCGGCCCGGCCTGCCACCGACGAGGGCGATGGTCGGAGCATGGGGCAGCGGAGGCGCTGCCGGCGTGGAGTGGATGAGGTGCAGCGGAGTGACGTGATGGCCGTGGTGGTCGGTGCCGGAGTTGGCGGCGGAGCTCGCCGCTGCGGTGGTGGTCAGAGCAGTCTGGCGCGCCGGCGCCCGAGGCAGAGGAGGCGGCGGCCGAGGCGCGGGGGGCGTGGAGGCGCGCAGGGCCGGGAGGGCCCGATCCGGGCGGGGCATGCCTGGTCGGCGCGGGGCCACGTGGCGCCCTCTAGATGGATGAGGAGGCTGCGGAGGACGTGTCCGGCACGGCGCGGAGGGAGGAGGAGCTAGGGTTTGCCCGAAAATGGAGGAGGAGATGCCTTTTTATAGGTAGAGGGATCTAGGAGTGTCCAAATGAGGTACGGTTTTCGCCCACACGATCACAATCCGACGACCGAGAGGATGGAGGTGGTTGTGCTAGGCTAGTGAACTGTTGTGGAGGGGTGTTCGGCCAAAATAAATAGGGTTTTTTAGCCCACGTGGTTAACCGTTGGAGTATCAAACGACCTCCAAACGAGACGAAACTTAACATGCGGTCTACCGGTGATATACCAAGACCACTAGACAAGTCCCGGCCCAATCCGAGGATGTTTTTATCCCACTCACGAAACAAAGGCTTGAGAGGTGCGACAGGCACGTGTGTGAGTGTCGGAGCTCGAAACGGACAACAGAGACGATGTAACTACACACGAATGCAAGTGAGATGATGCCAATGCAATGCACATAATGAAAATGACATGGTGAAATGCAACACATGCACAAGGCAAAAACGAAGAAACCCGTAAGGAAGGAAGAGCCCGAAATGGAATTGATTAAGTCAAGGATGCATATATTTCCATAAATGGAATTGTTACATCCGAGGCATTACAAACTCTCCTCCACTAGAAAAAGATCTCATCCCGAGATCTAGGACTGAAAGAAAGCGGGATACTCGAAACGGAGATGATCTTCTCGTTCCCGTGTAGCTTCTCGGTTGGTATGGTGTGACCACTTCACTTTTAAGAGTTTGATGGACTTTTTGGGGGTCTTGCGCTCAGTTTCTTCAAGGATAGCAATGGGGTGCTCACGATAAGACAAGTCTTGCTGAAGATCAATCTCTTCGAAAGGAATGGTGCGTTCAGGCGTCTTGAAGCACTTGCGGAGTTGAGACACGTGAAACACATCGTGCACATTTGCAAAGTTGGAGGGAAGCTCGAGTTGGTAGGCTAGATCACCTCTCTTGCTAATAATCTTGAAAGGACCAACGTATCTTGGAGGAAGCTTGCCCTTGATACCGAACCTATGAGTACCCTTCATAGGAGAAACACCGAGATAGACATGATCACCAATGTCGAACACCAAATCTTGGTGTTTTCCGTCATAGTAGCTCTTTTGGCGCGATTGCGTGGCCTTGAGATTCTCACTTATGACTTTGCACGTCTCTTCGGCCTCTGAGATCAAATCATTGCCAAGTTGTTAACGTTCACCAATCTCAGACTAGTTGAGAGGGGTACGGCACTTTCTGCCAGAGAGAATTTCAAACAGTGCTTTGCCTGCACTTGCTTGGAAGCTGTTGTTGTAGGAGAATTCGGCAAATGGAAGGAAATCTTCCCATTTTATACCGAAGGAGATGACGCATGCTCTGAGCATATCTTCAAGAATTTGGTTCACTCTTTCGACTTGACCACTAGTGTGAGGGTGAAAAGCTGTGCTGAAGCGAATCTTGTTACCCATAGCTGACTGAAAGGAATCCCAGAACTTGGAAGTGAACAAGCTTCCATTATGTGAGGAGATTACTTGAGGGATACCATGCAAGGAGACAATTCTGGAGGTGTAGAACTCTGCCAGTTGTGCTGCGTTGATGGATTCTTTGACTGGAAGTAAATGAGACACTTTAGTGAGCTTGTCAATCACCACAAAGATAGCATCATTTCCTCCCTTGGACTTGGGAAAACTGGTGACGAAATCCATCTCAATGTGATCGAATTTCTACTCAGGAATAGGAAGAGGTTGAAGGAGTCCGGTTGGACGTTGATGCTCTGCCTTCAGTCTTCTGCAGACATCACACTCGTTCACGAATTGAGAAATTTCTCTTTTCATGCGAGTCCACCAATAGGATTGCTTGAGGTCATGGTACATCTTGGAGCTTCCTGGATGTGTCGAGAGGAGTGAGTCATGTGCTTCGTTCATTATGAGCTTTCTGAGATCACCTTTGGGAACCACAATTCTGTCCTCAAAGAAAAAAGTGTCTTTGTCATCAATACGATAGCACTTGTACTTGGGAGTACCGTTAGCAATACCATGTTTCACCTTCTACACCATAGCATCACTGAGTTGGGCCTCACGGATTTGATCTTCCAAGGTAGGAGCGACTTGGAGGTTGGCAAGAAATCCTTGCAGAACAACTTGGAGGTTGAGCTTCCTGAATGATTCACAAAGTTCAGGTTGGAACGGTTTGAGGATGATATTGTTGCAATAAGCCTTTCTTCTCAAGGCATCTGCAATGACATTGGCCTTGCCAGGTGTATACTCAATGCTTGGATCGTACTCTCGAATCATTTTAACCCAACGAGTCTGGCGAAGGTTAAGGTTTGGCTGGGTGAAGATGCACTTTAGGCTCTTGTGAAAGGTGAAGATGTCCACTTTTCAGCCCAACAAAAGGTGTCTCCACGTGATCAAGGCATGAACAACTGCTGCTAGCTCAAGATCATGTATGGGGTAATTCTTCTCATTTGGTTTAAGCTAACGCAAAGTGTATGCAACGATCTTCTTGTCTTCCATGAGAACACCGCCGAGTCCTTGCAATAAAGCATCACAAAAGACTACATAAGGCTTGGACTCATCCGGAGGAGTAAGTACCGGAGCAAAAGTGAGCTTCTCTTTGAGTGTATTGAAAGCCACGTCACAATCAGGAGTCCACGAGTACTTGACATTCTTTTGCAACTGGTTGGATAGAGGCTTGGCAATCTTCGAGAAATTATCAACGAACCTTCTGCAATAGCTTGCGAGACCGAGGAAACTTCAGAGTTGTTTGACATTCTGAGGAGGTTCCCACTTCACAATAGCTTCAACCTTCTCAGGGTTAACAGAAATGCCCTCGGCAGAGATAATATGGACACGATAGAGGACTTTATCAAGCCAGAATACACATTTGGAGAACTTCGCATAGAAACGGTGCTCACGGAGCCTGTCGAGAACCAAATGGACGTGCTTGGCATGGTCTTCTTCATTCTTGGAGAATACCAGAATATCATCCAGATAGACGAGAACGAATTCATTGGTGTAGGGGTTGAATATGAAGTGCATCATCCGAGAGAAAGTGGGTGGAGCATTTGCAAGCCCGAAAGACATGACTGTGTATTCATAGGAGCCATAACTCATTCTGAATGCGGTGTTGGGAATATCCTCTTCAGGGATACAAATTTGGTGGTAGCCCATCCGGAGATCAAGCTTCGAGAAAACCTTGGCTCCTTTGAGCTGCTCCAACAATTTATTGATATTGGGGAGCATGTACTTATTCTTTATTGTCTTCTCGTTCAATGGCCGGAAATCAATGCACAATCATTCCGTGCCATCCTTCTTCTTGACAAAAAGAACACCACAGCCCCAAGGGGAAGTAGTTGGTCTCAGTAGACTCATTCGATCTTGTGCTTCGAGTTGTTTCTTCAGCTCCTTCAACTCTTTAGGAGAAAGCTTGTATGGACACCGACATGCTAGCTATGTACCACGTTCAAGTTCAATGACTAATTCAATTGGACGGTTTGGAGGCAAGCCTCGAAGCTCTTTAGGGAATACATCCTCATATTCACAAACCACGGGAATCTGAGAAATGGCATTAATCTCGCCCTTGTCATTAAGAGAGAATAGTCTGATTGTGTTATCTCGAGCTGAGAAGATAATCACGTCTTCGGAAGGATGAGTTAGATTGACCTCCTTGTTTGCACAATCAATAAGTGCATCATGATTAGAGAGCCAATCCATCCCAAGAATAAGATCAATTTCCGAGTTACCGAGAACAACCGGGGAAACCAGAAAACTGTAGTCGCCCATATGAATAGATATATCCGGAGCAACCATACTAGTGTTCATTATCTTCCCCGGAAAAACATAAGATAAAGGCTTGGGCAAATCTTTAGTGAAGAAACCATGCTTCGTGGCAAAGGGTCTTGAAATAAATGAAAGTGGTGCACCAGAGTCAAACAAAACTTCTGCAGGTCTAGAGTTAACTGGAAGATTACCAATAATCAAATCAGTAGAATCCTCTGCTTGAGCTGCATTCATCAGGTTCAGTCTTGCATACTTGGGATTGTTCTTGACAATAACATTGCTTGCTGGCCTGACAGGTGGAGGAGGCGGAAGGCGCCTCTGGTTGGAACACTCGTTGCAATAATGAACCTTCAGACCACTTTTGTAGCAAGTGACCTCTGAAGCTGGACGGGGAGGAGCAACACTCTGTCTTGGAGCTTGGTACTGAGACTTGGGCTGGTTGCTTGGGTTGGGTGAGTGGGAGAATCCACGACCAGCTGAGTGCTTGTATTGACTGGGAGGACGGAGCACTAGAGGATGTTGGGAGCCAGAACTTTTGCTGCTTGGCGACCACCTGAGAGGAAGAGGAGGAGTGAACAACATCTCTTATCCTCCTTTTGGAAGCTTCACATTTGAGCTGAGCTGGCTCTTGCTTGAGAGCCATGTTGTACAATTGATCAAATTCATCTGGCTCGAACAAAGTGAGTGCAAGTTGGAGTTCATCTTTCAGACCACCTTAGAACTGGTAGATTTTGCTCTTGGCATTGGGGATGTCTTGCTTCGCATAACGGGCAAGATTCTGGAACTTGACATTGTATTGGTAGACATACATGGTGCCTTGCTTCAGATTCCGGAATTTCTCACGCATGCCTTCAATGACACTGGCCGGAATGTGATGAGAACGGAAATCGCGGCAGAAGTCAGTCCACGAGATCTGACGACCCGCTCTGGATTATTTGTATTGTTGCCACCAATCTGCAGCTTGATCTTTGAGTTGGAAAGCGGCAAACTTGACATAATCCTCAGGTTTGACGTTACTACACTCAAAATGCTTCTTGATGTCTGTGATCCAATCTTCAACATCTAGCAGGTCCACACATTAACTGAAAGACTTGGGTTGATTTGCCACGAATTGGTTCAGAGTCACAAAGTGAGGTTGATTGAACAGATTGCCTTGGCCTTGGTCCCTTGATTGCCTTGATTTTCTTGATTTGCCTGGAAACTCTGCATCATTTGCATGAGCATCTGAGTGTTCTGATTGGTTGCCTGCATAATCGCTCTCCATGCCTGAGACGGAGGAGGAGGGGAAGGTGGACGCTATTTTTCACCTTCTAGGTTTTGGCTGGGAACTTTCTTAGCTGCCATCCTGAAGATGATGACAACTGTTAACTATTGAAGCAAATAATAGATAAGCTGAATCAATGGCTAGATATTTGCAACATATACTCTTCACAATGAACATCCGAACAAAATTGACGAATGAATTCCATAGCTTAATGGTACATGAACTTATCGAGAAGCCACTTGGGAGAACAAAACGATAGAATAAAACAACAAGGTATAGAAGGAACAAATACATAATAGAGGTTTCGTCCCACATGTTCGTGCTGAATGCCCCATGGCTCGTGTTACAAAGGGCCTTATCATCCCCGGATCATCATAGCCAAGGATCCTTTAAGATCCAAGCCCCTAGTGCAACAACGCCCATGATAGCCTCTCCACTAGATGTCGAACCCCAATCTCATATCATGCACCCGTTGGAAGATTACCTAAGATCTACTTGAAACCGACCTATTAATTCCAGAAGCTTTCCGATTATGCAATCTGGTATTGGGGATACAGGGGAAGCACCGCGCACTCAACTCTAAACCTACATCCAGCTGTATCCATCCGTCAACACATAACCAGTCATCTTCGGAAACCGTTTACCTCGGACCTTCGAAACGCATCCGCTATACTAGTTGTGGCAATACTCCCAAACTATCTCCCCTGTACTAGGTGACGTCGGGGTTATCTCATCACCAGACATGCATAGAAGAGTTTTTGATGTCGGTCGCCTCTGGTATTCTAGAACCGCAATGATACATTTGTGACGACAACACCTCGGAGCTCAACACCCCGAGACACTTCAACAACCCCTAAATGACAGGAGGCACAAAGAACAAGGTTCTCGTCACAAAGATATCAGAACAATCCAAACAATACCCACGTGATCCTAAAAACAATTTGGTAAAATTTTGAGAATAGTGAAGATAAAACAACGTCAGGAGTTCTCACCTGAGCGATGAAGGGGATGAGGAGTAAAAGAAATCCTACTCTCCGATATATATATATATATATATATATATATATATATATATATATATATATATATATATAGGACTCAAAACATTTTGTGTGTGTTCCTAGACTCAAACGTCAACGGTTCGATCAATCAGGGGGCTCCTAGGTCAGAGAAGGCTCTGAATACCAACTTGTAATTCCCAGGATGCGACTATATCTCCTACGTGTCGAGGAACGACTTAGAGACATAAGCGCATTCTGGAATGATTGCAAGCTTGGTATCTTTGCACAACTCATGTAAAAAATTCAGGGATGAAAGTAAAAAATAGTTGGCTTACATTCGCCACGTCACACAATGAATACAATAACGTACATTCATCCAAATAACACGGGATTCGACTAAGGACGAAATCCAAACGAGAAAAGATACCACAACACAAGTTCTGATCGCCCCTAGTAGGAGCCACTACTGACCGTCAGGATACGATACATATAAGGACCATGCTCTTCATCGAACTCCCAGTGAAGTTCCGATCCATCTCATGCATCGTACTCGATTGTACCTGCATCTGGTGTGTGTTGTAATCTGTGAGTCACAAGGACTCAGCAATCCGATTCCCGGGTATCAAAAGTAACAAAGCCTTTACGTGTGGAGAGGTAATAAAGTGTTTGCAGCAAGCACTAAGGAACTAGCTTACGAGTTCAGAGCGGGATGAGAATATGTGCCAACGGTCGCCAAGTTGATCAAGAAGTGATCCTAGCTACTCACGTTCATGCATAACCCCATCGTGTTCACTTCCCGAAGTACTTCGGAAAGAGACCATCACGGTTACTCACGCAAGTAGTGTATTCTTAAAGATATGGTGTCAAGTTATCTACAACCAGATATTAACAAATTCCCGTCTGCCACATAACCGCGGGCTCGGATTTCGGAAGTTCAAAACCATGCAGGGGTGTCCCAACTTAGCCCATCACAAGCTCACGATCCACGCAGTAACAACTCCAAATTGGGAAGACCTGGGTATTCTCGGAATCCCATGCTCAAGTTCTTCGAAGAAAGGAAAACTAGCCCAAGGATATCTCCCGGTGTGTCGGATTCGTGTACAGAGCCGCGCGCTCTCCATCTACCGACTCATTCGTCTATGCAAAGTGGACGATAGCCAAAAATGCCTCGAGTTTCCCCGAGGTGGCACCTCTGACTGTTAGCTAGGTGGACCAACACTCATGTGGAGCACTGTGCCGGGTGTGGATTAAGTACTCGGGTTAATTACTCCCTATGCAAGTTTTAGTTGTTAGGCAAAAGGTAAAACCAAAGTTGGATCTCCTCGGGAAAGTTTTACTTTATGCAAAGAAACAACGGGGTCCCATAACCCCAACCGTGTGACGAACGCAAAAATCAAGGAACATAACACCAGTTTATCGAGTCCTAAGGTGGCATGAGTGGAACAAATCGCCAAGCAGAAGGCTGAGCCTTTCACACATTACCAATGTATATGTGCATTAATTTAATTAAGATAACTATATTGTGTTATCACAAAAAAACAAGTCCGATCATGGATCAATCTTCAAACTTCACCTGCATCTAACAATGCTATAAGAGGGGCTGAGCAATAGCGTACTTAGCCAAACAACGGTTTGCTAGGAGGGAGGTTAGAGTGTTTCATGGCAACATAGGAGGCTGACAAGACAAGAATAGGCACCAAGGCATAGCTAAAGAGCGAGACAACTAGCAAGGCAAAGATAGAGGTGATATCGGGAAACGATCATCTGGCCTGTTAAGTCCTTGGTGGGATGGTAAGCCGGCTCCTCAAACTGAGTATCGACAAGATCCCCGATCTCGGTATCGGCTCCCAGGTCTACCCAACACAAGAGCACAACAACCATACAATATCAATCACGGTGCAATGCACAATCATCATGATGCAAGACATGTCATGGGATGCAAGTATGATGTGCGTATGCATGAGGATGTTCTCGAGCCTAAGGAGAAGGTGATGGAAATGGCGTCATCTTGGGCAACCAAGGAATCCACTGGATAGATGGGAAGATTTCGGTCGAAAATGATATAAAGATCATGGAAATCGGATGCACGGTTTGCAAATGACAAGTGAAACAAGATGCAATGCAAAACTATAGTTAACAGCAACATGGCATCTTTGGAGGAAGATATAATTATGCTACAGCACCCAAACATGAAGACAAAAGGCATGGATGTGAAATATACATGATACTTAACGAGCATGAACTCAGAGCACGCCCAAAAACTTGCTGGAACAGAACTAAACAAGCATGGCAAGATTTTATAATTTACAGATTTCTCAGACTTAGTGAAAATTACAAGGCATGGCAGCAACAACGACAAGTAGGCATGTTTGCAAGCTTGTGCAACTCAACTCAAAGCATAGCATGGCATGTGAATATAACCAACAGCAAGAAGACATGTTTGTGAAGCTACTCATGGCAAGAACATGGTCGTAGGATGCATAGAACACTAGCTATTCACATGGCAAAACTGAACTTGTTGATAACAAGCCGACAGAAACGTTTTATGGCAACTTGAGAGCATGAAAACAACAAGCTATAGCAAGCCAAAATGGAAAACAAGAGCATGGATAGCTAGAGCATAATATATACTTCAAGGAACATCCACTGGACAACTCAAAACATACACAACAATGACGGAAGCCTCATGGAAACATGGCATAAAAATTAACAGATTCACACTTAGCAGAAATTTAACATCACGATGGCATGTTAACAAGCTTGTTGCACTCATCCCAAGACATGTCATGGCATGAAAATAAATATATCATGTAGAGCACATTCCAATGAGCAAAACTCATGTTGACACCTAGGTCATATGACACAAGGATTAATATACACGAACAAGACAAAACATCATCACATAACAAGTTCAGAAACTTATCAGCCACATGCACTTTTGCAACAGGGTTAAACATGGCATAATGCAACCTAAAATGCATGCAAATGCATCCATCTTGAAGAGCATCACAAGACAAACATTTTGAAAAATCATACACTCCATTTGGACCAACATGCACCAAGTTGTGACCTCACGAACATGCCAACAACATGTTAAGAGACAACTAGTGCTGAAACAGTAACATCACGAAGAAGTCTTGCAACGAAGATTAAGACAACTAGATGAACCCTAAGATGCATGAAACTGATGCTAACATGTAGAGCACTTCGAGACGAACATTTCGATATATTATATGCACAAAACGAAGCACCGAGCACAAAGTTACCACATGATGAAGAGGGCATGAAAATTAAACGGATCTGGGACTTAGTGGAATTTTACCCTCTGAAAAAGTCAAACGTGGACGGGACGGAGCGGGACAGGGAGATCCGGGACGGAGCGGTTGTGTTTGGTTCAGATCCCGGTGGATCTCATCCAACCCGATCCAGATCGAGATCGGGCCGGACCGGCGCCGGAGAAGATGACAGGGACGGCGGCCGGAGGAGCGAGGAGGCCCGGCGGGTGAGGCGGCGGCGGCCCGGCCTGCCGGCGATGAGGGCGATGGCCGGAGCGCGGGGCGATGAATGCGCGGTCGGCACAGAGTGGACGAGGCGCGACGGAGCGACATGATGGCGGCGGTGGTCGGTGCCAGAGTTGGCGGCGGGGGTGCGCGCTGGCGCCCGAGGCGGGAGGAGGCGACGACTGAGGCGCGGGGGGCGCGGAGGCGCACCAAGCCGGGCGGACCCGGTCGGCACGGGGCAGAGAGGTCGGCGGCGCGGGGCCACGTGGCGCCCTCTGGTTGGCCGAGGAGGCGGCGGTGGATGTGTCCGGCGCTGTGCGGAGGGAGGAGGGGCTATGGTTTGCCCGAAAATGGAGGAGAGATGCCTTTTTATAGGTAGAGGGATCTAGGAGTGTCCAAATGAGGTGCGGTTTTCGCCGACACGATCACGATCCGACGACCGAGAGGATGGAGGTGGTTGCGCTAGGCTAGTGGGCTATTGTGCAGGGGTGTTGGGCCAAAAGAAATAGGGGTTTTAGCCCATGTGGTTAACCGTTGGAGTATCAAATGACCTCCAAATGAGACAAAACTTGAGGGGCGGTCTACCGGTGATATACCAAGATCACTCAACAACTCCCGGTCCAATCCGAGGATGTTTTTATCCCACTCATGAAACAAAGGCTTCAGAGGTGCTACGGGCACGTGTGTGAGTGTCGGAGCTCGAAACGGACAACGGAGACGACGGAGATGATGCAACTACACACGTATGCAAGCGAGACTATGCCAATGCAATGCACATAATGAAAATGACATGGTGAAATGCAACACACGCACAAGGCAAAAATGAAGAAACCCGAAAGGAAGGAAGAGCCCAGAATGGAATTGATTAAGTCAACGATGCATATATTGCCATAAATGGAATTGTTACATCCGGGGCGTTACACAGGCCGCGTCGAGTGGGAGTTATCCAATGTGTGCACGCTGAGTGCACCCACTTGGTGTAGTCCTCGAGACCGCCGTCGAATCTTTGATTCGGTGGTGGTCTTTGAATGTGTTTAGTTGTAGCTTGTTGCTTGATCCAGTGAGGCTGGATTAGGTTGTTCACCACTCGGACCGGGCAAACCGTACCAAGTGGAAACATCTCCAGTGGGGGCACGCTGAGTGCACCCACTGTGTGTAGTCCCCAAGACCATTGTCGAATGTTTGATCAGCGGGGGTCTGAGAAACCTCTTTTTTATTCCACTCGGACCGGGCATACGGTACCGAGTGGAAACATCTCAAGTGGGGGCACGCTGAGTGCACCCACAGGGTGTAGTGCCTGAGACCGATCTGAGATGTTTGATTCAGTGGGGGCTTAGAACACTTCTGGTAGTAGCAATCTGGATTTGCTCTTCTCCACTCAGAAGTAGAGGAAATACTTTTGAAAAGCTTTATTTTCATCGACTAAGCTGTATTTTTGTTGATCTCGGAAATCTTTCAAACTTGGGACCGAGTATGCTTCTTTGGAAAAGGAGAAGGTACAACTCCAAGTGGACTTGGAACTTACCAGAAAGAAACTGGAGCATGCTCAGACCAAACTGGAGACCATGCGATGTAATTTCTGTCGACTGTGAGCATCGTCAGTTTTCCTTTATGTTCCTTGAGTTAAGGAGTTTCACTCGAACAGGTGTGCATAGTGAAAACAGTTGGCTACAAGCTCGACTCGTGATTGTTGTTTCTTCAGACACGGTGAAGCCGGCCTTGGAGGAGAAAGACAAAGATCTCACTGCAGCACAGAAGACGGCCATGAAGAAGATGCGAGCTATTAAAGTGAAGTTGGCTTCAGTTACCGTACTTGAGGAAGAGAATGCTACCCTGAAAACTGCTGTTGAGGAGGTGAAGAAGGAAGTTGATCAGCCGAAGGAGGAGAAAATCGTCTTGACCAACAAGGTGGACCAACTCACTCGGAGGAGGGATGAGCTGGAGGAATATTTGGGGAACCTTGCGCGGAAAATGTACATCATGCTTGAAAGCATTCCCCTTTGCCCAGGTGAACTCTTGAAAGTGTTGTTAATTTTTTTGCTAGAATATTGTTGCTTACTCGCTATTTCCTCTTTGTGCAGAATTCTGGCAGAACTTCGAGCAAGAGACAGATCAGATCGAGACAGGCCTGGACCCCACCAAGTCACTCATCAGTGATGCCACTGCTATGAATGTGTTGCGACTTGAAGCTCGCCTTGACAGCGACTGCGGGTATGTCGCTCGACTAAAGGTTGCCATAAGAAGGATAGACCATGAGCTGTGGCCGAACGATAAACTTCAGAATGACCTGAAGTCACTCATGACTTGCCTCAGTGATGTTCCAATTCGAGTGCAAGCGTGAAAGAAATCAGCTGCCCACTATGGAGCCGATGTGGCGCTTTCACATGTTCGTGCCCACTACAAGGAGTCTAAGGAAGACAACCTGACGGCTCTTCGGGTGGCAAACATGAAGAAGCTCCAATTTGAAAGTTTCATGCAGACCTTCATTGATATAGCCACTTGATCTGGACACCTTTGTTGAGCCTGCAAGTCCTCCTGCTGAGTGAAAAAACTTTATGATCCAAACTTATTTGCCTCGGAATGTCGAGTGATCATGTAAGCGTTAAACTCGTTCGGACCCGTTGCCCGAGTACTTTTGCTTTTGTTTCTGAACTTGATGGATTTATATGAATATTCGCTTTCCATTTGCTTTCTTGGCTGACTCTTGTTGCTCCTTGGGCGAAGTAGTTTTTTACTTAGGCAAGGACTGGCTCGCGGCTTAGCCCCCGAGTGGGAGGGTTCCTCTCGCTCGGAGTTGATTATTATCTTACGCGACGGTTGGCTCGCGGCTAAGCCCCCGAGTGGGACGGTTGCTCTCACTCAGAGTGGAATTTTAACTTAGGTGAGGACTGACTTGCGGCTAAGCCCCCGAGTTGGAGGGATGTTCTAACTCGGAGTAGATTTTTGACTTGGGTGAGGACTGCCTCACGGCTAAGTGCCTGAGTGGGAGGGATGCTCTCACTCAGAGTGGATTTTTACTTAGGCGAGGATTGGCTCGCGACTAAGCCTCCGAGTGAGAGAGATGCTCTCACTCGGACTAGATTTTAACTTAGGCGAGGACTTGCTCGTGGCTAAGCCCCCTAGTGGGAGGGTAGCTCTCAGTCGGAGTGGACTTTTTACTTAGGCGAGGGCTGGCTCGCGGTTAAGCCCCCGAGTGGGAGGGATGCTCTCACTCAGAGTGGATTTTAACTTGGGCGAGGACTGTCTCGCGGCAAATTCTCTGAGTGGGAGGGATGCTCTCACTCGGAGTAGATTTGTACTTAGGCGAGGACTGGCTCACTCGGAGGTTAAGCCCCCGAGTGGGAGGGATACTCTCACTCGGAGTTCATTTTAACTTTGGCAAGGACTGGCTCACTGCTAAGCCTCTAAGTGAGAGGGATGCTCTCACTCGGAGTGGATTTTTAACTTAGGCGAGGGCTAGCTTGTGGCTAAACCCCCGAGTGGGAGGGATGCTCTCACTCGGAGTGGATTTTAACTGAGGTGAGGACTTGATCGTAGCTAATACTTGGAGTGGGAGGGATGCTCTCACTCGGAGTGGATTTTTACTTTGGCATGGACTGGCTCACGGCTAAGCCATCGAATGAGAGGGATGCTCTTACTCGAAGTAGATTTTAACTTAGGCGAGGATTGGCTCACGGCTAAGCCTTTGCGTGAGAGGGATGCTCTCGCTCAGAGTGGATTCTGAATTTAGGCGAGGGCTGGCTCGCGGCTAAACCCCGAGTGAGTGGGATGCTCTCACTCGGAGTGGATTTTGACATAGGCGAGGACTGGCTCAGGTCTAAGCCTCCGAGTGGGAGGGTGCTCTCACTCGGAGTGGATTTTTACTTAGGCGAGGACTGGCCCGCGACTAAGCCTATGAGTGAGAGGGATGCTCTCACACGAAGTGGATTTTGACTTAGGCAAGGACTGGCTCGGGGCTAAGCCTCCGATTGGGAGGGATGCTCTCACGCTGACTGGATGTTAACTTAGGCGAGGACTAGCTCGCGGCTAAGCCTCCGAGTGAGAGGGATGCTCTCACTCGGAGTAGATTTTAACTTAGGCGAGGACTGGCTCGTGGCTAAGCCTCTGAGTGAGAGGGATGCTCTCACTCAGAGTGGATTTTTAACTTAGGAGAGGGCTGGCTCGCGGCTAAGCCCTCGAGTGGGAGGGATGATCTCACTGGAGTGAATTTTAACTTATGTGAGGACTGGCTTGCGGCTAAGCCTCCGAGTGGGAGGGATGCTATTACTCGGAGTGGATTTTTATTTAGGCAAGGATTAGCTCGTGGCTAAGCCCCCGAGTGGGAGGGATGCTCTCACTCGGAGTGGATTTGTCACATCCCTAGTCAGTGCTTGCATTAGGACTAGCTAGAGTGTGCATCATGTTCACTTTTTGCAGAAACTTGAAGTGGGGATGACAGAAACCCCAACACCCCTCTTCTATCAACTAGGGTTTAATAAAATATTTTCCAATGTACGCAAAATTCCCTTCAAAAATGTTCATCATCTTTGCCTTGGTCTTAAACCTCTGACAAAAATGGTGCACAATTTTCTAGGACATCAAAAGGTCACTGGATTAATTCATATTGTATTTGCATTTGGGCATTTAAATGCTATAAAATAATTTAAGTGCCCAAATAATCATAAACTAAAATGTTCCATGCTGTTCATATTATATACAGTGGGCATGAGTAGTTTTATGATTTAAAAAATGTTCTAGCTTTTTTATTAATTCAACAAAGTTGAAAAAGAAACAAAACAGAAACAAAATTAGAAAAAGGAGAGAGAGAGAGAGAGAGACTTACCAGGCGGCCCACCTGGCGGCCGAGCACTGTGCTGGCCCAAGCCAGCCAGCTACTTCGTCCAGCCAGCCAGGCAGGTGACGCCGACGCACGGCTGCGCTTCACTGCGGCAGCTGCTTGCCGCCTGGCCGCCGCTTCGCCACCTCGGGACGTCTGGACGACCTCCACGTTGTCACCCAGACAGCCACGACACCCCAGTTTCCCCGTGCCTCTCTCCCTCACCCTCCCCTCGCCATAGCCAGCGATGCCGCCGCCGTTATGCCACCGTAGCCGCAGCCACCGAGCTCCCCTCGCCTCGCCTTCGTGTCCCCGAGCTTTGTCTCCTCGCGCTGAAGCTCTACGTAGAGCCACGCATTGCCGGAAGCCCCAACGTGCCGTCTCCGTCGACTTCTCCCCCGCTCGGCCGTCGAGATCGCGGACGACCTCACGTCGTCTCCAGCTCGTCCCCGACCTCGCCGTCAGCTCCGTTGCAACCACCGTGAGCTTGGCCACCTCCCCATCCTCTCCGTTCTCCCTCTCGAGCTCTGTAACGTTTGCCCAAAGCTCACCCGCACGCGCCGTCACGGAGCTCGTCGCCGACGAGACTCCGGCCACCCAACGACCTCGCCACCATGTCCACCAGCACCACAGAACCCCCAGGAGCCCAACGCACCTCTCCACGAGCCTCACCATGCCTCCTAGCAATGAGCCCGAGCTCACCTGAGCTCCCGCAGCCGCCAAGGTCGTCGCCAGTGCCGTCTCCTACGACCCCGAGGCCAACCACCGCCACCACTAGTCGCGGCTCACTCCCCGCATCACGTAGATGTGCTCCGCCGCCGTTTTGGTCGCCGGAGCACGAATCCCGCACCGCACCGCCGCGTCTGGCCTCGCCGGCGGGTAAACGACGGCCAGTTTGACCCCCCTTTGACCATGGGTGGGCCCAGTTTGACCCCCTGGGGTCAATGACAGGTGGGGCCCAGCCGGCTAATTAAGTTAGGATTAGCACTAATTTTAATTAGTTAAGTTAATGACACTGACACGCGGGACCCACTGTCAGGTTTGACCTGGACTAGGTGTGTTGACCTGCTGACGTCAGCATGATGTCATGCTGACGCAGTAAAGGCTTTTCTTGAATTATTTGATTTAAAACAATTCAGGAAATTCCAAAAAATGCTTTAAGCTTCTAAAAATCATATAAATTCAACAGTAGCTCATGTGGAAAAGTTTTATATATGAAAATTGATCAGAAAAATCCAATCTTTCCATTGGTGCTGGTTCCATGCATGTTTAAGCAACTTAACCTTGATGTTCACATCAAAACATGATAATGCAATTTAAATATTAATAGTTTGAGTGTAAATTTGAATCTTTGATTCAAATGAGCTCAAACCTTTCTGTTTATAGTTGCATTAGCCAAACACATTCATCTTGCCATGTCATGACCATGCATCATATTGTTGCATTTGTTTGTGTATTGATTGCATCGTCAGTGTTCTCCCTGGTAGGTCCTGCTCCCGAGGATACATCCGCGTATCCAACTGAAGAGCAGTACCCGACAACTAATCTGTCAGGGAAGCAACCCATTGATCATTCCGATAAAAACCCAACTTCTCGCTCCTGCTCTCTTTTACTGCATTAAGGCAACATCGTGTGAGCTGCTACTTGCTGCGGTAGTTGAACCCTATTCCTTTGCATGACCTGCCATTCCCATAGTAAATAGTTGAAACCCACTAGCATGTGTAGGAGTTGATTGAGCCATGTGATGTGTGTTCTACCATGCTATTTGTTTATGCTGCCTGCTACGCTTAGAGTTCTGTCAGGTCTGGTTCATCTAGGTGATGGATCAGAGTGAAATGATCATGTCCAGTAAAGAGAGTGAAGTGTGGAACATGCTTGGTAAAGGTATCGATGAAAGGCCATGTAGGAGTACATGGTGGGTTGTTTCATTGGAACCGTCCATAGGACCTGAGATCTGTATGTGTAATTCAAGTTTCAGCTACTACCACACATTGGGCCCTGAAATATGACCCCGCTCGACTTATTGACTGCCCTTGTTCTCTATCCTGGAGTTGGAACTAGTTTCTGGTGATTGTAGTTTACTGGTGGTCGTGCGCAGCGCTGAATCTCGGGGTGGGCTGTGATGCAGCAGGTACGTGGCACGGTGTACCGGTCGACCGTTTGGTGACTCGGGAACCCTGTACACATCGTTTGGGGCCATGAGAGACACCCCGACGGGATCTCCCCACGGATGGAACACAAATAGGCGATAAACCTAGACTAGAGACTTGAGTGGTTGGTTACGTCGTGGTCTACACCCACGTCGGCTTTCGCTTGAAGTCTGCCGAGCACATGTCGTGTGCAGACGCTAAGTGGTGGAAACATGTGTGAAGAAGTACACCCCTGCAAGGTTACCAATCTATTCGAATAGTCGTTGTTCACGGTTAAGGATCACTCGGTTGCTTATACAGTTCATAGACAAGTTGATGGTTACTACTAAAAGTATCAAGACAAGTGTGAGTGTCGTGGATAGCCCTTCCGTAGGATGACGGTGGTGTATTGTTGTGGTGAGTAGAGGACTCGTGTGCGTAGTCTCATCTTGCAATCTGCTGAGAGTTGTAGAATAGGTTAGCCAAGAGTCAAAGCTGGCTTGCTGCAATGAACTCCACTACCCTTATTGATAATGATGCATGTATGATAGGTTCTGTTGTAAGTGTTGCTGAGTACCTTTGTACTCATGTTTGCTTAATAACTGTTGCAGAGGAGAACCATGCCCCTTCTGATGGGTTTTACATAGACGTTGACGTCGACAAGTAGCTTGCTACCCTTACGGTGATCCTGAGCTTGTGAAGGGCCTTATAGATAGTCAGGCTACACCAAGCCTGTTTTCTTTCCAAGTTGTCTGTACTCAGACAAGTTAGCTTCCGCTTGTGCTTGTATGCTTGTATGACTTGAGTTCTGTTGTGATGCAATGTTGTATTTGCACATATTGAGCATATTGTGTGTATGTTGTTGACATGCTTGATATGTGTGGGATCCGACACCTAGTTGTTTACCCTTGGTAGCCTATCTTACAGGGAAATGCCTCATAGTGCTTCCGCAGAGCCTTGGTAGCTTGCTACTGCTCCGGAACACGTAGGCTCGCCGGCATGTGTCCTTCTTCGTTCATGTGTCTATCCCTTAGGGGAAATGTCACGCGATGTTCCTTTAAGTCCATGTAGCTTGCTACGACTTGGGTTCATACATTGATGACCAACACGTTCGTTGCTGGGTCATGGATGCCTGTCTCTCTAATTTAGTGCCACTTTTGGTTTATAACTAGCCATGTCGGCCCGGGTTCTCTGTCATATGGATGCTAGCGGCACTATCATATTCATGTGCCAAAATGCGCAAATGGTCCCGAGCCAAGTAAGGTGGCACCCGTGGGGATACCGTTCCTGAGGCCGCAAAGTGATATGATGTGTTACAAGCTAGATCGGTGTGACTTAGGATCGGGGTCCTGACAGAGTTAGTATCAGAGCCGGACTGCCTTTAGGTTCTTCAAGCCAAACTGGTCGATGGTGACTCTAGAAACTTATTAGTTATATGTAGGGGAATTGATTGTGGAAGGGAACGTAAGGCTCTTTTTACTTCTTTACCTTATGCCCTTCTGATCTGAGTCAGCCTATTCTTTCCACTGGGGTTTAGGACTAGGACTCTCATCTTTACAAGGTTCACGTGTTACTAATCCGTAGACTCTTAGGATTGTTGGTTTCAAGCCTCAGTTCAGTTTCTACCCTTCCACTATGTTGATTAGTTGGACCGGAACCTTGATACGATGTTGAGTGGCTATGCTATCATTTGTATGATGTCTCAAAATCTTTTTTGAGCATTTACAGGTGTTATGCTACCCGATTTCTTCTATAAATTCTAATGCCTTTGCATCATTTCGTGTTTCAGATGTCTGACCGCACACATCATCAAGTGGTCCGTTTGACTCGGTGCATTAATGTGCCAGGTCACACGGCCATGTTGGTCTGTGTCTTGACTGAGACTGGCTACCGTTGGTATCCCGAGTACACTATGGAGGAGCAGTACCGGGATTTCAACCAGAGTCAGTATTTCTGCATAGTCCGGATATACCCTTCATATCCCGGAGCTACCGATCCCATCTATTGGTCTTATGGACTCGGGGTTACCATCGAGATGGCAATGCAGGATGCCGCTTACTCGATGATGACTATCATCTGGGCTAGGCATGCCCTGCTGCTGAACACTGAGTTCTGCTACATGCCATCCTCACTTCCTGGAGAGGAAGGCTACTACACTAGTCTGTATACTGATGCCGCTCATGAGGAGCCACTTCTTCAGACTACCACTCTGATGCTGGAGGATAAGGATCGTGAGGACCGTGCCCTCCGGATGGAGCGTTATAACACTCGAGCCGCCCACTGGACCACCTTGACACGGCTTGCACCTGCCGTGCAGGCCCGATATCTGGATATGCGGGATTTGTACCCCGTGCGGACTAGTCTGCCCGATCGTATGGATTGGCATGACATTGGGGGTATTACACCTCCACGTGGGTGTCGGTTACCACCAGCAGCGGGACCGAGACCGCATCCGTGTCCCTATGGTCCACAGCCTTCGAGTGCTTGAGAGTTTCCAGATCCACATGTTCCACTTCCAGGCTACGGGGGTAATCTTTATGAAGATTACTACGGAAATGTCTGAGCTAGACCATGGCAGTAGTAGTATCGTAGTAGTTGTATTTCCACAGTCCTGCGCGTCTTGTGGAATATGACTTAGTGTGTACCGAGCTCCAGAGGCGTAGATAAATAATGTATAGGAGCTTGGAATGCCTCTGATGAGATGTATCGTCTTCCACCGCAGTTGTACCTTAGCCTTGGCTTGTACTAAACTATGTATGGTGTGTATGACTAATGGTGTATATATGGAAGTTTCTATATTACCGTGTCGCACAGATGAACATATCTACATTCCGTGTCATCCATTACATTCTGCACTCCTATGTCAAAGTTTTGCCATCCTTGTCTAAACCGTTGTTTTGTTTTCCTAGGATTGTCAACACTCGCAGCACTCCTGCTGCTCAGGAGCAGGGTGAGGCTAGTGGGGCTAGAAATGAGAATCTGCCTCAACCACCCTCCTTGGCTGAAGTAATGCTGGAGGCAGAAAGGAACAAGAGAGAGACCAACCGTCTGCTGGAACACATAGAGCAGAATACTGTCTTTCACCAGAGGAATAACGTGGTGTCAATTAATGACTTTATCAAGATGTGCCCTCCGAAGTTCCATCGTTCCGCTGAAACTCTTGATGCGGATGACTGGCTTCGCAGTATCACCCACAAGCTACACTCCGCCCGTGTGGCCGAAGCTGACAAGGTTACTTACGTCGCCTACCATCTTGAGGGCCCTGCTAGCCTCTGGTGGGAAAACTTTGAGGCTATGCGTCCTGCTGGCCAAATCACTACTTGGGCAGAGTTCAGTGAGGCATTCCGTGAACATCACATTCCAGAAGGTCTCATGGATCGCAAGCGGGAGGAATTTTGCAATTTCACCCTGGGCATGCTAACCGTGGATGGCTATAGTCGTGAGTTTGGCAACTTGGCACGCTATGCTCTCGAAGAAGTGTCCACCGATGCCAAGAAGCAGGCGAGGTTCCGCAAGGGACTCAGCCCTGAACTTCGCCGAGATCTACGTCTGCACGAGTGCACCTCCTTCCAGAAACTAGTGAACAAAGCCATCAGTGCTGAGACAGGTCAGACTGATTTTGAAGCCACACGCAAGCATCCTCGTGACTTTGGTTCCTCATCCGGCTATGGCTCTCACAAGCGCCGTGTGTGTGTTCCAAACACAGCCCAGCCACCCAGGTTCACTCCGAGGCCATCCTATGAGGCGCCTCGCCCAACCCAGCAATATGCACCGGCCAAGACTTATGGAGGACCACCTGCCAATTTTGCTCCACGCACTGGCACTGTGACATGCTTCAAGTGCGGAGAACCAGGGCACTACATGCGTGAGTGTCCTCAGAACCAGCCAGGAAGGTCCGTTGGCCGCGGTAAGCCAACAGGCAAGGTGAACTATGTCAAGCCAATCCCCACTGCACGTGGTCATGTCAACTATGTCTCTGCTGAGGAAGCTTATGAGGATCCTAACGTCATCCTTGGTACGCTTCTTGTTAAGTGCCATCCGGCATCTGTTCTTTTCGATACTGGAGCATCTCATTCGTTCATATCTGAGAGATATGGCAAACCTCTAGGGTAAGCCATGGGAATAAAATTCTTGTCGATAGACTTGTTTTCCTTGCATCACTAATAGCTCTCAAGTCCTCGTACA
Organism: Secale cereale; assembly: GCA_902687465.1. Classification (NCBI taxonomy): domain Eukaryota; kingdom Viridiplantae; phylum Streptophyta; class Magnoliopsida; order Poales; family Poaceae; genus Secale; species Secale cereale. The sequence goes on from LR738712.1 coordinate 386,699,858, forward strand.
TAAACATCATCTTGGGTATGGACTGGATGACAACTCATTATGCCAAGATTGATTGCTACACTAGGACTGTTCAACTTACACACCCATCCAGCAAGACAGTCAATGTTTTGGCCCGAATGGCTGAGCGTCAGGTCTACTCTCTTAATGCCATCCCTCTACCAGAAGTCGAAGATATCCCGGTAGTCAGTGACTTCTCGGATGTCTTTCCAGAAGAACTGCCAGGTGTTCCACCTGAGAGAGATGTCGAGTTTATGATAGATCTTGTTCCAGGAACTGTCCCAATATCTAGTAGACCCTATAAGATGGCACCCTTAGAACTAGCTGAGCTTAAGAAACAACTCGATGAGTCCTTGAAAAAGGGTTTCATCCGTCCTAGTTCTTCTCCTTGGGCTTGTCTCGTCCTCTTCGTCAAGAAGAAGGATGGAATGGAACGGATGGTTGTAGATTATCGACATGTCAATCTGGTCACCATAAAGAACAAGTATCCACTCCCCAGGATCAACGACATGTATGATCAGCTCGCTGGATCCTCAGTCTTTTCCAAAATGGATTTGAGGTTGGGCTACCATCAAATCAAAATCAAGAACGGGGGCATTCCCAAGACGGCCTTTGTTACTCGTTATGGCCAATACGAGTACACCGTCATGTCCTTCGGGTTAACCAATGCCCCAGCCACTTTCTCCCGACTAAAGAATTCTATATTCATGGAGTACTCGGATAAATTCGTCGTGGTATACCTCGATGATATACTCACTTACTCCAAGAACAAGGAAGATCATGCCGAGCATCTAAGGCTGGTATTGACGAAACTTCGAGAGCATCGCCTATATGCCAAATTCTCCAAGTGTGAATTCTGGTTTCCAGAAGTGACCTATCTAGGCCATGTAATCTCTGGTAAGGGTAGTGCTATCAATCCCGAGCGAGTTCAGGCCGTTCTTGATTGGACCCCACCTGAATTGGTCAAGCAAGTTAGGAGTTTCCTTCGCTTAGCGAGCTATTGCCGACGCTTCATCGAGAATTTCTCCAAGGTTTTTATGCCTCTAACTGAACTCCTCAAGAAAGATAAAAAGTTCGAGTGGACCCCACAATGCGAGTCCAGCTTTCAGGAACTGAAAAGACGCCTGACATCTGCTCCCGTACTGGTACCACCAGACTTTTCCAAGGACTTTATTATCTATTGCGATGCCTCGCGACAAGGACTAGGTTGCATACTGATGCAAGATCGTCAAGTGATTGCCTATGCATCTCGAGAGTTGCGTCCACATGAGGATAACTATCCTACACATGGTCTAGAGCTTGCAGCTATAGTCCATGCACTCAAAACATGGCGACATTACCTTCTTGGTAATCGCTGTGAAATATTCACGGATCACCAAAGTATGAAATACATCTTCACCCAACTGGATCTGAATCTCAGGCAAAGATGTTGGGTTGAGATGCTCATAGATTACGACTTAGGAATCACTTACACCCCTGGGAAGGCCAATGTCATGGCCGACGCACTAAGTCGTAAGTCTTATTGTAACAACTTGATGTTACAACAAGGGCAACCACTTCTCCACGAGGAATTTCATAATCTTAACCTTCACATTGTTCCTCGAGGATTCCTTTCCACCTTGGTGGCGAAACCTAACCTTATGGATCAAATCATAGCTGCCCAGAAGCGTGATAAGGGTATATCCTGACTCCAAGAGAGCATTGCTAGCGGAGCTGCTAAAAGCTTCTCTATGGATGATCGAGGTGTTCTCTTCTTCGAGAACCGCCTATTGGTTCCCAAGAACAGACATCTACGGCAGTTGATCCTTAAGGAGGCTCATGAATCTCCTGTCACGATTCATCCCGGTAGTACCAAAATGTATCAGGACCTACGCCAGAGGTTCTGGTGGACTAGGATGAAGAGATAAATTGCTTAGTTCATTGCCAACTGCGACGTTTGTCGTCGAGTTATAGCAGAGCATTAATGGCCTGCTGGCACCCTTCAACCTTTTTCTATTCCTGAATGGAAATGGCACAAGATCGGTATGGACTTCATTACCGGGTTTCCCAGGACCAGGAAAGGGAATAATGCTATCTTCGTCGTTATCGACCGCCTCTCTAAAGTATCCCATTTCCTGCCTATTCGAGAGAGTATAACCCCTAGCCAGCTAGCGGACTTGTATATCTCTCAGATAGTATCTCTTCACGGTGTGCCATTGGAGATTAACTCAGACCGTGGAAGTCTTTTCACCTCTCGATTTTCGGATAGTTTCCAAAATGCTATGGGGACTCATCTCTCATTTGGCACCACCTTTCATCCCCAGTCAAGTGGTCAAGTAGAACGAGTCAATCAAATTCTGGAGGATATGCTCCAAGCCTCTGTCATCTCTTTCGGTATGGACTGGGAGAAGTGTCTTCCATTCGCCGAATTCGCTTATAACAATAGTTATCAAGCTAGCTTGGGCAAGGTTCCCTTCGAAGTTCTGTATGGACGAAGGTGTCGAACGCCTCTTAACTGGTCAGAAACCAGGGAAAGACAATTCTTTGGTCCGGATATGATTCAGGAAGCAGAAGAGCAAGTTCACATCATTCGTGAGAAGTTGAAAACAGCCCAGTCTCACCAGAAGAGCCAATAAGATAGTCATCATAAGGTTGTGACTTACGAAGTCGGCGATAAGGCTTAGCTTCGGGTTAATCCTCTTAAGGGAACCCATCGCTTCGGTATGAAAGGCAAATTGGCTCCTCGTTACATCGGTCCTTTTCGCATTCTTGACAAGCGAGGAGAAGTTGCCTACCAATTGGAACTACCTCCGCATCTTTCCAGAGTTCATGATGTCTTCCACGTCTCTCAACTTAGGCGTTGCTTCTCGGATCCTATCCGCAGAGTGGACCACGAAACGCTTGATCTCCAGGACAATCTCACATATCGAGAATACCCCTTTCATATTCTTGATCAAACCGAGCGTACCACTCGACGCCGTAATATCAAGTTTCTCAAGGTTCAATGGTCACACAATTCTGAGAACGAAGCTACTTGGGAAAGGGAGGATCGTCTTTGACTTGAGTACCCCACCCTTTTTCCGGAGGAACCTGAATCTTGGGACGAGATTCTTTTGAGTGGGGGTGAGTTGTGACATCCCTAGTCAGTGCTTGCATTAGGACTAGCTAGAGTGTGCATCATGTTTACTTTTTGCAGAAACTTGAAATGGGGATGACAGAAACCCCATCACCCCTCTTCTATCAAATAGGGTTTAATAAAATCCTTTCCAATGTACCCAAAATGCCCTTCAAAAATGTTCATCATCTTTGCCTTGGTCTTAAACCTATCACAAAAATGGTGCACAATTTTCTAGGACATCCAAAGCTCACCGGATTAATTCATATTGTATTTGCATTTGGGCATTTAAACGCTATAAAATATTTTAAGTGCCCAAATAATCATAAACTAAAATGTTCCATGTTGTTCATATTATATAAAGTGGGCATGAATAGTTTTATGATTTATAAAAATGTTCTAGCATTTTTATTAATTCAACAAAGTTCACAAAGAAACAAAACAGAAACAAAATTCGAAAAAGGAGAGACAGAGAGAGAGAGAGAGAGAGAGAGAGAGAGAGAGAGAGAGAGAGAGAGAGAGAGAGAGAGAGACTTACCAGCTGGCCCACCTGGCGGCCCAACACTATGCTGGCCCAAGCCATCCAGCTGCTTCGTCCAGCCAGGCAGGCAGGTGACGCCGGCGCACGGCCGCGCGCCACCGCGGCAGCTGCTTGCCGCCTGGCGCCGCTTCGCCGCCTCGGGACGTCTGGACGACCTCCACATCGTCGCCCAGACTGCCACGACACCCCAGTTTCCCCCCTGCCTCTTTCCCTAGCCCTCCCCTCGCCATGGCCGACGCTGCCGTCGCCGTTCTGCCACCGTACCCGCAGCCACCGAGCTCCCCTCGGCTCGCCTTCGTGTCCCCGAGCTCCGTCTCCTCGCGCTGAAGCTATGCGGCGAGCCATGCATCGCCGGAAGCCCCAACGCGCCGTCTCCGTCGACTTCTCCCCCGCTCGACCGTCGAGATCGCCGGCGACCTCACGTCGTCTCCAGCTCGTCCCCGACCTCGCCGTCAGCTCCGTCGCAACTACCGTGAGCTTGGCCACCTCCCCATCCTCTCAGTTCTCCCTCTCGAGCTCTGTAACGTCTGCACGAAGCTCACCCGCACGTGCCGCCGCAGAGCTTGTCGCTGACGAGACTCCGCCCACCCACCACCCTGTCTACCAACTTCACCGCACCCCTAGGAGCCCAACACACCTCTCCAAGAGCCTCGCCGTGCCTCCTAGCGACGAGCCCGAGCTCACTCGAGCTCCGATAGCCGCCAAGGTCATCGCCGGCGCCGTTTCCGGCGACCCCGAGGCCAACCACCACCACCACTAGTCGCGGCTCACTCCCCGCATCACGTAGATGTGCTCCGCCGCCGTTTTGGTCGCCGGAGCACGAATCCCGCACCGCACCGGCGCGTCTGGCCTCACCGGCGGTTAAACGCCGGCCAGTTTGAGCCCCTTTGACCATGGCTGGGCCCAGTTTGACCCCCTGGTGTCAATGACAGGTGGGGCCCAGCCGGCTAATTAAGTTAGGATTAGCACTAATTTTAATTAGTTAAGTTAATGACACTGACACGCGGGACCCACTGTCAGGTTTGACCAGGACCAGGTCTGTTGACCTGCTGACGTCAGCATGATGTCATGCTGATGCAGTAAAGGCTTTTCTGGAATTTTTGATTTAAAACAATTCAGGAAATTCCACAAAATGCTTTAAACTTCTAAAAATCATATAAATTCAACAGTAGCTCAGATGGAAAAGTTTTATATATGAAAATTGATCAGAAAAATCCAATCTTTCCATTAGGGCTGATTTCATGCATGTTTAAGCAAGTTAACCTTACTGTTCACATCAAAACGTGATAATGCAATTTAAATATTAATAGTTTGAGTATAAATTTGAATCTTTGATTCGAATGAGCTCAAACCTTTCTGTTTATAGTTGAATTAGCCCAAAACACATTCGTCTTGCCATGTCATGAGCATGCATCATATTGTTGCATTTGTTTGTGTATTGATTGTATCGTTGATGTTCTCCGTGGTAGGTCTTGCTCCCGAAGATACATCCGCGTATCCAACTGAAGAGCAGTACCCGACAACCAATCTGTCAGGCAAGCAACCCAGTGATCATTCCGATACAAACCCATCTTCTCGCTCCTGCTCTCTTTTACTGCATTAAGGCAACAACGTGTGAACTGCTACTTGCTGCGGTAGTTGAACCCTATTCCTTTGCATGATCTGTCATTGCCACAGTAAATAGTTGAAACCCGCTAGCATGTGTAGGAGTTGATTGAGCCATGTGATGTGTGTTCTACCATGCTATTTGTTTATGCTGCCTTCTATGCTTAGAGTTGTGTCAGGTGTGGTTCATCTGGGTGATGGATCAGAGTGAAATGATCATGTCCGATAAAGAGAGTGAAGTGTGGAACATGCTTGGTAAAGGTATCGATGAAAGGCCATGTAGGAGTACATGGTGGGTTGTTTAATTGGAACCATTCATAGGACCTGAGATCTGTATGTGTAATTCAAGTTTCAGCTACTACCACACATTGGGCCCTGAAATATGACCCCGCTCGACTTATTGACTGCCCTTGTTCTCTGTCCAGGAGTTGGAACTAGTTTCTGGTGATTGTAGTTTACTGGTGGTCGTGCGCAGCGCTGACTCTCGGGGTGGGCTGTGATGCGGCAGGTACGTGGCATGGTGTACCGGTCGACCGTTTGGTGACTCGGGAACCCTGTACACATCGTTTGGGGCCATGAGAGACACCCCGACGGGATCTCCCCACGGATGGAACCCAAATAGGCGATAAACCTAGACTAGAGACTTGAGTGGTTGGTTAGGTCGTGGTCTACACCCACGTCGGCTTTCGCTTGAAGTCTGCCGAGCACATGTCGTGTGCAGACGCTAAGTGGTGGAAACATGTGCGAAGAAGTACACCACTGCAAGGTTACCAATCTATTCGAATAGTCATTGTTCGCGGTTAAGGATCACTCGGTTGCTTATACAGTTCATAGACAAGTTGATGGTTACTACTAAAAGTATCAAGACAAGTGTGAGTGTCGTGGATGGCCCTTCAGTAGGATGACGGAAGACGATCCATGGTGGTGTATTGTTGTGGTGAGTAGAGGACTCGTGTGCGTAGTCTCATCTTGCAATCTGCTGAGAGTTGTAGAATAGGTTAGCCAAGAGTCAAAGCTGGCTTGCTGCAATAAACTCCACTACCCTTATTGATAATGATGCACGTATGATAGGTTCTGTTGTAAGTGTTGTTGAGTACCTTTGTACTCATGTTTGCTTAATAACTGTTGCAGAGGAGAACCCTGCCCCTTCTGATGGGTTTTACATAGACGTTGACGTCGACGAGTAGCTTGCTACCCATACGGTGATCCTGAGCTTGTGAAGGGCCTTATAGATAGTTAGGCTACACCAAGCCTGTTTTCTTTCCAAGTTGTCTGTACTCAGACAAGTTAGCTTCCGCTTGTGCTTGTATGCTTGTATGACTTGAGTTCTGTTGTGATGCAATGTTGTATTTGCACATATTGAGCATATTGTGTGTATGTTGTTGACATGCTTGATATGTGTGGCATCCGACACCTAGTTGTTTACCCTTGGTAGCCTATCTTAGAGGGAAATGCCTCATAGTGCTTCCGCAGAGCCTTGGTAGCTTGCTACTGCTCCGGAACACGTAGTCTCACCAGCATGTGTCCTTCTTCGTTCATGTGTCTATCCCTTAGGGGAAATGTCACGCGATGTTCCTTTAAGTCCATGTAGCTTGCTACGACTTGGGTTCATACATTGATGACCAAGACGTTCGTTGCTGGGTCATGGATGCCTGTCTCTCTAATTTAGTGCCACTTTTGGTTTATAACTAGCCATGTTGGCCCGGGTTCTCTGTCATATGGATGCTAGCGGCACTATCATATTCATGTGCCAAAATGCGCAAATGGTCCCGGGCCAGTTAAGGTGGCACCCGTGGGGATACCGTGCGTGAGGCCGCAAAGTGATATGATGTGTTAGAAGCTAGATCGGTGTGACTTAGGATCGGGGTCCTGACAGAGTTGGTATCAGAGCCGGACTGCCTTTAGGTTCTTCAAGCCAAATTGGTCGATGGTGAGTCTAGAAAATTCTTAGTTATATGTAGGGGAATTGATTGTGGAAGGGAACGTAAGGCTCTTTTTACTTCTTTAACTTATGCCCTTCTGATCTGAGTCAGCCTATTCTTTCCACTGGGGTTTAGGACTAGGACTCTCATCTTTACAAGGTTCACGTGTTACTAATTCGTAGACTCTTAGGATTGTTGGTTTCAAGCCTCAGTTCAGTTTCTACCCTTCCACTATGTTGATTAGTTGGACCGGAACCTTGATATGATGTTGAGTGGCTATGCTATCATTTGTATGATGTCTCAAAATCTTTTTTGAGCATTTACAGTTGTTATGCTACCCGATTTCTTCTAGAAATTCTAATGCCTTTGCATCATTTCGTGTTTCAGATGTCTGACCGCACACATCATCAAGTGGTCCGTTTGACTCGGTGCATTAATGTGCCAGGTCACACGGCCATGTTGGTCCGTGTCTTGACCAAGACGGGCTACCGTTGGTATCCCGAGTACACTATGGAGGAGCAGTACCGGGATTTCAACCAGAGTCAGTATTTCTGCACAGTCCGGATATACCCTTCATATCCCGGAGCTACCGATCCCATCTATTGGTCTTATGGACTCGGGGTTACCATCGAGATGGCAGTGCAGGATGCTGCTTACTCGATGATGACTATCATCCGGGCTAGGCATGCCCTGCTGCTGAACACTGAGTTCTGCTACATGCCAGCCTCACTTCCTGGAGAGGAAGGCTACTACACTAGTCAGTATACTGATGTCGCTCATGAGGAGCCACTGCTTCAGACTACCACTCTGATGCTGGAGGATAGGGATCGTGAGGTCCGTGCCCTCCGGATGGAGCTTTATAACACTCGAGCCGCCCACTGGACCACCTTGACACGGCTTGCACCTGCCGTGCAGGCCGGATATCTGGATATGCGGGATTTGTACCCCGTGCGGACTCGTCTGCCCGATCGTATGGATTGGCATGACATTGGGGGTATTACACGTCCATGTGGGCGTCGGTTACCACCAGCAGCGGGACCGAGACCGCATCCGTGTCCCTATGGTCCACAGCCTTCGAGTGCTTGAGAGTTTCCAGATCCACATGTTCCACTTCCAGGCTACGGGGGTAATCTTTATGAAGATTACTACGGAAATGTCTAAGCTAGACCATGGCAGTAGTAGTATCGTAGTAGTTGTATTTCCACAGTCCTGCGCATCTTGTGGAATATGACTTAGTGTGTACCGAGCTCCAGAGGCGTAGATAAATAATGTATAGGAGCTTGGAATGCCTCTGATGAGATGTATCGTCTTCCACCGCAGTTGTACCTTAGCCTTGGCTTGTACTAAACTATGTATGGTGTGTATGACTAATGGTGTATATATGGCAGTTTCTATATTACCGTGTCGCACAGATGAACATATCTGTATTCCGTGTCATCCATTACATTCTGCACTCCTATGTCAAAGTTTTGCCATCCTTGTCTAAACCGTTGTTTTGTTTTCCTAGGATTGTCAACACTCGCAGCACTCCTGCTGCTCAGGAACAGGGTGAGGCCAGTGGGGCTAGAAATGAGAATCTGCCTCAACCACCCTCCTTGGCTGAAGTAATGCTGGAGGCAGAAAGGAACAAGAGAGAGACCAACCGTCTGCTGGAACGCATAGAGCAGAATACTGTCTTTCGCCAGAGGAATAACGTGGTGTCAATTAATGACTTTATCAAGATGTGCCCACCGAAGTTCCATCGTTCCGCTATAACTCTTGATGCGGATAACTGGCTTCGCAGTATCACCCACAAGCTACACTCCGCCCGTGTGGCCGAAGCTGACAAGGTTACTTACGTCGCCTACCATCTTGAGGGCCCTGCTAGCCTCTGGTGGGAAAACTTTGAGGCTATGCGTCCTGCTGGCCAAATCACAACTTGGGCAGAGTTCAGTGAGGCATTCCGTGAACATCACATTCCGGAAGGTCTCATGGATCGCAAGCGGGAGGAATTTTGCAATTTCACCCTGGGCATGCTAACCGTGGATGGCTATAGTCATGAGTTTGGCAACTTGGCACGCTATGCTCCCGAAGAAGTGTCCACCGATGCCAAGAAGCAGGCGAGGTTCCGCAAGGGACTTAGCCCTGAACTTCGCCGAGATCTACGTCTGCACGAGTGCACCTCCTTCTAGAAACTAGTGAACAAAGCCATCAGTGCTGAGACAGGTTAGACTGATTTTGAAGCCACACGCAAGCATCCTCGTGACTTTGGTTCCTCATCCGGCTCTGGCTCTCACAAGCGCCGTGTGTGTGTTCCAAACAGAGCCCAGCCACCCAGGTTCACTCCGAGGCCATCCTATGAGGCGCCTCGCCCAACCCAGCAGTATGCACCGGCCAAGACTTATGGAGGACCACCTGCCAATTTTGCTCCACGCACTGGCACTGTGACATGCTTCAAGTGCGGAGAACCAGGGCACTACATGCGTGAGTGTCCTCAGAACCAGCCAGGAAGGTCCGTTAGCCGTGGTAAGCCAACAGGCAAGGTGAACTATGTCAAGCCAATCCCCACTGCACGTGGTCATGTCAACTATGTCTCTGCTGAGGAAGCTTATGAGGATCCTAACGTCGTCCTTGGTACGCTTCTTGTTAAGTGCCATCCGACATCTGTTCTTTTCGATACTGGAGCATCTCATTCGTTCATATCTGAGAGATATGCTCGAATGCACAACATGAATTTTTGTGACATGCCCACTTCCATGGTTATTCAAACTCCTGGCTCGAAATGGCAAACCTCTAGGGTAAGCCATGGGAATAAAATTCTTGTCGATAGACTTGTTTTCCTTGCATCACTAATAGCTCTCAAGTCCTCGGACATAAACATCATCTTGGTTATGGACTGGATGACAGCTCATTATGCCAAGATTGATTGCTACACTAGGACTGTTCAACTTACACACCCATCTAGCAAGACAGTCAATGTTTTGGCCCGAATGGCTGAGCGTCAGGTCTACTCTCTTAATGCCAGCCCTCTACCAGAAGTCGAAGATATCCCGGTAGTCCGTGACTTCTCGGATGTCTTTCCAGAAGAACTGCCAGGTGTTCCACCTGAGAGAGATGTCGAGTTTGTGATAGATCTTGTTCCAGGAACTGTCCCAATCTCTAGGAGACCCTATAAGATGGCACCCTTAGAACTAGCTGAGCTTAAGAAACAACTCGATGAGTCCTTGAAAAAGGGTTTCATCCGTCCTAGTTCTTCTCCTTGGGCTTGTCTCGTCCTCTTCGTCAAGAAGAAGGATGGAATGGAACGGATGGTTGTAGATTATCGACATGTCAATCTGGTCACCATAAAGAACAAGTATCCGCTCCCCAGGATCAATGACATGTATGATCAGCTCGTTGGATCCTCAGTCTTTTCCAAAATGGATTTGAGGTTGGGCTACCATCAAATCAAAATCAAGAACGGGGGCATTCCCAAGACGTCCTTTGTTACTCGTTATGGCCAATACGAGTACACCGTCATGTCCTTCGGGTTAACCAATGCCCCAGCCACTTTCTCCCGGCTAAAGAATTCTATATTCATGGAGTACTTGGATAAATTCGTCGTCGTATACCTCGATGATATACTCACTTACTCCAAGAACAAGGAAGATCATGCCGAGCATCTAAGGCTGGTATTGACGAAACTTCGAGAGCATTGCCTATATGCCAAATTCTCCAACTGTGAATTCTGGTTGCCAGAAGTGACCTATCTAGGCCATGTAATCTCTGGTAAGGGTATTGCTGTCAATCCCGAGCGAGTTCAGGCCGTCCTTGATTGGACCCCACCTGAATTGGTCAAGCAAGTTAGGAGTTTCCTTCGCTTAGCGAGCTATTGCCGACGCTTCGTCGAGAATTTCTCCAAGGTTTTTATGCCTCTAACTGAACTCCTCAAGAAAGATAAATTTCGAGTGGACCCCACAATGCGAGTCCAGCTTTCAGGAACTGAAAAGACGCCTGACATCTGCTCCCGTACTGGTACCACTAGACTTTTCCAAGGACTTTATTATCTATTGCGACGCCTCGCGACAAGGACTAGGTTGCATACTGATGCAAGATCGTCAAGTGATTGCCTATGCATCTCGAGAGTTGCGTCCACATGAGGATAACTATCCTACACATGATCTAGAGCTTGCAGCTGTAGTCCATGCACTCAAAACATGGCGACATTTCCTTCTTTGGTAATCGCTGTGGAATCTTCACGGATCACCAAAGTATGAAATACATCTTCACCCAAATGGATCTGAATCTTAGGCAAAGATGTTGGGTTGAGTTGCTCACAGATTACGACTTAGGAATCACTTACACCCCTGGGAAGGCCAATGTCATGGCCGACGCACTAAGTCGTAAGTCTTATTGTAACAACTTGATGTTACAACAAGGGCAACCACTTCTCCATGAGGAATTTCATAATCTTAACCTTCACATTGTTCCTCGAGGATTCCTTTCCACCTTGGTGGCGAAACCTAACCTTATGGATCAAATCATAGCTGCCCAGAAGCGTGATAAGGGTATATCCTGACTCCAAGAGCATTGCTAGCGGAGCTGCTAAAAGCTTCTCTATGGATGATCGAGGTGCTGTCTTCTTCGAGAACCGCCTATTGGTTCCCAAGAACAGACATCTACGGCAGTTGATCCTTAAGGAGGCTCATGAATCTCCTGTCACGATTCATCCCGGTAGTACCAAAATGTATCAGGACCTAAGACAGAGGTTCTGGTGGACTAGGATGAAGAGATAAATTGCTTAGTTCATTGCCAACTACGACGTTTGTCGTCGAGTTATAGCAGAGCATTAATGGCCTGCTGGCACCCTTCAACCTTTTGCTATTCCTGAATGGAAATGGCACAAGATCGGTATGGACTTCATTACCGGGTTTCCCAGGACCAGGAAAGGGAATAATGATATCTTCGTCGTTATCGACCGCCTCTCTAAAGTATCCCATTTCCTGCCTATTCGAGAGAGTATAACCGCTAGCCAGCTAGCGGACTTGTATATCTCTCGGATAGTATCTCTTCATGGTGTGCCATTGGAGATTAACTCAGACCGTGGAAGTCTTTTCACCTCTCGATTTTTGGATAGTTTCCAAAATGCTATGGGGACTCATCTCTCTTTTAGCACCACCTTTCATCCCCAGTCAAGTGGTCAAGTAGAACGAGTCAATCAAATTCTGGAGGATATGCTCCGAGCCTCTGTCATCTCTTTCGGTATGGACTAGGAGAAGTGTCTTCCATTCGCCGAATTCGCTTATAACAATAGTTATCAAGCTAGCTTGGGCAAGGTTCCCTTCGAAGTTCTGTATGGACGAAGGTGTCGAACGCCTCTTAACTGGTCAGAAACCAGGGAAAGACAATTCTTTGGTGCGGATATGATTCAGGAAGCAGAAGAGCAAGTTCACATCGTTCGTGAGAAGTTGAAAACAGCCCAGTCTCACCAGAAGAGCCAATATGATAGTCATCATAAGGTTGTGACTTACGAAGTCGGCGATAAGGCTTAGCTTCGGGTTAATCCTCTTAAGGGAACCCATCGCTTTGGTATGAAAGGAAAATTGGCTCCTCGTTACATCGGTCCTTTTCGCATTCTTGACAAGCGAGGAGAAGTTGCCTACCAATTGGAACTACCTCCGCATCTTTCCAGAGTTCATGATGTCTTCCACGTCTCTCAACTTAGGCGTTGCTTCTCGGATCCTATCCGCAGAGTGGACCACGAAACGCTTGATCTCCAGGACAATCTCACATATCGAGAATACCCCTTTCTTATTCTTGATCAAACCGAGCCTACCACTCGACGCCATAATATCAAGTTTCTCAAGGTTCAATGGTCACACCATTCTGAGAACGACGCTACTTGGGAAAGGGAGGATCGTCTTCGACTTGAGTACCCCACCCTTTTTCCGGAGGAACCTGAATCTCGGGACGAGATTCTTTTGAGTGGGGGTGAGTTGTGACATCCCTAGTCAGTGCTTGCATTAGGACTAGCTAGAGTGTGCATCATGTTTACTTTTTGCAGAAACTTGAAATGGGGATGACAGAAACCCCAGCACCCCTCTTCTATCAAATAGGGTTTAATAAAATCCTTTCCAATGTACCCAAAATGCCCTTCAAAAATGTTCATCATCTTTGCCTTGGTCTTAAACCTTTCACAAAAATGGTGCACAATTTTCTAGGACATCCAAAGCTCACTGGATTAATTCATATTGTATTTGCATTTGGGCATTTAAACGCTATAAAATATTTTAAGTGCCCAAATAATCATAAACTAAAATGTTCCATGTTGTTCATATTATATAAAGTGGGCATGAATAGTTTTATGATTTATAAAAATGTTCTAGCATTTTTATTAAATCAACAAAGTTGAAAAAGAAACAAAACAGAAACAAAATTAGAAAAAGGAGAGAGAGAGAGAGAGAGAGAGAGAGAGACTTACCAGCTGGCCCACGTGGCGGCCCAACACTATGCTGGCCCAAGCCATCCAGCTGCTTCGTCCAGCCAGGCAGGCAGGTGACGCCGGCGCACGGCCGCGCGCCACCGCGGCAGGTGCTTGCCGCCTGGTGCCGCTTCGCCGCCTTGGGACGTCTGGACGACCTCCACATCGTCGCCCAGACCGCCACGACACCCCAGTTTTCCCCCAACCTCTTTCCCTCGCCGTCCCCTCACCATGGCCGACGCTGCCGCCGCCGTTCTGCCACCGTACCCGCAGCCACCAAGCTCCCCTCGGCTCGCCTTCGTGTCCTCGAGCTCCGTCTCCTCGCGCTGAAGCTCTGCGTCGAGCCATGCATCGCCGGAAGCCCCAACACGCCGTCTCCGTCGAATTCTCCCCCGCTCGACCGTCGAGATCGCCGGCGACCTCACGTCGTCTCCAGCTCGTCCCCGACCTTGCCGTCAGCTCCGTCGCAACCACCGTGAGCTTGACCACCTCCCCATCCTCTTCGTTCTCCCTCTCGAGCTCTGTAACGTCTGCACGAAGCTCACCCGCACGTGCCGCCGCAGAGCTTGTCGCTGACGAGACTCCGGCCACCCACCACCCTGTCTACCAACTTCACCGCACCCCTAGGAGCCCAACACACCTCTCCAAGAGCCTCGCCGTGCCTCCTAGCGACGAGCCCGAGCTCACCCGAGCTCCGATAGCCGCCAAGGTCATCGCCGGCGCCGTTTCCGGCGACCCCGAGGCCAACCACCACCACCACTAGTCGCGGCTCACTCCCCGCATCACGTAGATGTGCTCCGCCGCCGTTTTGGTCGCCGGAGCACGAATCCCGCACCGCACCGGCGCGTCTGGCCCCACCGGCGGTTAAACGCCGGCCAGTTTGAGCCCCTTTGACCATGGCTGGGCCCAGTTTGACCCCCTGGTGTCAATGACAGGTGGGGCCCAGCCGGCTAATTAAGTTAGGATTAGCACTAATTTTAATTAGTTAAGTTAATGACACTGACACGCGGGACCCACTGTCATGTTTGACAAGGACCAGGTCTGTTGACCTGCTGACGTCAGCATGATGTCATGCTGATGCAGTAAAGGCTTTTCTGGAATTTTTGATTTAAAACAATTCAGGAAATTCAACAAAATGCTTTACACTTCTAAAAATCATATAAATTTAACAGTAGCTCAGATGGAAAAGTTTTATATATGAAAATTGATCAGAAAAATCCAATCTTTCTATTAGTGCTGATTTCATGCATGTTTAAGAAAGTTAACCATACTGTTCACATCAAAACATGATAATGCAATTTAAATATTAATAGTTTGAGTATAAATTTGAATCTTTGATTCGAATGAGCTCAAACCTTTCTGTTTATAGTTGCATTAGCCCAAAACACATTCGTCTTGCCATGTAATGAGCATGCATCATATTGTTGCATTTGTTTGTGTATTGATTGTATCGTTGATGTTCTCCGTGGTAGGTCTTGCTCCCGAAGATACATCCGCGTATCCAACTGAAGCGCAGTACCCGACAACCAATCTGTCAGGCAAGCAACCCATTGATCACTCCGATACAAACCCATCTTCTCGCTCCTGCTCTCTTTTACTGCATTAAGGCAACAGCGTGTGAACTGCTACTTGCTGCGGTAGTTGAACCCTATTCCTTTGCATAATCTGTCATTGCCACACTAAATAGTTGAAACCCGCTAGCATGTGTAGGAGTTGATTGAGCCATGTGATGTGTGTTCTACCAAGCTATTTGTTTATGTTGCCTTCTATGCTTAGAGTTGTGTTAGGTGTGGTTCATCTGGGTGATGGATCAGAGTGAAATGACCATGTCCGGTAAAGAGAGTGAAGTGTGGAACATGCTTGGTAAAGGTATCGATGAAAGGCCATGTAGGAGTACATGGTGGGTTGTTTCATTGGAACCGTCCATAGGACCTGAGATTTGTATGTGTGATTCAAGTTTCAGCTACTACCACACATTGGGCCCTGAAATATGACCCCGCTCGACTTATTGACTACCCTTGTTCTCTGTCCACGAGTTGCAACTTGTTTCTGGTGTTTGTAGTCCCTCTGGGTGGGCTGTGATGCGGTAGGTATGTGGCACGGTGAACCGATCGCCAGTTTGGTGACTCGGGAACCATGTACACATCATTTGGGGCCGTGAGCGACAACCCGGCCGGATCTCCCCATGGATGGAACCCAAATAGGCGATAAACCTGGACTAGAGACTTGAGTGGTTGGTTAGGTCGTGGTCTACACCCACATCGGCTTTCGCTTGAAGTCCGCCGAGCACATGTCGTGTGCAGACGCTAAGTGGTGGAAACATGTGTGAAGAAGTACACCCCTGCAGGGTAACCAATCTATTCGAATAGCCGTTGTTCGCAGTTAAGGACCACTTGGTTTCTGATACAGTTCATAGACAAGTTGATGGTTACTACTCCCTCTGTTCATTTTTATAAGTCGTTTAGGACAACAAAAATTGAACTGATTTAGACGTTGTCTTAAATGTCTACAAGGTCTTACAAAAGTGAACGGAGGGAGTATTAAAAGTCTCAAGACAAGTGTGAGTGCCGTGGATGGCCCTTCTGTAGGATGACAGAAGAGGATCCACGGTGGTGTATTGTTGTGGTGAGTAGAGGACTCGTGTGCGTAGTCTCATCTTGCAATCTGCTGAGAGTTGTAGAATAGGTTAGCCAAGAGTCAAAGCTGGCTTGCTGCAATGAACTCCACTACCCTTATTGATAATGATGCATGTATGATAGGTTCTGTTGTAAGTCTTGCTGAGTACCTTTGTACTCATGTTTGCTTAATAACTGTTGCAGAGGAGAACCCTGCCCCTTCTGATGGGTTTTACACAGATGTTGAGGTCGACGAGTGGCTTGCTACCCAGACAGTGATCCTGAGCTTTTGAAGTGCCTTGTAGATAGTCAACCTACACCAAGCATGTTTTCTTTCCAAATTGTCTGTACTCAGACAAGTTAGCTTCCGCTTGTGCTTGTATGCTTGTTTGACTTGAGTGTTAGGTCATGTGACCCCTATCTGTATGGATATGTTATGTATGGCTCTTCAGAGCCTCTTAAATAAAGTACTTCGAGTCATAGAGTTCTGTTGTGATGCAATGTTGTATTTGCACATATTGAGCATATTGTGTGTATGTTGTTCAAATGCTTGATATGTGTGGGATCCGACACCTAGTTGTTTACCCTTGGTAGCCTATCTTACAGGGAAATGCCTCCTAGTGCTTCCGCTGAGCCTTGGTAGCTTGCTACTGCTCCGGAACACGTAGGCTGGCCGGCGTGTGTCCTTCTTCGTTCCTGTGTCTGTCCCTTAGGGGAAATGTCACGCGATGTTCCTTTAAGTCCATGTAGCTTGCTACGACTTGGGTTCATACGTTGATGACCGACACGTTCGTTGCTGGGTCATAGATGCCTGTCTCTGTAATTTAGTGCCACTTTTGGTTTATAACTAGCCATGTCGGCCCGGGTTCTCTGTCATATGGATGCTAGCGGCACTATCATATTCGTGTGCCAATGTAATGCTCCGGATGTAATACTTTCCCTTTTGGGCAATATATATATCTCTGGCTTCATCAATTCCATTCCGGGTTCTTCTTCTTTTCGGGTTTTCGTCGTTTTTGTCGTGTTGCGTGTGTTCATTCATTCATATCATCTAGTCATGTGCATCGCATTGCATTTGTGTTGTCGTTTGCATCCGGTTCCACTCATTCCTTCCGTTGTCCGTTTCGAGTTCCGGATCCCTCTCACGTATCCGTGGCATCCCCGAGGCTTACTTTGGTGTTTGGCCATGTAACGTTTCCGGTTTGGCATGAGACTTGTCATGCAATGTTGTTTTGTTGTGTGTAACCCGCCTGTCAAATCTCGTCGCGTTTGGAGTTCGTTTGCTACTCCAACAGTTATTCTCGTGGGCTGAAAGTACCTCCTCTTTGAGGCCCAAGACACCCCTCCAACAGCCCACCAAACCAACCCAAACCCCTCCCTTCATCTAGGCCATCCAATTGTGATCGCGTGGCCGAAAACCTCACCTCATTTGGACAACCCTAGCTCCTTGTGCCTATATAAACGTCCATCTCCCCCAATTTTCGCGTCCAGAAACCCTAATGCTTCCACAGTTCGCCGCCGGTGCTTCCACCGTTGATCCGCGGTGCTTCCACCATTGAGCCACCATGCTTCCGACGTCCCAGAAAATCGTGCTTCCGAAGTTGTCGCCGTGCTTCCGAAGGCCGCCGGCCGTGCTTCCGTCCGACGCGCGGGGCTGCGACCCCGTCATCTCCCACCTCCCGACCGCGCCGACATCTTCTCCGCCGCCGGCCCCGCTCCTCCGGCCGCCCTCTCCGGCGAGGTGACCCGCCGCCGCCTCCTCCCGTTCCTGCGCCGCCGGCCGGGCAGGGCACCGCCGCCGCCGGTCGCCGCGCTGCCGGGCTAGCCACGTCGGAGCTCCGCCACCCG
>LR738712.1:386718042-386738773 GCA_902687465.1 Secale cereale
CCCCCCCCGCCTCCGCCGCCGGTCCGGCCAAGTCCGGCCGTCGGACTCCCTTCCCCCGCCTTCCGTCGGGCACGAGGCCTCGAGGGCGCTCGAGCCGCCGCCGCCTAGATCGGATCGGGGAGGAGCCCCGATCTGGATCCGCCGCCGCCTCGTCAGCCCTAGCGGGCCAAGATCTCGCAGGCCCGTTAGGCCCACTCCGCGATCCGCTTCGGTCCGCCCCGCGAGTCGGCCCGATCGGCTTCCCCGCCGGCCCGATCCGCTTCCCCGCGGCCCGACCCGCTTCGCTCGGTGGATCCGCGAGCCCGCGACTCGTTTGACTTCCAGCCGCCATTGACCCGAGGTGGTTTTTTTTACTAAGTCCCTGGCCGTTTTGTTGTCTGATGCTGTTTTGTTTTAGTGATAACTTTTTGTGTGTTGGTTCGATTTGAGCAAATGATATGTCAAAATGATCGTGGAGACTTGTACTACGTTTTGTTCCATTGTGCCATGCATGTTTGAGGTCATCTAGATGCTTAAATATCTGTTGGAAGAGTGCTACTTGTTATAAACTGCTGTTAGTAGTTGTTTTCATGCCATGTTTGCAATGTGATATCTTGGTGCATGTTTATCCAAATGGAGCAAATGATATGTCCACGTGATCATCCTGAGATGCTCTACATGTTGGTTGCTTTAGCTTGCATGATAGATTTCATCTTGCCATGTTTATCTCCTTTGCAAAGTGCTATGTGGCTGTTATGTCGTTAAACTTGTTACGAGATGCCTCGTAGAGGAGCTCGTTGCTATTGATGTGGTTGTCCCCTTGATGCATGCTTATATGTTTTGGACTCCCCATCATTTGTACTTTGTTGTGGTGCTTACCACTTGTCTTGATATGCTTTGAGGTGACTTAAACTTGCTCACAAACATGCCTTGATGTTACTACTATTTTGACACTTAGTGAAATTGCACTAAGTCTGGAATCTATAATTTCCAGATGCCATGTTTGCTTGTTGTTCTAGGCAAATCCATGATAGTTTTGGGGTGACTCTTGATGATTCCTTGTTGTATAAGTTGTTGGCTATCCATTCATGCTCTCACATGCTTATTTGAGTGGCTGTAGCATATTTAACTCTTGCTCCCAAATTGCAACAAATTACTGCTGTCAGGATTTTGTTGCCAAGTTCAAAATGTCATAGCTTGTTGCTATTGATCCATGGCTCCTTTGGAGATCCTCCAATGGACTTGTTTGCTGTAGGATATGTCTAGTTTATGTCCATGCTCATTGCCATGATGTTTGAGTGCTGTAGACTATTTATTTATTGCTCCGAAGTTGCTATGTGGCTGTTATTTTCAGCTTGTGCACAATTATTGTTTCGAGTGTAACATTTAGCCCGTGGCTCCGTTTTGAGCAAGTCCTATATGTAACTTGTGTGTTATTGCATGTAGATTTATAATATCCTCATGTTATCATGTTTTGAAGTATTTTGCTTGAATGCATATTGCCATGCTCCTTGTGCTGTAACACTGTGCTTCCTATGTAGACTTTTTGTGCTTCCTAAGTGCATCTGCATTGCTTCCATAGTGCATCAGTCATGCATCCCGTAATTTTTCTGCGCATTGCATCTTGTTTGATTCGTTGCCTTGTGTTCTTGTGTTTGAGTAGAGCCGGGAGCTGAGTACGAGTACGAGAACGAGGTCACTACCGAGGTTGAGAACGAGGAGCTCTCTTACGATCCCATCGACAACACTTCACGCAAGATGACCGAACCCGGATACCATTACTATCTTTGCCTATTGCTATAAGTAACGCTCTATAGTTATGCCTCGATGCCCATGTTTTTCCTGTCAGCCTCCTATTGTAACCATGAACCTGTTTAACCACCCTACCTATGCAAACCCTTGATTGGCTATACGTAGGCTTCGCTCAGCCCCTCTTATAGCATTGTTAGTTGTAGGAGAAGATTGAAGAATTCTTGCTTCTTGTTGAAGCTTGTTGGGATATCACACTATATTAATTATTAACTGAAATCATCTATATATTGGTAATGGGTGGAAGGCTAAGCCTTTTGCTTGGTGTTTTGTTCCACTCATGCCGCCCTAGGAACCGTATAAACCGGTGTTATGTTCCTTGATTATGCGTTCCTCACACAGTTGAGGTTATGGGACCCCCTCGATAAACCGCTAAGTGCTAAGTCTTTTCCAGCAAGTCCCAACATTGGTACTATTTGCCTAATTAACTAAAACTTGCATAGGGACTAGCAATCCCTTTTATATTTAATCAACAACCCGGGCCAGTGCTCCTCATGAGTGTTGGTCCAAACTGGGGGTCCTGCGGGGCCGCCTTGGGGAAACCCGAGGTATCTGGCATAAACCTGTAGCATCGCCCATCCGGTCGTGGCCTAAGACTAGATACGCGCGGCTATTGTCAGGGTGTCGGCACGTCGGGAGGATTTGCTTGATTAGCTTTACCTTAGTTGGAGTATCTTGAGCACGGGATTCCGAGGATACTCGGGCCTTCCCACTTTGGAGTTGCGACTCCGCGGATCGTGGGCTTGTCATGGGCCAAGTTGGAACACCCCTGCAGGGTTATGAACTTTCGAAAGCCGTGCCCGCGGTTATGTGGCAGATGGGAATTTGTTAATATCCGGTTGTAGATAACTTGACACCATGCTCCAATACACTACCAGCGTGAGTACCGTGACGGTCCTTTTCCGAAAAGGGATTCGGGAGATGAACACGGTGGGGTTATGTTTGACTTGCTTTAGTTAGGATCACTTCGTGATCATCTCTCGTTCGAGGCACCTTCTCTTCTCGCTCTCTTTTACGTAAGCTAGGCTAGTGCTGCTGCAAACTCTTGTTCTTTCTTCAGCCTTGTTCCACACCCAAGGCTTGGATAGTCGTGTTACCCGGGAACGGGATTGCCGAGTCCTTTGTGGATCACAGTTACTTCACCACACCAGATGTAGGTACGATGGTGAGCTACACAGGCGATGGCACCGAGCTAGACTAGGAGTACGACGAGGAGCGTAGCCGTTACTATGTGAACTATCCGGTTGATCAGTAGAGCTTCTACTAGGATTCTATCTAGACCTGTGGTTGAATGTTATGTTTGGTATCTTGTCATTTGGATTTTTACCCTTAGATGGGCTGTGATGTTTATTTGTATGATGATTGGATATGTAATGAGTTTGTGTGACGTGGCGAGTGTAAGCCAATTATCTTTTCGGCTTTCATCCCTATTTTTACATGAGATGTGCAAAGGTACCAAACTTGCGATCATTCCAGAATGGGCTTATATATTTAAGTCGTGCCTCGACACGTAGGAGATATAGTCCCATCCTGGGCATAACAAGTTGGTATCAGAGCCTTCTCCGACCTAGAAGCCCCCACTGATTGATCGAATCATTGACGGCCGAGTCTAGGCACACACTTAAAATGTTTTGAGTCCTATATTTATATCGGAGAGTAGGATTTCTTTGCTCCTCATCTCTTTTCATTCTGGTGAGGACTCCTGACGACTACTCTTGCCTCTTCTACTTTGAAAAATTGCACCAATTTTTTTTAGGAATCTCGTGAGTATTGTTTGGATTGTTTCGATGTCTTTGTGACGAGAATATTGTTCTCGATACCTCCTGACATTAGGGGTTGTGGCAGTGTCCCGGGGAGTTGAGCTTCGGGGTATTGTCGTCACAAACATATCGCGGCAGTACTAGAATACTTAAGACGGCCGACATCGAAAACTCTCCTATACGGTTAGTGGCAAGATAACCCCGACATCACCCAGTACTGGGGAGGTAGTTCGGGAGTATTGCCATAGCTTTATATAGTGGATGCTTTTCGAAGGTCCGAGGTAGACGGTTTCCGAGAACAACTGGTTATGTGTTGAAGGATGGATACAGCTGGATGTAGGAGTAGAGTTGATTGCGCGATGCTTCCCCTGTATCCCCAACACCTGATTGCATAACTAGAAACTTTCGGAAATTAATAGGTGGGTTCATCCAGTAGATCGAAGGCATTCTTCCAACGAATGCAGGTTACAGAGTTTGGGGTTCTACATTGACTGAAGTGGTTTTATGGCCGATGTTCCGATCAGGAGTTGCATCTTAAATGGTCCTTGGCTATGCTGATCCGGGGATTGCAAAACCCTTTCGTAACACGTTCCATAAGCTTTCAGCACAAAGATGTCGAACGAAGCTCCTATCTTGTGTTTGTTCCATCTGTACCTTGTTGTTTTTCTTATTTACCTTTTGTCTCCCAGTGGCTTCTCGTGAAGATTGCTGTTATCATTTAACTGAGAATTTCATTCGTTCCTCTTGTTCGAATGATTCTTGTGAATACTATGTTGCATTTCTATCCGTTGTTTCAGCTTATATCTTCTTGCAATCAAATTTCTGATTGGTGGTCATCTCTTTCAGGATGGCTCCGAAACGGGTTCCCAACGATAACCCAGAGGGTGAAGAGGTTCCAGATCGTCCTCCTTCCCCTCCTCCTCCGTCTGAGGCCTGGAGAGCGATTATGCAAACTACAAACCAGAACACCCAGATGTTGATGCAGATGATGCAGCAAATGCAAGCAAATCAAGCAAATCACGGTGCTCCAGGGAACCAAGGCAATTTCTTCAACCAACAGCACCATGCTACGCTCAACCAGTTCTTGGCTAATCAACCAAAGGCTTTCAGTTACTGTGTCGACCCTCTCGATGCTGAAGATTGGATTACTGATATCAAGAAGCATTTTGAGTGCAGCAACGTAAGGCCCGAGGACTATGTGAAATTTGCAGCTTTCCAACTCAAAGACCAAGAAGCTGACTGGTGGCAGCAGTACAAAGACTCCAAAGAAGGGCGTGTGATCTCTTGGGAAGATTTCTGCAAGGACTTTCGCTCTCACCACATTCCAACAAGTGTCATCGAGGGTATGCGTGAGCAATTCCGCAACCTGAAGCAAGGCTCTATGACTGTCTACCAGTATAATGTCAAGTTCCAAAATCTTGCCCGCTATGCTAAGCAAGACATCCCAGATGCCAAGAGCAAGATCTATCAGTTCCGTGGAGGTCTGAAGGATGAACTTCAACTTGCTCTCACCTTGTTCGAGCCTGATGAGTTTGACAAATTCTATAACATGGCGCTTAAGCAAGAGGCAGCCCAGATCAAGATGGAGGCTTCCAAAAAGAGGATTCGAGATGCCGTTCACTCCTCCTCATCTTCTCAAGTGGTAGCGAAGCAACATAAATTTTGGCTTCCACCTCCTCCTGTGATCCGAGCTCCCTACAACAAAAATAAGAACTCTGGTGGTCATGGTTTCTCCCACCCACCCAACCCAAGCAACCAGTCAAAGTTTCAGTCTCAAGGTTCCAAGTCAAGTGCTACTCACTACCGTCCTCTCTCAGAAGTGGTCTGCAATAAGTGTGGCAAGAAGGGTCACTATGCTAACAAGTGCCCCAACCCGAAGCGCCTTCCGCATCCTCCACCTGTCAGTACAGCTATTGTCAAGCATGATCCGAAGGCTGCAAGAGTGAATCTGATGAATGCAGCGCAAGCGGAGAATTCTTCTAATGTGATTTTGGGTAACCTTCCAGTTAACTCTTTTCCTGCAAAAGTGTTGTTTGATTCGGGTGCTTCATGTTCTTTGATGTCATATCCATTTGCATCCAAGCATGATGTTGTCACTAAAAATCTTCCAAGGGAGTTATCAGTTAT
The DNA here is from genome assembly GCA_902687465.1 of Secale cereale. NCBI lineage: Eukaryota > Viridiplantae > Streptophyta > Magnoliopsida > Poales > Poaceae > Secale > Secale cereale. Next base: position 386,723,718 of record LR738712.1, read on the forward strand.
TTCTCCGGGGAGACGAATGCATTCCAGTGTGTATGCTCCGGATGTTTCTATTCGCATGGGTGATTATCGATTTCTGGCCTCTCCGGTGGTTCTCGGCAATTCTGACATCGATCTTATCCTCGGAATGGACTGGCTTTCTCAGCATGATGCTCAAATTGACTGTGCACAGAAGGAAGTCAAGATTACCCATTCCGATGATGATGCGATTATCTTCGCCTCTCGGGATAACACAATCAGGCTTTTCTCTCTCAATGACAAGGGCGAGATGAATGCCATATCTCAAATTCCGGTGGTTAACGAATACGAAGACGTCTTTCCTGAAGAACTTCCAGGCATGCCTCCACACCGTCAAGTGGAATTCGTCATTGAACTCGAGCCGGGTACTGAGCCAGCATGCCGGCGTCCGTACAAGCTCTCTCCTAAAGAGTTGAAGGAGTTGAAGAAACAGCTTGATGAACAGGAGCGTATGGGTCTGATCAGGCCTAGTACGTCTCCTTGGGGCTGTGGTGTCTTATTTGTCAAGAAGAAGGATGGCACGGAGCGCCTTTGCGTCGATTACCGTCCATTGAACAAGAAGACAATAAAGAACAAGTATCCGCTTCCCAACATCAATGAATTGTTTGAGCAGCTCAAAGGAGCTAAAGTGTTCTCAAAGCTCGATCTCCGAATGGGCTATCACCAGATTCGTATTCGAGAAGAAGATATCCCCAAGACTGCCTTCAGAACGAGCTACGGCTCCTATGAGTATACAGTCATGTCCTTTGGTCTCGCTAATGCTCCACCTACCTTCTCGAGAATGATGCACTACATTTTCAACCCCTACACCGGCGAGTTTGTGCTTGTGTATCTGGATGACATTTTGGTATTTTCCAAGAATGAAGAAGATCACGAAAAGCACCTCTGTCTGGTTCTCGACAAACTCCGTGAACATAAGTTCTATGCCAAGTTCTCCAAGTGCGAATTTTGGCTCGATAAGGTCTTATATCTGGGCCATATCATCTCTGCTGACGGTATTGCGGTAAACCCCGAGAAAGTTGAAGCAATTGTCAACTGGGAACCTCCTCAGAACGTCAAGCAACTCCGAAGCTTTCTTGGTCTTGCCAGCTATTGCAGAAGGTTCGTTGAGAACTTCTCCAAGATTGCCAAGCCTCTTTCCAGCTTGTTGCAGAAGAATTTCAAGTACTACTGGTCTCCATATTGTGAAGTGGCATTCAAAACTCTCAAAGACAAGCTCGTCTCTGCTCCAGTTCTTACTCCTCCAGATGAGTCCAAGCCCTACGAAGTATTCTGTGATGCTTCTCTTCAAGGACTTGGTGGTGTGCTTATGCAGGACAAGAGAATTGTGGCATACACTTTCCGTCAGCTGAAGCCAAGTGAGAAGAACTACCCCACACATGATCTTGAACTAGCAGCTGTGGTACATGCTTTGATTACGTGGAGACACCTTCTGTTGGGCAGAAAAGTCGACATCTTCACCAATCACAAGAGCTTGAAGTACATCTTCACACAGCCGAATCTGAACCTCCGCCAGACTCGTTGGGTTGAAATGATCACAGAGTATGATCCAAGCATTGAATACACACCTGGCAAGGTGAATGTGATTGCAGATGCTTTGAGCAGAAAGGAATATTGCAACAGCCTCCTTATCAAGCCGTTCCAGCCTGAGCTTTGTGAAGCATTCAGAAAGCTCAACCTCCAAGTTGTTCCGCAAGGTTTTCTTGCAAATCTTCAAGTTGCTCCTACCTTGGAAGATCAGATCCGTGAGGCCCAACTCAGTGATGCTATGGTGCAGAAAGTGAAACATGGTATTGCAAAGGGTACTCCTAAATACAAGTGATATCGCGTTGATGAGAGAGATACCTTGTTCTTTGAGGACAGACTTGTGGTTCCCAAAGGTGATCTCAAGAAGCTCATAATGGAAGAAGCACATGATTCCCTCCTTTCCATTCACCCTGGTAGTTCCAAGATGTACCAAGACCTCAAGCAATCTTACCGGTGGACTCGCATGAAAAGGGAGATTGCCCAATTCGTGAATGAATGTGATGTCTGCAGAAGAGTGAAGGCAGAGCATCAACGTCCAGCCGGTCTTCTCCAACCTCTTCATATTCCCAAGTGGAAATTCGACCACATTGAAATGGATTTCGTCACTGGCTTTCCTAAGTCCAAGAGAGGGAATGATTCTATCTTCGTGGTGATTGACAAGCCTACCAAAGTCGCTCACTTCCTTCCAGTCAAAGAATCCATCAATGCAGCTCAATTGGCAGAGTTGTACACTTCCAGAATTGTGTCCTTACATGGCATTCCTCAAGTTATCTCCTCAGACCGTGGATGTTTGTTCACTTCTAAGTTCTGGGACTCCTTTCAGTCTGCCATGGGCACTAAGATTCGTTTCAGCACTCCTTTTCACCCTCAGACTAGTGGTCAAGTCGAGAGAGTGAATCAGATTCTAGAAGACATGCTCAGAGCCTGTGTCATATCTTTTGGCATGAAATGGGAAGATTGCCTTCCGTTTGCCGAGTTCTCTTACAACAACAGCTTCCAAGCAAGTGCCGGCAAAGCTCCATTTGAAATCCTCTATGGCAGAAAGTGTCCTACCCCTCTCAACTGGTCCGACACAGGTGAACGTCAACTTCTTGGCAATGACTTGATCTCAGAAGCCGAAGAAATGTGCAAAGTCATACGTGAGAATATCAAGGCCGCTCAGTCGCGCCAGAAGAGCTACTATGATGGCAAGCATCGTGATTTGGCCTTCAACATCGGGGATCATGTCTATCTCCGTGTTTCTCCTATGAAAGGCACCCAAAGATTCGGTATCAAAGGAAAGCTTGCTCCTAGATACGTCGGGCCTTTCAAGATCCTTGGCAAAAGAGGCGATCTAGCCTATCAACTTGAGCTCCCTTCCAACTTCGCCAATGTTCATGATGTGTTTCATGTGTCTCAACTCCGCAAGTGCTTCAAGACACCTGAACGCACCATTCCGTTTGAGGAGATTGATCTTCAACAAGACTTGTCTTACCGAGAGCACCCAGTTGCTATTTTCGAAGAAACCGAGCGCAAGACCCGCAACAAGTCCATCAAATTCTTGAAAGTCAAGTGGTCACACCATACCGACCGAGAAGATCACCTTCGTTCCGAGTACCCTTCCTTCTTCCAGTCCTAGATCTCGGGACGAGATCTTTTTGTAGTAGAGGAGAGTTTGTAATGCCCCGGATGTAATACTTTCCCTTTTGGGCAATATATATATATATATATATCTCTGGCTTCATCAATTCCATTCCGGGTTCTTCGTCTTTTCGGGTTATCGTCGTTTTTGTCGTGTTGCGTGTGTTCATTCATTAATATCATGTAGTCATGTGCATTGCATTCCATTTGTGTTGTCGTTTGCATCCGGTTCCACTCGTTCCTTCCGTTGTCCGTTTCGAGTTCCGGAGCCCTCTCACGTGTCCGTGGCATCCCCAAGGCTTACTTTGGTGTTTGGCCGTGTAACGTTTCCGGTTTGGCATGAGACTTGTCATGCGATGTTGTTTTGTTGTGTGTAACCCGCCTGTCAAATCTCGACGCGTTTGGAGTTCGTTTGCTACTCCAACAGTTATTCTCGTGGACTGAAAGTACCTCCTCTTTGAGGCCCAAGACGCCCCTCCAACAGCCCACCAAACCAACCCAAACCCCTCCCTTCATCTAGGCCATCCAATTGTGATCGCGTGGCCGAAAACCTCACCTCATTTGGACAACCCTAGCTCATTGTGCCTATATAAACGTCCATCTCCCCCAATTTTCGCGTCCAGAAACCCTAATGCTTCCACAGTTCGCCGCCGGTGCTTCCACCATTGATCCGCGGTGCTTCCACCGTTGGGCCACCGTGCTACCGACATCCCAGAAAATCGTGCTTCCGAAGTTGTCGCCGTGCTCCCGAAGGCCGCCGGCCGTGCTTCCATCCGAAGCGCGGGGCCGCTCCTCCGGACGCCCTCTCTGGCGAGGTGACCCGCCGCCGCCTCCTCCCGTTCCCGCGTCGCCGGCCGGGCAGGGCACCGCCGCCGCCGGTCACCGCGCCGCCGGGCCAGCCGGGCCGGAGCTCCGCCGCCCGGCCATCCCCCACCGCCTCCGCCGCCGGTCCGGCCAAGTCCGGCCGCCGGACTCCCTTCCCCCGCCTTCCGTCGGGCCCGAGGCCTCGAGGGCGCTCGAGCCGCCGCCGCCTAGATTGGATCGGGGAGGAGCCCCGATCTCGATCCGCCGCCGCCCAGTCAGCCCTAGCGGGCCAGGATCCCGCAGGCCCGTTAGGCCCACTCCGGGATCCGCTTAGGTCTGCCCCGCGAGCCGGCCCGATCCGCTTCCCCGCGGCCCGACCCGCTTCGCTCGGTGGATCCGCGAGCCCGCGGCCCGTTTGACTTCCAGCCGCCGTTGACCCGAGGTGCTTTTTTTACTAAGTCCCTGGCAGTTTTGTTGTCTGATGTTGTTTTGTTTTAGTGATAACTTTTTGTGTGTTGGTCTGATTTGAGCAAATGATATGTCAAAATGATCGTGGAGACTTGTACTACGTTTTGTTCCATTGTGCCATGCATGTTTGAGGTCATCTAGATGCTTAAATATCTGTTGGAAGAGTGCTACTTGTTATAAACTGCTGTTAGTAGTTGTTTTCATGCTATGTTAGCAATGTGATATCTTGGTGCATGTTTATCCAAATGGAGCAAATGATATGTCCACGTGATCATCATGAGATGCTGTACATGTTGGTTGCTTTAGCTTGCATGATAGATTTCATCTTGCCATGTTTATCTCCTTTGCAAAGTGCTATGTGGCTGTTATGTCGTTAAACTTGTTACGAGATGCCTCATAGAGGAGCTCGTTGCTATTGATGTGGTTGTCCCCTTGATGCATGCTTACATGTTTTGGACTCCCCATCATGTGTACTTTGCTGTGGTGCTTACCACTTGTCTTGATATGCTTTGAGGTGACTTAAACTTGCTCACAAACATGCCATGATGTCACTACTGTTTTAACACTTAGTGAAATTTCACTAAGTCTGGAATCTGTAATTTCCAGATGCCATGTTTGCTTGTTGTTCTAGGCAAATCCATGATAGTTTTGGGGTGACTCTTGATGATTCCTTGTTGTATAAGTTGTTGGCTATCCATTCATGCTCTCACATGCTTATTTGAGTGGCTTTAGCATATTTAACTCTTGCTCCCAAGTTGCAACAAATTACTGCTGTCAGGATTTTGTTGCCAAGTTCAAAATGTCATAGCTTGTTGCTATTGATCCATGGCTCCTTTGGAGATGCTCCAATGGACTTGTTTGCTGTAGGATATGTCTACTTTATGTCCATGCTCATTGCCATGATGTTTGAGTGCTGTAGACTATTTATTTATTGCTCCGAAGTTGCTATGTGGCTGTTATTTTCAGCTTGTGCACAATTATTGTTTCGGGTATAACTTTTAGCCCGTTGCTCCGTTTTGAGCAAGTCCTATATGTAACTTGTGTGTTTTTGCATGTAGATTCATAATATCCTCATGTTATCATGTTTTGAAGTATTTTGCTTGAATGCATATTGCCATGCTCCTTGTGCTGTAACACTGTGCTTCCTATGTAGACTTTCCGTGCTTCCTAAGTGCATCTGCATTGCTTCCATAATGCATCAGTCATGCATCCAGTAATTTTTCTGCGCATTGCATCTTGTTTGATTCGTTGCCTTGGGTTCTTGTGTTTGAGTAGAGCCGGGAGCTGAGTACGAGTACGAGAACGAGGTCACTACCGAGGTTGAGAACGAGGAGCTCTCTTACGATCCCATCGACAACACTTCAGGCAAGATGACCGAACCCGGATACCATTACTATCTTTGCCTATTGCTACAAATAACGCTCTATAGTTTTGCCTCGATGCCCATGTTTGTCCTGTCAGCCTCCTATTGTAACCATGAACCTGTTTAACCACCCTACCTATGAAAACCCTTGATTGGCTATACGTAGGCTTCGCTCAGCCCCTCTTATAGCATTGTTAGTTGCAGGAGAAGATTGAAGATTCTTGCTTCTTGTTGAAGCTTGTTGGGATATCACACTATAGTAATTATTAACTGAAATCATCTATATATTGGTAATGGGTGGAAGGCTAAGCCTTTTGCTTGGTGTTTTGTTCCACTCATGCCGCCCTAGGAACCGTATAAACCGGTGTTATGTTCCTTGATTATGCATTCCTCACACGGTTGGGGTTATGGGACCCCCTCGATAAACCGCTAAGTTCTAAGTATTTTCCAGCAAGTCCCAACATTGGTACTATTTGCCTAATTAACTAAAACTTGCATATGGACTAGTTATCCCTTTTATATTTAATCAACAACCCGGGCCAGTGCTCCTCATGAGTGTTGGTCCAAACTGGGGGTCCTGCGGGGCCGCCTTGGGGAAACCCGAGGTATCTGGCATAAACCTGTAGCATCGCCCATCCGGTCGTTGCCTGAGACTAGATACGCGCGGCTATTGTCAGGGTGTCGGCACGCCGGGAGGATTGGCTGGATTAGCCTTACCTTAGTCGGAGTATCTTGAGCACGGGATTCCGAGGATACTCGGGCCTTCCCACTTTGGAGTTGCGACTCCGCGGATCGTGGGCTTTTCATGGGCCAAGTTGGAACACCCCTGCAGGGTTATGAACTTTCGAAAGCCGTGCCCGTGGTTATGTGGCAGATGGGAATTTGTTAATATCCGGTTGTAGATAACTTGACACCATGTTCCAATACACTACCAGCGTGAGTACCGTGACGGTCATTTTCCGAAAAGGGATTCGGGAGATGAACACTGTGGGGTTATGTTTGACTTGCTTTAGTTAGGATCACTTCGTGATCATCTCTCGTCCGAGGCACCTTCTCTTCTCGCTCTCTTTTACGTAGCTAGGCTAGTGCTGCTGCAAACTCTTGTTCTTTCTTCAGCCTTGTTCCACACCCAAGGCTTGGATAGTCGTGTTACCCGGGAACGGGATTGCTGAGTCCTCTGTGGCTCACAGTTACTTCAGCACACCAGATGCAGGTACGATGGTGAGCTACACAGGCGATGGCACCGAGCTAGACTGGGAGTACGACGAGGAGCGTAGCCGTTACTATGTGAACTATTCGGATGATCAGTAGAGCTTCTACTAGGATTCGATCTAGACCTGTGGTTTAATGTTATGTTTGGTATCTTGTCATTTGGATCTTTACCCTTAGATGGGTTGTGATGTTTATTTGGATGATCATTGGATATGTAATGAATTTGTGTGACGTGGCGAGTGTAAGCCAACTATCTTTTCAGCTTTCATCCCTATTTTTACATGAGATGTGCAAAGGTACCAAACTTGCGATCATTCCAGAATGGGCTTATATCTTTAAGTCGTGCCTCGACACGTAGGAGATATAGTCCCATCCTGGGCATTACAGCCAAAATGCGCAAATAGTCCTGGGCCAGGTAAGGTGGCACCCGTGGGGATAGCGTGCGTGAGGCCGCAAAGTGATATGATGTGTTACAAGCTAGATCGGTGTGACTTAGGATCGGGGTCCTGACAGGATTTTAACTTAGGCAAGGACAGGCTCGCAGCTAAGCCTTGGAGTGGGAGGGATGCTCTCACTCTGAGTAGATTTTTACTTTGGAATGGACTGGCTTGTGGCTAAGCCTCCGAGTGAGAGGGCTACTCTTACTCTGAGTAGATATTAACTTAGGCGAGGACTGGCTCGCGGCTAAGCCTTTGAGTGAGAGGGATGCACACACTCAGAGTGGATTTTGAACTTAGGCGAGGGCTGGCTCACGGCTAAGCCTTTGCGTGAGAGGGATGCTCTCACTCGGAGTGGATTTTGACTTACGCGAGGACTAGCTCAGGGCTAAGCCTCCCAGTCGGAGGGTGCTCTCACTCGGAGTGGATTTTTACTTAGCCGAGGACTGGCTTGCGGCTAAGCCTACGAGTGAGAGGGATGCTCTCACTCGAAGTGGATTTTGACTTAGGCGAGGACTGGCTCGGGACTAGGCCTCCGATTGGGAGGGATGCTCTCACTCTGACTGGATTTTAACTTAGGAGAGGACTGGCTCGCGGCTAAGCCTCCGATTTAGAGGGATGCTCTCGCTCGGAGTAGATTTTAACTTAGGCGAGGACTGGCTCGTGGCTAAAACTCCGAGTGAGAAGGATTCTCTCACTCAGAGTGGAATTTTAACTTAGGCGAGGTCTGGCTCGCGGCTAAGCCCTCGAGTGGGAGGGATGCTCTCGTTGGAGTGGATTTTAACTTACGTGTGGACTGGCTTGCGGCTAAGCCTCCGAGTGGGAGGGATGATATTACTCAGAGTGGATTTTTATTTAGGCGAGGACAAGCTCGTAGCTAAGCCCCCGAGTGGGAGGGATGCTCTCACTCTTAGTGGATTTTAACTTAGGCGAGGACTGGCTCGCGACTAAGCCTCTGAGTGATTGGGATGCTCTCACTCAGAGTAATTTTTTAACTTAGGCAAGGACTGGCTCACGGCTAAGCCTCTGAGTGCGAGGGTTGCTCTCACTCGGAGTAGTTTTTTAACTTAGGCGAAAACAGGTTCGCGGCTAAGCCACCCAGTGGTTTTTTTAATAAATGCTTATCCAAGAGAAGTCATCATAGGACTCCAGGAGTCAAGTGTTGATAAATACTCAAAAAGATACTCTTATTACATCTCGGCTATCTGAGTGCTAGGTGTAAAATCGACGAAGGAGATAAGCATTCCAGGAATGTGGCTCGTTGATCTTCTTCGAGAGGTTGTAGAGGTGGTAGGCCCCATTGTGTAGCACCTTGGTGACGATGAAAGGGCCTTCTCATGCGGTGGCCAGTTTGTGAGGCCGTTGTTGGTCCACTTGGGGCACAAGACCCCCCCTCTTGAAATGCTGGACCTTTGACATTCCTGGCATGGAATCGATGAAGATCCTGCTGATAAATAGTTGACCGAATCGAAGCCATCTCACGCTCCTCTTCTAAGAGATAAACGGCACCCTCCCACGCTTGTTCTCCATCTGCTTTTGAGTAAAGTTCCACTTGAGGTGCATTGTGGAGGAGATCACTAGGCAACACGGCTTCAGCTCCATACACCATGAAGAAAGGCGAGCGTTCGGTGGACCGGTTCGGAGTCATCCTTAAACCTAATAAAATGTATGGTAACTCAGTCACCTAGGCACCAGCTGGATGTTCAAGGTCGCGCATGAGTCCAGGCTTCAATCCTCGAAGGATAAGGCCATTCGCCCTCTCAGCTTGACCATTCAACTGTGGGTGCGCAACAGATGCATAGTCTACCCGAGTGCCCTGGGAGGCGCAAAAGTTTCCGAATTCTTCCGAATCGAAATTGGAACCGTTGTCTGTGATGATGTTGTGTGGGACTCCGAATCTAAAAATCAACCGCCTCATGAAGCTGATGGATGTGCGCGAGTCTAACTTCTTGATGGGCTTGGCTTCAATCCAGTTAGTGAACTTATTAAACTGTACGAGCAAATGAGTGAAACCTCTTTTGCCTCTCCGCAGGGGTCCGACCATCCAAACGGCGAATGGATAGCCAAGTGGAATGGTCTTTAAGGAGGACGCATGCTTGTGGGACAAGTTGGCACAGAACTGACAGCCATTGTAGTGCTTGATGATCTCTTTGGCGGCTTCATTGGCGCGTGGCCAGTAGAAACCAGCTCAAAATGCTTTGGCAACCATGGTCCGGGAGGACGCGTGGTGGCCACAAGTTCCCGGGTGAATCTCTTCCAGAATCAGTCGACACTGTTCTGGAGAAATACATCGTTGGGCCACTCTGCTGACACCCTCATTGTAAAGCTATCCATTCATGATTGTGAAAGATTTGGATCTGCGGACAATTTGACGCGCTTCAACTTCATTTTCTGGAAGCTCTTGCCTGAGCAAGTACGCATTGTACGGTACTATCTAGTCGGGTGTAATCACTAGGATCTCCATAACCAAGTCGATAACTACAAGGACCTCGATTTCAGTCGGATCAGAAGGGCTTTTTGCCTGGGGAGGTTCTTCGGTGAACGGATCTTCCTGCACTGACGGGGAATGAAGCTGTTCGAGAAACACGTTGCTAGGAATAGGCTTTGAACTGGAACCTATCTTTGCCAGATCATCGGTTGCTTGGTTTTTGATTCGGGGAATGTGGTGAAGCTCCAAACCTTCAAACTTTTTCAATAGCTTCCTTACTTCATTGCAATATCCTATCATGGCAGGGTTTCTGACATCCAACTCCTTCATCACCTGATTGACCAGCAAATCCGAGTCACCGTAAACCATTAGGCAACGGACGCCAAGTGTGATAGCCATGCATAACCCGTAGAGGAGTGCTTCATACCCAGCCTCGTTATTGGATAAATCAAAGTTAATTTGGAGGACATAACTGAGTCAATCGCCTCTTGGAGACACCAAGACCACACCAGAACCATTAAGCATTTTAGACCATTGAAGAACGTAGTCCAGTGCTCCAAGTAAACCTGAGTCGGTAGTTGTTGTTCAATCCACTCATCCAAGAAATCTGCAAGCACTTGGGATTTGATCGCCTTTTTGCTTCGAACTTGATATCTAGAGGGAGCAGCTCAATCGTCCACTTAGCCACTCGGTCAGTTGCGTCTTGATTGTTCATAATTTTGGATAACGGAGCATCACTGACGACTAAAACCGAGTGGTCTTGAAAATAACGTGCAACTTTCTTTGCATTGAACTTAATTCCATAAACAAGCTTCTGGTAATGTGGATACCTCTGTTTGGACGGAGTCAAGACTTCAGAGATATAGTACACTGGCCGCTGAACTTTGTAGGTCTTGCCTTCTTCTTCTAGCTCCACTGTGAGCGCTGTGCTGACAACCTGACCAATAGCTGCAACATATAAGAGTAGACGCTGTTTGCTGTTCGGAGCAGCAAGCAACGACTGAGTGGAGAACAGGGCTTTGAGCTCCACAAATGCTACTTCGGCTTCGGGAGTAAACTCAAATTTAACGGACTTCTTCATCAGTCGGTAAAGAGGCAGTGCCTTTTCGCTGAGACGAGAAATGAACCGACTCAGTGTGGTGAGAGTACTTGTGAGCTTCTGAACGTCATGCACACGCATATGTCATTTCATTTGGAGAATTGCACCTATCTTCTCAGGATTGGCGTCTATCCCTCGTTCGGAAACGATGAAACCGAGTAATTTGACTCTGGGTACTCCGAATGTGCACTTGGACTGATTCAACTTAATGTCATACCTTCTCAAATTGGCAAAGGTTTCAGCGAGATTAGTCAACAGGTGGGAACCTTTACATGACTTGACCACAATATCATCCATATAGGCCTACATTCCGACTGATCTGAGTGAGCAGGCACTTCTGCATCATGCGCATGAATGTGGCTGCCAGCATTTGTGAGACTGAATGGCAAGGTTACATAACAAAAACACCTGAATGGGGTGATGACGGCTGTTTTTATTTCATTTGGCCCATACAGTCGGATTTGATGGTATTTGGAATACGCATCAAGAAAAGACAAACGCTCACACCCTGCAGTCGAGTTGATAATCTGATTGATGCGATGGAGCGGAAAATGATCTTTCGGGCAGGCCCGATTGATATGCTTGAATTCAATGCACATGTGGAGTGAATTATCATTCTTGGGGACCATGGTGACATTGGCGAGCCACTAGGAGTGGTATATCTCGCGTATGAACTCAGCTGCAAGGAGACGAGCCACTTCCTCGCCAATCGCCTTCCTCTTCTCCGTGGCGGAACGACGGAGACGCTCTTTGACAGGTTTAGCCTTCGATTCGACACGCAAACGGTGCTCAGCTAGCCCTCTGGTTACACCTGGCATGTCTGATAGTTTCCATGCGAAGATGTCCCAGTACTCATGGAGGAACTGGATGAGCGCAACTTCCTATTTGCTATCGAGTGTCATTGAGATGTGGGTCGGAGCAGCTGTCGGATCCTATGGGTGGATGTGAACTAGTTTTGTCTCGCCACCTGACTGAAATGCGGATTCCGTATCATGCTTCTTGGAACGGAGCAAGTCTCCCGGATCAACATTTTTCTTGTGCTTTTCTAGCTCTACCACTGCCATTTTCTCATCAGCGATCATGCATCCCTTCTGGAGGCATTCCTCCGCTCTATGCCTATTCCCAGTGACTGTAATCACGCCTTTGGGCCCGGGCATCTTCAGCTTGAGGTACACATAACATGGTCAGGCCATGTAGCGAGCGTAAGCTGGCCGACCCAGGATAGCATGATAAGGACTCTGGAAATCCACCACTTCGAACGTCAACTTTTCCTTCCAAAAATTCTTTGAGTCACCAAAGACCACATCCAAAGCAATCTCGCCGAGTGAGTTTTCCTTCTTCCCTAGGATGACTCCGTGAAATGTCATGCTGCTTTCACTAAGCCTGTACATCGGAATGCCCATCCCATGGAGGGTTTTGACGTAAAGAATGTTGAAACCACTGCCGCCATCCATGAGAACCTTACGCAATCGAGTGCCTCCGACAACTGGATCCACTACCGAATCTTGCCACCCAGGGGTAGCAACATGAGCTAGATGATCTAATTGGTCGAAGGTAATCGGAGTCTTGGACCATTTGAGGTACATTGTAGTTGCCGGGGCAACCATATTCACCTCTCGGTTGATGACTTTCAGTCGACTCTTACTCTCAACATCAGAAAAAATTACTAGAGTGGTGTTGACCTTCGGGTAATATTCTACTTTTTCTTCGTCATCGTTTTTGTCAGAACCCTTCTCACTCGGCTGACCTTCACGGAACTGCTGAATGAGGAACTTACACTGTCGAGTGGTATGCTTGGGAAAAATCAGGTTGCCCTCGTCATCTTTCTTCGTGTGGATGGCACATGGTAGATCCATGACATCCTGACCCGACTGATCTCTCTTCCTCTTAGGAACCCAATGCTCTTTGGCCTTCCCTTTGAATTTGCCCTGAGAGCTATCATTGTTGCTTCTGCTTCACCAGCAATCTCAGCTTTGCGTTTCTATTTCAGACTGGGATTTCCACCCCCGGTGTCAGGGTCCACAACTTTTCCCTTTCCACTACGGAGTCGAGATTCTTCTTCACTACTTGCATACTGAGTAGCTATTTCCATTATTCGATTCATAGACATGGCCCCAAAGCGGCCGAATTTCAATATGAGCTCTCTCTATCGGACACCCTCCTTGAAGGCGCATACAGCTTGGTGTTTTCAAACATTCTGCACCACGTGGTGAAGCGTGTTCCAAAGTTGGATGTAATCCCTTAGAGTTTCATTCGGTTTCTGGACATAGTGTTGTAATTCTGGTAAATCAGCAGGACACATGCAAGTACCCTCAAATGTAATGATGAACACTCGGGCCAGATCTCCCTAGCTGAATATGCTAGCGGGAGCCAACTGATTCAACCAAGCTCGAGCCAACTCTTCGAGCATCAAGGACAAACGCTTCATGACAATGCCATCATTGCCTCCTCCAATTTGCACGACCACTTGGTAATCCTCCAACCATGTATCTGGCTTTGACTCACCAGAAAATTTGCTCACTCCTGCCACCAACCTGAAGTTGGGAGGATTGTCAGCAGCTTGAATGGCCCTACTGAAACACTCGGTCCCGGAGACAAATGCTCCACTTCCACTCGGGCCTGTAAACCCTCTCGGTTAGCCCTACCTCTGTCCACTAGGCCTTGTACGAGGATTGATCTTGCATCAAACCCAGGCTCTGGGGGTCGACTAGATACCTTTGCTCATCACCGTACGGTCGCCTGTCATCACGCCGTCGGGGCGCGTATGACCCACCTCTCGGGGGAGGAGTAGGCACTCAACGGCGGTAGTCCTGGTGATGTCGAGGATCATACTACCCGTGGCCTCGGTCCAAAAATTGGTCCTGGCGATAACCACGATCTTCGCGCCATAGAGGTGCTCTTGGGCTGTGAGGAGATTAGAAGGTGTCCGCCCTGACCGACCTACTGTGTATCCTATTGCACGATTGGGAAACAACTGAATTTACTTCTTTGGCCGCTTGGAGCAACGCTCGAATCTGCCTAAGGCCTTCCCCTGCCTCGGATCGGGGCGGCTGTATGGAGTCTGCGATACGAGCAGCCACAGCAACATTCTGAATCGGAATATGAAAAACCTGATACTCATTCTGTGACCCACTCGAAAAGAGTTGTCGCCGTCGACTGGGATTTGGGGTTTGCCTACGAGCGCGGTCGTCGAGTGACCTCTGGACACCTTTTAGACGAGCGCACTCGGCCAGAGTGGCTACGCGCGTGGCCTCCAAAGCTTGAGCTTCGGTGGTTTCCCCGACGATGGGGGTCTGAAGGGCCTACTCGTTCCTGCGTTGCAATTCTTCTCTCTGTTCTTTAGCAAGGGCCTGCAGGTAGTACTCGTTGTTGCCACGCGACGAACCGTTGCTTCCACCTTTGTCGCGGTGAAATCCAGGCGGGCTACACTAGGAGCCAACCATGAGGACTTTTGCCACAAGATCATTGCTTTCGCACTCGGAAAGTGTGCCCGAGTGATCAAATAGTAGATCGAACAAATCATATATGGACTCATTGGGTTCGATTGCCGCAACCTAAGGAGTGGTCGACTAATGAGCCAGTGCGTTCTTTAGTCACCACTAGAGCCGGGAGCGACGAGCATCAGTGAGGTAAGACGACACCGAAGCCGACCGATATGAAGTCGACGGCTGCCGCAGGAGGACGTTGCAGCCACTCGCACGGGAGTGCGTCGCCCCACGAATAAGGAGCGCCTCGACGTCAAAGAGGGCTTCTTGGAGCCAGGCCAAATTGTCGGCGACGAAGCTGAGCGCGCCGAGACGGATCTTGCGGCCCAGGAACAGTTCACTGCCAGAAACCATGTTCAAAGAGTTCGAAGAACGCAACCTCGCCGGAAGTCGCTTAGACGTCTACCCCAAGGTCGGCACCAACTATTGTGGGAACGGATCTGACAGTAGAGATGGGGGGTACGTAGGGGGAGGTAGTGCCTAGCTACGGCGATGTTGTACACTCGGGTTTATGAGTTCAGGCCCCTCTCAGAGGAGGTAAAAGCCCGACGTCTCGGTGCCACGGTGGTACTGTTAATTGGTGTGTTGAGCGGGGCGG